>JANRMT010062796.1:74779170-74819170 GCA_026402145.1 Polypterus bichir lapradei
ATATACATATACATATATATATATATATATATATATAAATATATATATATATATATATACATATATAATGTATATGTATAATTAGATTTTTTATATTTAAAAGGGTTGCACAGAGATTAGCCATGCTGCCTCGTAGTCTTAGGTGACTGGGTTCAAATCAAAAGTCAGTACCTGTAGCTGTTTAAGTTAGTTTTGGTGTGTTTGGAGTGGTATTTTATTTTAAATTAATGTGCATTTTTCTATTTTTTGTTGCATTTATTATAATGTGACTGGTGCACTGGTTTTTAGGGGCACTTTCCTTTTGTAGAACCTCTGGTGCGCGTATGTCAGTTTGTGAGTAGTGGATGGAATGTTTTTTATGAACCTAGAGTTGCTGTTAGTATTGTTCAGATCTTTATGAAAAAAGGACTCTTTGTGTTTCCTAAAAGAAAAAGCTACACAAACACTTTCAAGAAATGAATTAGTGTTCCTCTTTTCAGAATACAGGCCATAATGAGTTAGTTAACACATTGTCAAATATCTGCAGTTCCCTGAAAATTCACTAGATGTCACAAAAGGCCTGCTTAAATTGTACGAAACAGGGCTTCCCATCACCCTCCACATTACACAACTGTCATTTTTAAAACCTGCGTAATCCACTTAGCAGGTCTCAGAGTATTTCAGCCTGACCCAGCTGAATCAGATAGAAAATAGAAAACAAAGACAAAGAGAGAGCAGCTTCATCTCAACAGTTAACCTAACATATGTCCGTTAGGCATATGGGGAGAAAAACCTCTTGCAGACAATGTGCACAAAACTCCATAATGAAAGTGACCCTGTCTCTCAATTTTAATTTAGTTTTCAGGGAACCACCAGTGCTAACCACCATGCCCTCCTGCCACCTGCTGATTAGTCATCTAAATGTCTAAATTCAGATAGGGTGGTGCATTGGCTATTACTGCTGCTTGATTACAAGTATTTGCTTAGCAGGTGCATTTGTCCAAAAGAACTTACAAAAGAGTTCAACATAATCGAGTAAACATCAAGGGTACAAAAATGAGCATCACAAGTGAAGAGCTCAGAACTAAAAACAAGCAAGTTACAATTCCTAGATTACAAAGTGTAACAACTAATATCACTTAGACAGAAATTCACCGAAACACATTGAGGAAGTTCTAATGGAGGTGGACAGCTCGTTCCACCAGCTAGGTGCTACACGAAAAGGAGTCTTGATTGAGATTTGATGCCATGTAGAAGTGCTATCACCAGACCTGAGTGAGTGAGTAGGAGCATAGGACCTCATGGGTGTCTCAATAGGCACTGACCTGTTCATTACTCTGTAAGCAAGCATCATTAATATGTGTGCTGCTACAGGGCGCTATTTTTAAAGATCTGAACAGAGGAGTGACATGTGCCCACCCTGGCTGGTTGAACCCCAGATGTGCCGCTGCCTTTTGAATCATCTGCAGTGGCTTGGTAATGCATACCTGTGCTCCTGCTAGTAAAGAGTTACAGTAGTTCAGATGTGACAAGACCAAAGCCTGAACTAGCAGTTATGCATCATACTCTGTCAGATATGGTTTGGTCTTACAGATACTGTATAGAGTGAATCTACAAGACTGAGACTGCAGCAACATGGTCCTTGAATGACAGCTGGTCATCGATCACCACCCCAAGGTTGCAGACTTGGCAGGTATTAGTGATAATGGGCAAGGCTGAACTGATGGCAATGGTGATGGACAAGTTGAGTAATGGTGATGGACAGGTTGACAGATGAGATTAGACAGGAGACCCTGTGGACTATGATGTTTGCTGATGACATTGTGATCTGTAGCGACAGTAGGGAGCAGGTTGAAGAGATCCTAGAGAGGTGGAGATATGCTCTAGAGAGGAGATGAATGAAGGTCAGCATGAACAAGACAGAATACATGTGTGTGAATGAGAGGAAGGTCAGAAGAATGGTGTGGATGGAGGGAGTAGAGTTGGCGAAGGTGGATGGGTTCAAATAATTGGGATCAACAGTACAGAGTAATGGGGATTGTGGAAGACAGGTGAAAAAGAGAGCGCAGGCAGGGTGGAATGGGTGGAGAAGAGTGTCAGGAGTGATTTGTGACAGACGGGTATCAGCAAGAGTGAAAGAGAAGGTCTATAGGACGGTAGTGAGACCAGCTATGTTATATGGGTTGGAGACGGTGGCACTGACCAGAAAGTAGGAGAAAGAGCTGGAGGTGGCAGAGTTAAAGATGCTAAGATTTGTATTGGGTGTGACAAGGATGGATAGGATTAGAAAGGAGTACATTAGAGGGTCAGCTCAGGTTGGACGGTTGGGAGACAAAGTAAGAGAGGGAGATTGCGTTGGTTTGGACATGTGCAGAGGAGAGATGCTGAGTATATTGGGAAAAAGGATGCTAAGGATAGAGCTACCAGGGAAGAGGAAAAGAGGAAGGCCTAAGCAAAGGTTTATGGATGTGGTGAGAGAGGACATGCAGGTGATGGGTGTAACAGGAAGATACAGAAAAAGGTGATCTGCTGTGGCGACCCCTAATGGGAGTAGCCGAAAGAAGAAGAAGGACTAGGCTAAACACAGATAGGATGCTGAATAAACAGTTAAACAGAAAATGTCAACTTGCCTTAGCCATACTTAGGCCATAACTGATGAAATACTAAACACTAGTCACCTGGATTTCATTGGAAATACTTAATCCCCAGCCTTCTTCTCCCTCAGCCCAAGCCTCATCTTCATATCTCCACTCGTTTCTACTGTACCACCACACACCAAATGCGTAGTCCTCTTGTAAGCCCAGGTTCTCACAACTTTCTTACACTTGCTTCTCGCTCCATTCTCAGTAGCAATCTGAACTGAAGCCATAAGAATTTATATGCTTGTGTTTTAGAATAACAGTTTCCATTTGCGGGATCGATTGATAGCCGGTGTACTCTTTTATAGAACTTTAAAAGTGGGGAATCACACATGTCACTTGGGCTTTTTTTTCTTTTGTTGCAGAAACACACTGCTCTTTGTACATAGTATTTTATGCATTGTACATCTGTGTCAATGTGACTGTACAGTGTACATACATATCCAAGTGACAAAAGTACAGTTTTGATTATCATGCCATAATCAAATAAGAATTGGTTTGTTTAATGACAGTTGTTTTTAGTATTTTGAAAAATGTGCTTTAGTGTTTGTCTTTTGTATAAATAAAATGAGAACTGAAATAGTGCTGTGGCCAACTGCATTAATACAATGAAGTTTGAGACCCTGTTCTGAGAGTAAGGGTAGTGTTTTTAAAAAACACATTTAAGTGATTAAGAAAAATGATATTCATGTTAAGTAAGTGGAAGACTGAATGTAACAGTCTATGGAACTTCACCCTGTCAGTCACATTTGTGTGCTCTAATTTGCCACAGCGATTACATTGCTGGACTGATGATCCTGAAGTTTTTTTTTATTTCTTGATCCTATCATTTTAATCTACCCTTTCATTATAAAACCAACTTAATCCAGTTAGGGATATCAGGGTTCAGAGCCTTTCCCTACACAAATAGGTGCAAGGAGGGATAGCATTCCTGGATGGGAGGGAACACAGCAACTTTAGAGTTGCCCATTAATCACGGATGCAAGTCTTTGGGATAGAGAATAAACCAACCCATACAGACCAGGGGCCTCATGTATAAACGGTGCGTATGCACAAAAATGTTGCGTAAGAACGTTTCCACATTCAAATCGCAATGTATAAAACCTAAACTTGGTGTAAAGCCACGCACGTTTCCACGGTAGCTCATACCCTGTCGTAAGCAAGTTCTCTGCTCGGTTTTGCAGACTGGCGGCACCCAGCATCAAAGCAGTGCTACTATTCCTGTATGGTTATCCTTTCATTTTTAGATCCACATCCCTGACGCGGCTTTATAAATACACTGAAATTAATCGTGTATTGTTTATTAGTTTAATACATCTGATTGTAATTAACCCGTAACAATATAATGGTCCACAGAATGGTCAAGCTATTCCAAATACCATAACTGCTTTAGCATTGTTACGCTCACTGCACCTCGGATTCCACATCGAATCATCTTTTTCCATATTACTCTCATAGCACCACTTGGAGTATTTATATCACTGTATCTGAGTGGGAATCATAGCTGTACAGCAGCTGATCAGAAAGAGAATTATCAGTATACAACATCAAGCACACGTTGCCTCAGCCAGGCTGTCTATTGAACTGTTCTCATATGACAAACGCTTCAGAGTCTTTCCTGTACTGACCTCGCAGTTCAAAAACAGTTTCATCCCAAGAACATAGTCAATCAGTCCATCAAGTGCTCCTTGTAGAACTGTTTATAGTTATAAGTACAATCACCTCACTGTAAACTTGCACTACTGTTATAATATTTCACAACCTGAGCCACTTTATAAAGCACGTATTTACATATGATGACAATATCATTTTTAATGATGAAATGCAGAAAAATATGTTTATCATATTATACAGATAAAACTTTAACTTTAACTGCACGGTGCCGCAGCGCTAGCGAGCCGCTGGCGTGCCGTTCACAGATTGTTCCTGCCTCGCGCTGTATTCTTGCTGGTGCTGATGCGACACTGGAAGGTTAGATGGATAGAATAATTAAACACGTACTACGGAGATATTTTGATATTCCTTAAAAGTTTTGAAGAATTGCCATTCTAAGCTTACAGGTGGCTTATCATCTATTACAGAGCTGATTGTGTGGTGATTGGGTATTTGGAGAAAGAAAAGTAAGGACAGGAATTGGAGCTTAGTACGTTTGAAAGAGACAGTACTGCTGCAATAAAGTATTTCATTGAAAAGTCACGCACGGCGCAGCAAGCATCTTGCGTGAGACATGAACAATCACTGCGCCACCGTGTTCCCATGTTTAATAACATGCTTTAACTCCTATCATCATGAAAATGATATCACATATATATCTCAGTATTTTAATTATTCAGAGAGCTGTAATATCACAAATGTAATGAATTCTGTGTCCTGTCGGAGAAAGAGAAAGCCCGGAAGCACGTAGTGATTCACACACATAGAAGATCAAATACAAAACAAAGCATTTAACATGCTACTTTAGTTACGATAGGATTGAGAAACTAGTAAATTAAACGATTTTAAGATGAAGTTTATGATGTTCTACTTTAATGACAAAATAAACTACGTGATACAAGTGGAAATTTAGAGATTAAAGTTGACATTTCGTGCTTTTTTCCCATTGTGTGCCTATTTTGTTTTTTTCTCTGTACCCTAATAAGCTTTCATATGATGCTCAGACAGTGGGCTACGACTCACCTTTTCATGCCGACTTTAATATCCGACAACTTCTTTTTTATTTCAGGCACTGTGTGACTTTGAACTTGAGCTTTCGAGTTTCTCCGACACGCTATGTCACTCGATCAACTTCCTTTTGTTTATACCACTGTTTAAATCAACAAATAGTATGTTTTTTCTTTGCCTCCACTTGGTATTCGTTGAAATTCTTATATTTCCCCCCATGCTTTTCCCATTGTCTTTTCACAGAAGGCTGAGCTTATTGATTTGCATATTCAAAGAGGCGTAACTCTGGGATGAGTTGGGGCGGAACAGCAGGCGCGTGCACGTGTGTTACTTTTCACGCTGACCGGGATTTATGTAGCGGAAGAACATGGAAGTTGGCGTATGGACAGATTTATGCATCTGGATTTTTTTGTGCATAAGCACATTTCTGCTTTTGTCCGTACGCCATGTTATAGTGTGAATTCTACGCACGGCGTTATACATGAAGCCCCAGAACTGTAACACTGCAAGGCAACATCATTTACATTTACTTATTTGGTGACACCTTTATATAAAGTCACATAACATTTATGATACAATTGGTTAATTTTTACTTTGGTTTCCAATTGGAGCACAGGCAGGTCAGGTGACTTGCTCGGGGTCACACAGTGTCAGCAGCAGGATATGAACCCACAACCTGAGGGTATGAAGTCTAAATCCTTAACCATTACACCACACTGCCTGCCTGGTCATCACTAATCACTGTGCCACTGATGCCTCCATTTTGTTTTGTTAAACAGAAAGTATTAGTGTTTTCATCTACATCAAGAAGTTGAAGAGATTCTCAAAGTTCAGAAGGCAACATAGTGATCTTGATTCTGAACTGTTCTTTGCAAAGGAGGTGATTACATACAAAATTGTTAAGTTATACATTCTCAAACCTGCTTAACCTAAAATTTAGGGAATCTAACCCAATCACAGCAGCATTGGCCATGACATGGGAACCAACTTTGAACCAAACCACAGGGCCGACACGCACCCTCACTGGAACAGTTTATCTGACACTTGCGTCTTTGGGATGTGGAAGAAAAATTGGAAAAAAAAACTCATTCAGACGTTGAAAGATGTACAAACACCGCAGAGACATTGACCAGGGTGTCAATCGAACCAGCACTCAAGATCCTTTATCTTTCATTTCTAAATACCGTGTCACTGTGCAGCTCTACAGATACACAAAAAGACGTAAAGAGCTAAATATCGAGTGTGGCTGGAGATATAGCACAGGATGGACGTGGCATGTCAGAGGACAGGCACTTTGAAAAGTTTGAGCTTAGCCTCGTCAGCGTGGGGTGTACAGTTATGTACTTTATATTGTAATTAATATTATTAATGTGAAATTTTGCTGAACTTTTTTATAGAGCAAAGTGTATCCAGTTAAGGAGTACATTGAGTAAGCTTATTTGCGTTCTCTGTTTAATGCATTCTTGTTTATCACAATACCAGAGAGTAGCAACTTGTTGCAAGTTAGTTGGACATGCAGTTAAGACTTTCACTGTACTCTGTAAATGTAACAATGCTACTACTACTATATTTAGCATAACAGTTCTAAAATATCATACTACTATTACTATATTTAGTGCCACACACACAGTGGTGTCATAAAACCAATACAGTAGCGTCTCATTCAGCATCGTCACCTGTCTTTGCCTGTCTTGATCTCTAAGTCTCTGTCTGTCTTTCTTTCCGTTTTCCCCTCTGCCTCTTCATTTCTATCCCCTGGTCCCCCACAGGAGTACTGTTCATGTCTTTATCTCTGTACCTGTGTTTCCCCTCACATGGACTTTAATAGCTTTTCATCCCTGTCTTGTTGTCCCTTTCTGGCCAGTCTAGCTGAGTTTTTGCCTGTTTCCACTTGAATTCCATTCAAACTGTTGGTCTCTTTTTCTGCTTCTTCCCTAGAACGGCAGAGGCTAAAAAGCACAGATTACCCTTTGCTGGTGCGGATCCTGCAGGGCCCCTGCGAGGAAGTTTGCCGAATCTTCCTGTTGGAGAAAGACTGGAGTGAAGTCACTTATGATGTGAGTCTCCACCTTTGACAGTGACGTGTCTGCTGCCTTCTACTGGCTGGTGGTGTGCAATGCTCTGGGTTCTCAACATTTACAATAAGTCACAGGCCCATGGGCTGCTGAGGCACATGACTACTAGTATTACCAACAGTTGGGACGCCTGTGCAAATTGTTTGCTTCAACTTGCAAAGCCTAATTTACTTTAAATGCTGCAGAACTTCTATAGGTTGTAACCTATTAGTTGTTCCCTGAAGAAGACCCATTTTTCAGTTTTTGCTAACCTCAACTTTAAATTTAAACTTCTGGCGGTTTACTGCTTACTTTTTCACCATTTTAGGTCATTCATTGCATTTCAAATGATAAAATTTGAAGAAAAACTGAGGTGTTCTAAAACATTTGACCTGTAGTGTCCTTGTTGAAGATATTTGTGCTTGGCTAATTGGTGATTCTAAATATGGCAAATTTTAACTGATAAATACTTCCATTCTCTCGAAGAAAGGCAAAAAAAAAAACAACCCTGGACAGGGAGCCAGTCTATTACAGGACTCACTCGGTCAAATGCTGTCATTAATCACACAGAGCAAATTTGGAGTTGCCAGTTTCCACAGCCTCAACAACTTTGGGTTGAGAAAGTAATTCAGAGTCCATAACGAGTCAGGAATGAGGAGAACATGCAGACTACACACAGGCAGTGACTAGGCCAGGATCTGAATCCATGGCTAAGAGGTAGCATTATTAACTGCTAATCTACCTGGCCCTGTCTGTGTGTGAATTTGGGTATTTGCATGTGCTGGTTATTCAGTAAAATGGCACTCCATCCAGGGCTCATTTCAGCCTTTTGCCTGATGATGCTGGAATATGGTCCATACATCACAACCCAGATTGCTTTGTGAATGTGCTACCATGCGATCTACATGTACAGTAGCAAGAAAAGAGTATGTGAACCCTTCGGAAATAACTCCAAAAATGGTCTGATCTTTATCTAAGTTATAATAATCAACCACAATATGTTTTTCCTAAAGACACGTAAATTATGGTATAGTTCTTGTATATACTCATCATTCAAATATTTGCAGTGTTAGTTGGGAAAAGTGTGTGAACTAATATGCTGATGACTTCAACAAAAGGAGTCAATAGTCAGCAAATGAGGAATCCAACCAATGAAATAAGATTGGAGGTGTGGCTTAGAGATACTCTGACCAATAAAAAAAGATCAGAACCTTTTGAGCTTGCTATTCACAAGTAGCATCTGCTTATGTGGAGCTTGGCTCATTAAAAAAGATCTCAGTTTTATGGTCAGGAATTGTTGAAAGCTTGAAAGGGTTACTAAGCAATTTCAAAATGTGGTGTTTGGTACTGTGCCCTGTGATGGGCTGGCACTCTGTCTAGGGCCGCTTTCTGCCTTGTTCATGTTTTGCTAGCCTCCTTGTGACCCTGGGTTAGCTTAAGCAGGTTTGTGAATGTCTTTTTTCATTCACATGGTTATCCTTTTTCAAAACCAACTTTTTCAGCGTTGTAGGGTACCAAAGCTTGTCAAAGGAGAATCAAGCAAAAGGTGGGAGACTACCATGGATAGCACAACAGTTCATTAAAAGACATTACTCAGTCATATTGAGCCAGTTTAGCATCACTGTTTAGTGAAAACCATACATCTTTGGAAACAGGAGAAGATCTGTACAAACAAGGGAGAACATACAAACTTCACTAAGTAGCAGCATTTACCATAAGTGCACCTTAGGAGAAAATGATGGGTAGGCCACTGGAGTATTTCTTCACATAATCCGGTGACACAGATGTTCATGCTTCTAGCCTTCATTGTCCCATTCACATTTTCGTTTTCTCTTCACAGGTTCTTGTGTTACTGGTGTCCCAGTATCATCAGGGCTGTAGCTGCTTTTGTTCAAAATTACCAACGTTCTGCAGCCTTTAGCTTGCTTCATAGGACAGTTTAGGCACATTTTGAAACTATTCCACAATCCATATATTTTTGTTTTAAAAGTTTTTGTAAAATTCAAAGCAAAACAGTTCACACAAAAATAGAGAAAAGTTGATATTAGAAAGAAAGGTTCTCTTAAAGTAGGTTCTGTTTAAGGCTTATTTATCTTGTTTCATTTCTCACTAAGTTTGGTCATACAGTTGTATTATGTGCAGAATGGTTAGAAAAGTGTATATCAATATCCTAATTGCAAACTATTCTAATAGTCCACGCTTCTAGATGTGTGACTGTTTCCAAAAACTGGCGTAACGCTCAGTTTTACAGATATTGCTAAGAAAGTTCAACTTCATGTTAACATAAAGGGAGGAAAAGACTAGACCATAATCTGACACTGATGTGAATTTAATATTAACTTTCTACCAGTGGCTCTTACGAGGGCATTGGCAGGAAATGTCTCAGCCCAATATGAGACTACTTACTCAAACCAAGCTCACACAGGGACAAACTAACCTTATGCACACCTCTTTGGATTCTATAAGGAAGCATGAGGAACCCACAAGAACATAGGAAAGAAATGCAAAAAATATAACAGTAGTGCTGGTCCAAGCTGATATGGGTTAGCATTAACCACCAGGCACCATTACCATCCATAAGGAAATCCATATAACTAAATGAAAATGGGAGCAACATCTTAACTTTCCTTAATGTACCAGGAGGACACATTGATTGGGAATAAACATTCATTTATTTTCCAAACAGAATACCAGGAGAGGCAGATTAAATAGTACTGGACTTATGGTGCCAAGCCTTCACAGTTGAAAGTCCTGCCTGGCATCTAAGAGCTGCAGAACTAATGCTGCCATTTCTTCTTTTCTTCAGGTAGCTCAGTACATTAGGTTTGAAATGCCTGTACTGATGAGCTTCATCACCAAGCTGCAGGAGGAAGAGGACCGTGAGGTGCAGAAGCTGAAAAGCAAGTAGGTCACAGAAACGGGGCGGGTTGTCAAAGAGTGAGCTGCATATATATAATCATCAGCCTATGGTGGGACTGAGTATTACAGACTTGGTGGGAAATGGAAGCAACGAAGTTTGCAAAATAAAAAGATGTGATGCGTGTCTTTTACACAAAAGGGCTGCAGGGGTTGAATTATGAGGAAAGATTAAAAGAGCTGAGCCTTTACAGTTTAAGCAAAAGAAGATTAAGAGGTGACATGAATGAAGTGTTTAAAATTATGAAGGGAATTAGTCCAGTGGATCGAGACTGTTATTATAAAATGAGTTCATCAAGAACACGGGGACACAGTTGGAATCTTGTTAACGGTAAATTTTGCACAAACATTAGGAAGTTTTTCTTTGCACAAAGAACGATAGACACTTGGAATAAGCAGCCAAGTAGTGTTGTAGACAGTAAGACGTTAGGGGCTTTCAAAACTCGACTTGATGTTTTTTTTGGAAGAAATAAGTGGATAGGACTGGCGAGCTTTGTTGGGCTGAATGGCCTGTTCTTGTCTAGAGTGTTCTAAAAGAACAGAAGGAAATCTTTTGACTTTTTTAAATGCAAAAGTGAAAATCTTGAGGCTTCATAAAAACATTCTAGCAGGTTTGTGCAACAAGCCAGCAGGCATTCATTAAATATTGTTAAATATCAAGCTGCCAAATATAAGAAAGTGCACACAATTACATAACAGCTCATCTAGCTTTGTGCAATGCATATGAATTGTAGGTCATTGTGTCACCCACAGGTTCAAACACATTCCACTCTGCACTCTGTTCCTTTACCCCTGATTTCAGCAAACTGTGAAAATCAGACAAGCCCAGGTTACTTGGTAAAAAGACAAATGGACACTAAGTTTGATTCTGCACTTTTGGGGTTTATTGATATTGATTGGGGACGAGACAGATTAACATCAGCAAAACCAAAGAACTGGTTATTGACTTCCATTGCACCAAAGAGCCTCTCTGTCCGGTGGCTATTCAGGGAGTGATGTCAAGGTGGTGTATTGCTACAAGTACTAGAAGGCCCACATCAGTGACAGGCTGAACTGGTCTTGTAACAGAGAAGAACTACATACGAAATGTCAGAGAAGACTCCTTTTTGCTTAGGAGACTGTGTTCCTTTAATGTGGGTAGTGACATCCTTCATATATTCGACAAATCTGTGGTGGCCAGTGTGATTTTGTATGTTGTGTGCTGGGATGGTAACATCACTTCAAGAGAAGCCCACTGAATTAAAAGGGCAGTCTCAGTTATAGGACACACCCTAGACCCCCGGAGGTAGTAGCCAAAGAGAAAATGAAAACAAAACTTAGTGCTGTTCTGAACAATGCTGCACACAGTGGCGTAGCTCGAGTTGGGGCCGCTCGGGGCGGGGCGGTGCTTCAATTTGCCGCCCTCCAACATATCTGAATATGTTAACCTATTTAAACAGAAAATTAAAATGACGTACAGAGAAAAATTAAGATACATTTTGCATAGATTTATTCATATATAGAGAAACAGCAATAATTTTTGACATATAATTATTATAAGCATCAACTAGACAAGAATATAGTATAGACGCACTGATAAGCCGTGTTCTAATTATTAGTTTAATATAATAACGCTGCAAAAACCAGAACCAGTGTAGCGTACAAGTGATAGGTGGGGATGTTTTCTGCACAGAGCAAGAACGAGTTTGGATTGATAACGAAACAAAATTATAAATTGTAAATTAGTTGTTCATCTTCCTAGAAATTTTTATCAGTGTAACGTTTATGTTTATTTTTGTTATTGCCTGATAAATTTCAACTGCTGTGTCTGATGCCGTCACAGAAGGACAGTCTGAAAATTATTTTTGAAGCATCAGAGAATTTTACTTTTTTCATTCATGAGTGATATTTTTCCGAACTCTGCTACTTACACAGGAATTGTATTGAGCCTTTTGGCCAATAATGCCACCCCCAAAAATGTGCTGCCCAGGGCGGACTGCCCCCTTCGCCCGCCCCTAACCTCGCCACTGGCTGCACATCATCTCTCTGACACACTAACACTGAGGACTTTCAGCCAATGAGTCATTCAGCAAAAGCGTGTTAATAGACGCTACTGGGGGTCCCTTTTATCAACAGTAATACACCTTCATACTGTAATGTCTTACTGTGAGTGGCACTGCCAGGTCAAAAGTTTTGATTTTATATTTTTTCATTGTAGTCAGTCTGGTGTGTTCAGGCCATATTGAGTGTGTGTATGTATGTATGAATCAATTTTTTTTATTATTTTTATTGAGCTTCTGTAATTTGTCAATTGAAGTTCTATCTATCTATCTATCTATCTATTTGTTATATAGTGACTTTTCTATCTATCTATCTATCTATCTATCTATCTATCTATCTATCTATCTATCTATCTATCTATCTATCTATCTATCTATCTATCTATCTATCTATCTATCTATCTATCTGTCTACACAGTATTTAAATGTTAAATATGTGTTCACTGTTGTTTATCAGTGAATGCAGTTCTGGGGGAAATGTTGGCTAGTTTACATTAAAATGTCTGGTAGTAAGAGGTCATCACTGAACAAAAATAGATAAAACTGGTTCCCAAGACCGAAAAGGCTAGGATGCACTGATGTGTACCACACATAGGGAATGCTAAGGTGTCATTTATTTTATGGCCTTCAGATGACAGAGTTATGCCAGTGTCTGTTTTCTTCCAACATGTGCAGCATTTTAAAGATTAGTCAGTGACTAAATGAGTTTGATGCAAGGGAACGTGGGCATATGCATCGGGCTGGGGTCCCATCTGTAGTCTGCTGTCACATTTTGATGGGTGCATCCAAGAAAAGTATTACCCTCCTACTATGTCAGATGTGACAATTGATTTAGAAAATAGACAGATGGCAATGGCAAAGTGAGGTCCCTTATAAGTGTTACAGTAATGTCATTAAAAACCCATGATTGTGTTTTCTGTAATGTAGTCTTAACACAGAGCTCTCTCTTCTAGGTACAATGTCATGCGCTCAATGATTGAACAGAGGATCATCCAATACAGAGCAGAGGGGCCCACTGCCATGTGACTTTTATGCCCCCCGTCTCCACCCCTTGAGATTATCAAAGTGCTTCCTTGCTGGCTTTGCCAAGCTTTGCCTTATCTTCCTATAACGTTCCAGGTTTGCGTCAGCTTGCTGTTTCACTCCTGAAAGTCCTTGGTACAAGATGTAATTATCATGGGCAACATGAGTAGCTGAAAAGTGTCCCAACTGAATGCCGTGGAAAGGTCCCGGGTGCCTCCTGAGGGAATGTGTCTGTCAACAAGAGGAGAGTTGCTGCAGTTGCTATTTCTGCAGACAAATTGCTTAAATATTGGGAACTGAAGGACCTGGGGACAAAGCCCCCAGTGTGAAGCAATAATTCAAAAAGTGACTTTTTTGAGCTCCATTCCAGTATGATTAATAGTCACCTACAGGGAAAGGAAAAAGACAAATTAAGAAGATGATCAAAAATGATAAGGGGTCAGCAGAGAGGAAGACCTCTGCCGAGTGACCACAGTCCTCTTACCTTCAGCCTTGCACACCTCAGTCCTTTGGAGTCATCCTTGTTCTAAAATATATCAGTAAGAATATTTAGCTTTCCAGATGCTCTCTATGTTACTAATTTTTGAAGTGTATACAACCAGAGTAGAAATTTTATTAAAATATTTTTTTGCATATACTTGTAAAGTTATTTCCAAGGGTTTATAACAACGTGGTAAGACGCTGAGCATTTATTTGGCTACTCCATTCTGTCTTCCAGCACACTTCCTTCAGTACTGTTCAGCATTCCCCTGTGCACCATAATACAGCTCATCACCATCTATCCAAAGTTCTTACCTGGATCATAGTGCACTTCACAAGCAGCTCTCCATTGTGCCAACCTCAACCTTTAGAAATGTCACTAAAACGTTTTCTATTGTGTCATCTAACGTTCAAGTACACAGCAGCAGGAGCGCACCATTGTTCTGACCTGAATCCTGGGTTACTTCGTTAAGAACTTTCCTGGAGGCACCCTGAGTTGTGTAGAAACTCTGCATTGTGTTCCTCTGAGTCTTAATTCAGACATTCACTAAGCCCATTATTAGGAACACCTGCCCTCCTGCTTATCCATGCAGTTATCTAATGAGCTACTGATGTGGCAACCTTGCAATACATTAAAACGTACAGATGTAGGTGAGGAGCTCCAGTTAATGTTCAAATTAAACACCAGAATGGGGAAAATGTGATTTTGAGTGTGGCATGATGCTTGGTGCCAGATGGGCTGGTTTGAATATTTCTGTAACTAGTGACCCCCTCGTATTTCCGTGCACAACAGTCTCTAGAGTTTACTCAGCATGTAAAACTAAAAATATCCGGTGAGCAGTAGAACTACAGACAGAAACACCTTCTTGATGAGAGAGGTCAGAAGAGAATGGCCAGACTGGCTACGGTACCTGGGATAAACACTCTTTACAACTGTGGTGAGCTGAAAAGCATCTTGGAATGAAGAGCACATCAAACATAGAGGTAGATGGGCCACAACAGCAGAAGACAACGTCAGGTTCCACTCCTGTCAGCCAAGAATAGAAAGCTGCGGCTCATTGGGTACAGGCTCACCGAAAGTGGGAATATGCAACCTTGTCAGTTGAATCTTGAATTCTGCTGAGGCACACAGATAGTAAGTTCAGAATTTGGCACCAACAGCATGAACCCATGCACCCAGGCTACCTTGTGAAGGAGGTGATGTAATGGTATGGGGAATGTTTTTTGGAACACTGGGCCCATTAATACCAGTCAATGATCGCTTTGAATGAGTATTGTTGCAGACTTTGTATATTCCTTAATGGCTACAATTTATAACTCTTCTAACAGCTTCTTTCAGCATGATAATGTACCACCTCACAAGGCACAATTCCTCTCAGAAAATTGGTTTCATGAATATGATGATGAGTTCCATGTTCTTTAGTGGCCTTCCAACTCATTGGATTTGAATCCAGTAGAACAGCTTTGAGATGTGGTAGCAGAGCAGGTTCACAACACGAATCTCCAGCGGTTGCGTGATGCGTGTTGATCATATCAACATGGACCGGAATTTCAAAAGAATGTTTTCAACTTCTTGTGGTATCAATGCTATGAAGAACTGAGGCTATTATGAGAGCAAAAGGAGACCCATGTCAATATTAGCATAGTGGTGGTAAGGATTGGCTCAATGAGTCTGATTATGAGTTCTCTATTAAACAACCCTACACAAGAAATATCTAATTAATATATTTAATATTACACTGTCTGAAATCCATCCATCCATTATCCAAAAGCTCTACATTGTGTTTTCTAGCCTTCTAATACACCAAATAAGGAGTTCTGCGTTTTATCTCACTAAGTGAGATACTGTGCCACTTGGGGTTCTTGTATTACTCCCATTGTATGTTTGTGCACTTTTCTGATCACTCATTATCATACTACAAGTGATTCGTAGCTCTGTATTATGTCAGCCTGCATAACAATAGCTCACTTGGAGCTCTCCATGGTGCTACCCTGATTTCGAATTTGCTTCACTATGATGTCATCACCACTGCACCCTAATACATAACCTCAGCAGTAGCAGTAGTAATATTGTTATATCTACACAATGCAATGAAAATGTGACCAACAGGCCACACTTCACCACTATCTGATGTCATGATGTCAACAACAATGTATGAAAACACAGAACGGCATGCCATTTACTAGAAAACGCAACAACTTTATATGTCACAGACAGTGTTGTGCAAGTTCACACTTCACAAGAGCTCGCTCAAAGTTCAGTTCACTCAGATTAAAATGAATAGATTAATGTTCATAGTTCACCATTTCAATTTTGAATTAGTTCATGTTCAGTTCATTTTGTATTTTATAAGGAGTGAGAATAAATGACCCATGAGCAGGGGCAGACTGGCCATTAGGGCATTTGGGCAATGCCCAGTGGGCCACGGACTCTGGTCTGGTCATGGGCCGGTTGTTTCATGAAATAAATTTTATGTACTGGTTACTGTTTGACATTAAAATTAATTTTCTAAACTACTAAACATTATCTGTTGGGTACTGCGATTTACTTAGTCCTATATAATATACCGTATTACGTCATCAAGTTGTTTTAGTTGTCAGTACACAACGTTGCAGCGAAAAATTTGGTCAAACTGCCTTTTGCCGATTTCTGTTTCAATACCACCAGATTTCGGTTAGCATATACATTACAAGGTGCTACTCCGGTTGAACCTCTGAACTGATGCTTACAAGAGCATTGGGCTTGCCTACAAGCTACTGCTAACGCTTCCTGTGTCGCAAGTGCAGTGTGAAAGATCATTTTCTGTGCTGAAGAGAATCAAAAGCCGCCTGAGAAGCACAAAACAAAAACATCTTAAAGCGTTCATGCTGATGTCAGCGGAGAAAAGTATCCTAGCCAAACTTGACACTAACAGTATTGTTGATGATGTGGCTGCTAAAAGCAGAGAACTGAGTAAGCTGCTAGCCTACTAGGGTATTGGCACTTGGACATGACATTGACATTTGACATGTACTCTAATAATGGGTAAGCCGGGGTGCCCAACTCTAGTCCTGGAGGGTCGCAGTGGCTGCAGGTTTTCATTAATTAGTGACCTGTTTTTGCTGCTAATTAACTTCTTCTGAATTAATTTTAATTGACTTGGTTTTTATGAAATGTTTCCCTTAAGTTCTTCATTGTTACTCTGAATTGCTTCATTTCTTTCCTTAAATGGCACCCAAACAGAAGTGAAATGTGAAGTGAGTGAGAACGCAACAGAAGACCAACTAAGTCAGGGCCTCAAACTCCAACCAGCTACTTAATGAAGCGTTGAGTCTTGCCGTTAATTAAACCCGTTCTTTAATTCCATGGCTTGTTGCTGCTCTCATTGTGCAAACACAGACATTTCTGAAATTGTGGATTTTCTCTTTTCTAAGAGCAGATCAACATTCCTGAGACCTTCACCTTTCTTTATTTTCAGATATTGTATGATGGTCACAGTTTGCTGGTCCTATTTTGGCTCATTTTATATCTCATTATTGTTTGGCTGCTGATTAAGGAAAAAGAAACAATTAAGGGGTCTGAGTCTTCAAGAGCAAATCAATTAAAATGAATTCAAAAGAAGTTAATTAGCAGCAAAAACAGGTCACTAATTAAGAAAAGGGTTGGAATGAAAACCTGCAGCCACTGCAGCCCTCCAGGACTGGAGATGGGCACCCCTGGTGTAAGCCGAGTTACTATTTTTTTTATTTTTCATTAAATTTTATTTCTAAGCATGTCATCAAATTTGAAGTTGTGTCTAAACAACAGTGTACAGATTAAGTTTGGCAACAGTTTAGATAGAGTTCATATCATAGGCTCATAGCAAGTAGCGAGCCACGTACTCATCACACATTTTAAGTAAATTACAATGAATAATGGGCCGAGTGGACGACCGCCTCACCTCACTCATTGAAGGATGCCCAGGCCGGTTTTGAGACCCAGTCCGCTCCTGCCCATGAGTTTACATTTTTCAGTTTTGCATGCCTTATATTAGGCTATCGTGTTCTTGAGTAAAATACAATAATCATGAAGACTATTTAAATAAACTTTATTGAGTTATACCCAGCAACAAACACGTATAACCATATATACTAATATCCTCCCAGTCAAAAAAGAAATTAAATAGATGCAAGTATACATATAAATTACCGCTCTTATTTCCAACCGTGTGACACAAATAATGGTGACTGTGGGACCAGCGTGTAGGTGAACTAACCCATTACGCTGCGGATCAAAATACGTATCACATATTACATGTCCAATGGGGAAAAATATTAAGTGGCCTTGTGAAGTCCAGCATTTTCCAGAAAGCGACCGCGTGCTCGTGTCAGCAGGGGTGCAGCTTAAGCACAAGCACGTAGACTCAGACTATTTGATTTTACATTTTTTTTTCCGAATACAAATAAATGGCAAAAAAATGCATATGAAATAAATAATCGTAAAAATCCACTATTTGTGCTTATCTGAATACTGTATTCGGATTCAGCTCCACCAAGACAAAACATTTAATCTGGACCTAAACCAGATCCACAATGTCACATAAAACTGAACCCGCTCTCGTTCAAGTTCTTCACTTGCAAATACGTTACGTTAAGTTCGCCATTCTTAGAAAAATGAGCTTGATCAATGAACGCGCTCTTTTGAATTAGTTCATGCACAATACTGGTCACAGATCACATTGCTGAGCCTTTTACTTCTGCACCCTGCTAGTAGTTCATACCCAAAGAAGCCAGAGACACCAGTCCGATGTTATAAAAAAAGAATAAAAATTATAGATGTTTATTGAGGTCACAATTCATAAAACACAGATACAAAGAAACAAAAACAAAGTTCTTAAAATTTATAAAAGAAAATAACCAATCCAAAAGGTCAACTGTATAAATGAACTAATACAGTACAAACAATTTAGCAAAGAGAAAATAAGCAAAACTAATGATTATTAAAAACATACTTAAGTCTGGCAAGGATTAGAATCTTTAATTCACACTGCAAAATAATAAAAAAAAAATCAGGCCCTGCTTTATAAGTTTTAGCTAAAGCACGGATATCAGACTCCAGGCCTGGAGGGTCGCGGTGGCTGCAGCTTTCATTCTCCCCCTTTTCCTAATCAGTGACCAGTTTTCACTGCTGATTAACTCCTTTCCCTTCAGTTTAATAGCCCTGTTTTTAAGGATTCAATCCTCTTAATTGATTCTTTTCATCATTAAATGGCAGCCAAACAGAAATGAGACATGAAATGAGCTGACAGATTAACAGGTATATTGGGGCTTCAAACTCCAACCAGTTTCATTCCAATCAGGTTCTTATTGAGAAGCTGATTCCTATTGTTAATGAAACCTGTTATTTCATTCCAGGGCTTGTTGCGGATCTCATTCTACTACACATTTCCAAAACTGTTGATTTTTCTGTTCTTTCTAAGAGCACGGTCAAAATGTTTTGGTGACCTGAGAGATCAACCTTACTGAGACTGCCATCCTTCTTTATTTCCAAATATTGTGTGATGGGCACAGGTGAACTGGTCATGTGGCGGCTTGTTTTTGTGTCTCATTATTGTTTGACTGCTAAGGAAAAAGAAACAACTAAAGCAGGGGTCGCTAAGTCCGGTCCTGGAGGACCACCATGGCTACAAGTTTTCGTCCTAACCCTTTAAATTCGAGTGCCCTGTTTGTGCTGTTAATTAACTTCTTGTGAATTCATTTTAATTGAATTGTTTTTAAGATTTGTTCCCCTGAATTTCTTCATTGTTCCTCTGCATTCCTCTTCATTTCTTTCTTTAAGTGGCACCCAAACAGAAATGAAATGTGAAGTGACGGAGCCAACAGAAGACCAACTAAGTCAGGGCCTCAAACTCCAACCAATTTCACTCAAACCAGTTGCTTAATTAGGTGCCGATTCTTGTCATTAATTAAACCGTTTTTTAATTTCGTGGCTTGTTGCTGCTCTCATTATGCAATGGCAGACATTTCTGAAATTGTTGATTTTTATCTTTTCTGAGAGCACCATGAAAATGTTTTGGGGACCTGAGCAGATCGACATTCCTGGGACCATCTTTCTTTATTTTCAGATATTGTATGATGGACACCAGTTGCTTTAGCTCATTTTATATCTTATTATTGTTTGTCTGCTAAGTAAGGAAAAAGAAACAATTAAGGGGTCTGAGTCTTCAAGAGCAAATCAATTAAAATGAACTCAAAAGAAGTTAATTAGCAGCAAAAACAGGTCACTCTTTCAGAAAAGAGCAAGAATGAAAACCTGCAGCCACGGTGGTCCTCCAGGACTGGAGTTGGAGACCCCAGGCCTATAGGTAGCTCTTGTACTGTTGATGTCAAAGTGCACGAGTCTACCATTAGAAAGGGGCTGCACAAATTAGATCTAAATGGGAGGGATACAAAGAGGAAACCATCACTGTCTATTAAGGATTACGCTATAGTTTGCCCATTATGAACACCTTTGCAAAGACCAGGAGTCCTGGAACCATGTGCTCTGGACAGATGAGGCAAAGATAGAGTTATCTGGCCACAGTACCAGAAGACCTGCTTGATGGAAGCCAAAGACAGCTTTTGAAAAGAAGGACCTGGTACCAACTCTAAAGCATAGTTGAGGAAATGTTCTGGTTTGGAGCTGCTTTGCTGCCTGGGTAGCTCATCATCACAGAATCCACCAGGAATATTCACTGTACCAGAGGCTGCTTGTAATCAGAATATAAGTTTAATATGTCACTGTGCTCTGTGCAAATATTTTAAATCTGATTTTCTTTTATTCTCACATGTACAGCTAACACAAAACCAGATTTAGCACACACGGGCTCATCATTTAGAACTGCTAGGCAAGCATCTTAAGACAAGACACGTTAAGAACAACTGCAAATGGGCAACGTGCACTATTTCTGTGTGTTAGAGTCGGCATGAAACCGTATCCTCTCTTTGCCTTGTTTGGAATGGCATGATTTACCAAAGTGAGGGCCTGCACATGGAGAAAGAGTATAAAGCATTGGAACATTGCCCGGCTCACCTTTGAAGCAATTGGACGGATGGGAGATAACGTCATCCAATCCTGAAAATCCTTCCAGCGTAGCAACAAAAATGGCAGACTGTATACATCGAGCTCCCACTTCGGTCCTGGGCTTGTCATTCGCTTTTCTTCGTCTGTAATGCTGTGTAAATCGTCATTAAAGAAAGCTAAGTTATTTTTCCTATGTGATTTCTTACCGCCGTATCACTAAGGGAGGGGTATCACCTTTTAATATTATATCTGTATAGTTTTGGGTTATGTAACATGCTGCAATTACAAAAGAACTTATTCCAACAAGGGGGCTAGCGCCCCCTGCTGGATAGGGTGCTTGAGGATAATGTGAGATAATCTGTTAGTGTACAGTGTAAAGTGTACCTTACAACCTGACAGTGAGCCCAAACAACCCAGGAAATCCAACTATGGCTGAAAAGAAAGAAATGGAGGATTTTGGAATAGACAAGCAGAGCCTGAACGTGAATGCCATCACGATGATGTGGGGGGATTTGAAATGGGCTCTTCCTTGCAACATCAAACATCACACAGCTGAAAAAATTCTGCATGGAGAGTGAGAGAAACCTTCTCTTGGGGGACATCAGAAGCTGGTGGCCTTTTATAGGAAATGCCAATACCAACTTTTAGAGCCAGGGATGGACTTAACTTTTGTCACAGATGACATTGAATGGTACAGCTGTTCATTTTTTTTTATTAATATATTTTCATTATTTAAGTGAATGAACAAAATATTGATATGTTAAAAAAGAAAGAAACACATTTCATGGGGTGCACTTCCTTTTTCACATGGCTTTATATAAACTAACTATAATTTGTTTAGCCTACACAGTTGTTCCATCTTTTGTATTGAAATCTCTGCTACTTCAGCATCCTGTATTTCTGCAGCGTAGCTTGGGCCACCTTCATGCCAGTGTTTTCCCCACCAACTGCATTAAATTAGATTTCAGTGGTTGCCTTAATAGAAAGTCATTCTAAAACACAAGTCATAAATTCCCATAATTGAGACGTAAGCTGCGCAGATCACTCGTAGTCAGTAAATCTCCTTCACATAAAGCACATTTAGTAGAGCTTGCAGACCGGCCATTGTGTGCACTCGTAAAATGCTGTCATTGAGAGCTGATTTGGCCAAGAAGCATTACTTCCAAATCAATCTCCATAGCAACTGGAAAAAATAACAAAGCTTGAATGAATTTCGACATTGGACAGCCCAGGACCACCCACTTCTCATTCAGCCAGTGGCCTAATGTATTCTTTTTTTTTTTTTGGTATCTCAGTGACTTGGTTTCATGTATTTTGCACATGTTGTTTATTTTCCTTTGTAGGACTTTGCCGTGAAATACCCCATCTACTTTCTTCCCATTTTATATAGTCTGGTATAGATAGCAGTACCGGGCACAAGATAAAAATAAACCCTGAGTGGGCTTTAAAGCACTGCAGAGCACACTCATGCTCACAACCCTCAGTGAACAATTTAGGGCACTTTTGGTGATATGTACTATGACAGCCCCCCTAACCCCGACACAGACAGGCAGGACGCACAGGTTTTGCCACACGGCACACAGTTTATTACCTTCCATAGCACAAGGTAAAGCACAGAACACAGTCCTTTCTTTGCCGCCAATCTTTCCACCTCCACTCCTCCTCAGGCTTTGTCCTCTTCCTCCCAACTATAGCCATTGAGTCGCAGTGACTGGCTCCTTTTATTGGAGCTTCTTTTGGTAGCACTTCTGGGTGAGGCGGAAGTGCTGCCTAATAGGGCCCTGAAAAATGTCCAAGTGCACCCTGGTGGTGGCTTTCATGCTCACGACCCGTGGCCCTGCTGGAAACCAAGGGGCTGCCCACTGTCTGTCCGGGGAAGAAAGGGTCTTGAAAATACTCTCTCCCCCCAGTCCTTCTATACTCGGTGTGTCTCAGCTGGGTAAGGGCTTCGGCTGTCCGCCACAGTACATACATCACATTTGGGAGCATATTAAGAGGGTGACACCCACCAAACACAAGGAGAACGTTCAAAGTCCCCATAGACACTGACTGGACTTGACAAAAATCACTAGAGTGCCTTGCGACAGTATACAGCCCCCTCGGTGTTTGTCCTGTTTTGTTGTACTACAACCTGGAATTTAAATGTATTGTTGAAGGGCGTTAGCACCATTTGATTTATACAACATGCCTACCACTCTGAAGAAGCAAAATATTTTTTTATTGTGACACAAACATTAATTAAGGTCGAAAAAAACAAACAGAAATCCTGAGTGTGCATAAGGTTTCACCCCCCAAAGTCAATACTTTGTAGAGCCCCCTTTTGCTGCAATTCCAGCTGCAGGTCTCTTGTTGAATGTCTCTGTTAGCTTAGCACATCTAACCACTGGGGTTTTCAACCATTCCTCAAGGCCAGACTGCTCCGACTCCTTCAAGTCTGGTGGGTTTTCAAGTCGTGCCACAGACTCTCAGGTGGATTGCGGTCTGCTCTTTGACTCGGCCATTTCAAGACATTGAAATGTTTCCCTTTAAACATCATAGCTTTAATCATATCATGGATATTTTGGGGCCATTCTTCAATAAAGCCCAGCTCTATGGAGTGTACGGCTTAAATTAGTGGATCTTTGCAGCTCCTTCAGTATTATCCTTGGTGTCTTTGTTGTATCTCTGATTAATGTCCTCCTTGACCGGTTGTGTGTTTTGGTGGGCGGCCTTTTATTGTCATGTTTGTAGTGATGCCATTTTCTATCCATTATGTTATAATGGATTTAATGGTACTCTGTGGGATATTCAAAGTTAATTTGATTATTAATTAACTTTCATTATTTTTTTTTATAATCCAACCTCATAGTTTACTTCTTATCATTAAAGTAGACCACCGTAAAATCATCTTAAAACAGACCCAGCTGTTAATCGCTATGTGCTTCTGCGGCTTCCACTTGAACTGACTGCAGCACTCACCACAAAGAACTCATTAACTTTATATATATTCCAGCACTCTGCACATTTAGAATCCTTAGATTCATACTTGATATCACTTCAATGATGAAATGCATTGAAGTATGTATGTTACATTTTATAGATAAGTCGCCAACTTAGTTTAAATAATGAATACTGTTAATAATTACATATGTGGGGGTGACACGGTGGCAGAGCAGTAGCACTGCTGTCACGCAGGGAGTCACGTTTCTGGTGTTCCCTGCCTGGAGTTTGCATGTTTTCCTGGTGGGTTTCTACAGTGTGCTCTGGTTTCCTTCCAAAGACATGAAGTTTTGGGGATTTGGTGACACTAAAATGATGCTAGTGTGTGTGTGCTTGTATAAACCTTGCGATGAGCTGATGCCTGTCGAGGGATTGTTTCTGTCTCGCGCCCGATGCTTGCTGGAATGGGTGCATTCCTGAATCGATACATGTAATCATTAAACATTCTTCTCAGAGATATCGTGGCAAGGTATCCTCGGAATTTAATGGATGTTTCAAGCTGAACCTGTTCTCTCACTGTGATGATATTTCGCACTGCCACCTAATGGAATCTTCCAAATTTTCGTAAAGAATGCGTGCAAGTATGAACAATACAACGCTTGCGTAGCAGTAGTGTCCACAGTAGCACGTCGCATGAAGTATATACAATACAATACAGTAGCAAATTGGCTTTGGTTATCACTCCTTGGAGGAGGAGAAGAAGGAAGAAGAAGAGCATATGTACTCCTCCAGAATGGAGACGAATGTCAATTGCTTACTCATGCTGTCTGAAGACAAATCCAGTCAAGACACACTGGTCTGAAAAACGCTTCCTACTTTTAGCCTGGTGTGGCCCAGAGCAGAAAGACACTAGCATAGTCAAAGGAAGTAATATGATGATGATTTTCTTAACAAAAGTAAGCATAAAATGGAGGATATGATGAGAGGAGTAAACTGTTGCCTTTATCCTCCTTGCCAGATAAACTCTTCAGCTCCTCTCCTGATTCCAAGCTCATCCGACTTTCTCTAAGTCTGGCTGCAGACCTCCAAAGCTGTGTGATTCAGGAGCTATGCTGAACAGCCAATCAAATTTCATGTTTATGTCACATGTTCTGCAGAGCAAATTCTGCAAAACTGTGGACTACAAGACGCACCTACCCGGTAGTCTTCACGATCATACTCCTGAGTGAGATAATCCTCCCACAGTCTGAATCTTGTTTTACAGTATACAAACAATGTGTGAAGAGTACCTTGATATGGGTGTGTTGAGAAAGGCACAATGATCGGGCTTGACATGTAATGCAAAGACCGCTAAGCATTATTGGATATTTGCAATTTGATTGGCTTGTAAATTCTTATTTCTTTGTAGCCTGTGTGGAGAACAGGTCATCAGCATAGGATCACCACTTTTCATTGTCCCACAATGGCACTTCTAGCTCACTCCATGTGTATCCTACTTGTTTTGCTTCTTGCTCATGTTGCTCATGTTGTTCTTGGCCGACCTCTTTACAATTTTTTTCTGAGGATTCCATCTCAGGGCCTAGTGTGTGGTGTTTGATATTGATTTTCACATACTGTGGGCAAGCCGTATCCACTTTCTACTCTTGATTTGGTTGTTGACACTTTCTTGTCCAGTTTTCCTTCATATTTCATCATTGGTTATTTAATCATACCATTTTACGTTGAGGATCTGCCACAGACGTCATTTCATAAAGGTCTGCATTTTGTATGTGGAGGTCTTGGTGGAGGTCTGATGTCACTACACTGATTACCTGTGTCATTCAGGATTGACTTTAAAATTCTGCTTATAGTTTATAAAGCCTTAAATAATCTCGCCCCTTCTTATATATCGGAATGTCTGACACCCTATATTCCAAATCGTAACCTCAGATCCTCAAATGAGTGTCCCCTTAGAATTCCAAGAACAAAACTTAAAAGAAGTGGTGAGGCGGCCTTCTGCTGCTATGCACCTAAAATCTGGAATAGCCTGCCAATAGGAATTCGTCAGGCTAATACAGTAGAGCACTTTAAAACACTGCTGAAAACACATTACTTTAACATGGCCTTTCTATAACTTCAATTTAACTTAATTTAACTTAATCCTGATACTCTGTATGCTCAATTTCCTCATAATAACTATTCAGGGTAGCTCTAAAATCCATACTGACCCCTACTCTCTTTTCGGTTTCTTTTTCCGGTTTCTTTGTGGTGGTGGCCTGCGCCACCTCCACCTACTCAAAGCTTCATGATGCTCCAACAATGATGGATGGATTTAAAGGCAGAATTCTACGTGACCATCATCATCAAGCCTTTCCGTGAGAACCCTAAATACAAAGAGGACTGTTTAATTTATGTTAGGTAGAATGCCCAGAGGGGACTGGGCGGTCTCATGGTCTGGAATCCCTACAGATTTTATTTTTTTTCTCCAGCCGTCTGGAGTTTTTTTTTGTTTTTTCTGTCCCCCCTGGCCATTGGACCTTACTCTAATTCAATGTTAATTAATGCTGATTTATTTTGTTTTCTTATTGTGTCTTTTATTTTTCTATTCTTTATTATGTAAAGCACTTTGAGCTACTGTTTGTATGAAAATGTGCTATATAAATAAATGTTGTTGTTGTTGTTGTTGTTGTTGTTGGTGATGTGCCAGTGCCAGACAATAAAACAGATTTAACATTGGTATTAAATATTCATAGTTTGGTATTTAGTGAGGCTACCTGTGATCTCCATTGTGGCTGAAGAATTTTAAAATCGATGTTAATATCTTGATCTGTGCTTCCCTTTTTATTTACAATGCTGCCAAAGTACAGTATGTAAACTGTTTAATGTCTTCTAGATCACCTCCTCTCAGTTTAATGTTGTAAGTACTGGTATGGTTTATCCTCATTATCTTTGTAGTTCCCTTATTGATGTTAAGTCTCCAAGTTTCCAAGTATCTCTGGAAGTCTATCAGTCTTTTGCCTTTCAGCCCAGTCCTAAGTTTACCAACAGTGTCTGGAACCTACCAAGATCACTTCTCTTTCTATAGAGACTCCTACAAATATTACTTTTCCAGGAGCCTCTGAGGAAACAGTAACTCTTGCAGCAGAACAATACTGGCCCCCCACCCCAACACTGGCTTGGGCAATTATTACTTCAAAAGATCTCAACTCTAGCCAAGAACCTGTTGGCATGAAATTTTGGCCATGTACAGGTATCCTGTTTGGGTCATATACTGCCCTGTAGTCCTCTCCATCTACTGGGTACCCCTTAGAGTGGTCATTTTGGGCTTCCTTGGACAGTGTAACTAGGCTTGAGGGCATTCTGAGGGAGATTTACCGGCAAGATCATTTAGATAAGATCTAAAAGAAAAATTGTGAGAAGTGGCGGATGTAAATTGTTTTTCTCACCAGTTAACAAGTCAACGACAACCAAAAAACTACAATCTGGTATCAAATGAAACACTTGAGTATTTGGGAAAACATTGGGTATCAAAAGATGCTGGTGACAGCAATGGAGCCATATCTTAATCAGCTTGTGTAACTTCCACCATATAAGAATGCCAAGCAGAGGGTCCACAGAATAAGCTGGTGTGATCAGAACACCATCTGTCAACTGTACAACTCCCCTGTCTGGAGTAGATAGGAAGACCACCTCTATATCATGGACATTAGCTCATGTTGTTTAAAGATTATCTTCATCAGTTTGTGTGACCTGGTTACTAACACTGCTCATCAGGAGCTATATCAGCAGATCTTCTGTCCTGGTCACACATGCTCATGAAGTCTTTCCAAAGCATTATGAAATTGTGACTCTGTCGTATAGGTGGCCACCTGTCTATCAGGGTCATAAGTTAAAAACTTCTTGTAACATGCAACACATCTGTCCA
Source organism: Polypterus bichir lapradei (assembly GCA_026402145.1). NCBI lineage: Eukaryota > Metazoa > Chordata > Cladistia > Polypteriformes > Polypteridae > Polypterus > Polypterus bichir. The sequence goes on from JANRMT010062796.1 coordinate 74,806,806, forward strand.
TCACTCATGTAGGCTCAAGTTATATACTGAATATCTTCATAAGCTTTTGTGAGCTGCACGTTATCTGACGATTCTCTTTATTTGTGTACTTTATAGTGGTCCTCAACATGTACAGCCACAGATCACTTGCACCTGATAAATTCGGATCACAATAGGTCAAATGAGGTGTTGAGAGGTAAAGGACCACCTGGCAAAAACAGAAATGGAGACTGTACACATAATAGAGAGAGACAGGGTAAAGTTCCTGTGCTGAAGTCTTCCTAGAAGTGACTTTCAGGAAAATGCTTAGGAAGCAGAGCATGGTGGTGTAAACATTCAGCTATACCAGCTCTTACCCCGACACAAACAGACATGGGAGACGCACTAATAAAAACAAAGATGCTTTTTATTTTTCTTCGCTCATGTGGAATGCCCTCGCCGTCCCCACGAGCCCACAACACAGTCCAAAGCACAAATCACCTCTAAACAATACTTTACTTTCTCCTCCACTCCTCTCCAGCAAGCTTAGTCCCCCTCTTCCTGACTCTGGCTCCTGAAGTGGTGGCTGCTGGCTCCTTTTATAGCCCACCCAGCAGTGCTCCAGGTGTTTGGTGACATATTTTTGGCTGCACTTCCAGATGCAGGAATAACTGCAGCACCCCCTGGCGGCGCCCCCAGATCCCAACAGGGTTGTAGAGAACTTCACTTTCATGGAGCCCTGCGGGAATCCGAGTCACCACTGCCACCCAGTGTCCTGGGGGAGGTACTGTTCGGTCCATGCTTACTCCCCTGGTCTCATCAGTGAAGAGGTATCCCAGCTGAATAAGAACCCCAGCCGTTTGAGACACTGGCAACTTGGTCCAAGATGGGCAGAAGTTGGATGTGCTGATTACAGCGCATTGCCACACCCACCACACGACAACCCTACCGGATACGTTTTTTTTTACAGTGGCTGGCAGGAAGTCAGAAAAACCACAAGTCAGAAAGAGAGCTGAATGACTAAGCCATAATGCTAGGCAAAGCCAAGGTCAAGAAACAAAGCAAAGATCCTTCGTGATTTTATTTTACCTGTGTGAAGATGCCACCTTCACAATGTCCAAAAGCACACACTTTACTTTGCTTCTTCTTTATACACAGCACACAGTGCACAATCACTACCAACCAATAAGCTCAGTCCTTTTAATTTTTCTTTTCTTTTCCCTTTTCTTATTCTTATTCTTCTCTCCTTCTTCACTACCGCCTCCACTCCTTTCTCCCAAGCTCCGTCCTCTGCCTCCCGACTCCGGCTCTGCGAATGGAGTGAGGCAGCCCCTTTTATGTTGCACCCAGATGTGCTCCAGGTGTTTTCCTGCAGCACTTACTGGTGTGGCAGAAATGCTGCAGTACATGGCTCCAGCAACTGCCCAGGCGCACCCCGATATAGTCCAGGGGTGCTGCCCTCTTGCATCCTGGGAAAGATATTGCCTCTCTCCTGGTCCTTCCATTCTCCAGGCAATGGTCCCAGCTGTCCACCACACCTGAAATACTAAAGAAATTTATTTGGTTGATTAAAAAGATTCAAATACTTGGACTTCAGGTGCAGTGTGCCACCATCTTCCATAAGCAGGGTATGATGAACATTAATCATGTAACCATCATGTGACTAGCAACGAATGTCAGAGCCAATCTTAGAAAGTTAAAGTTTTGAGTTAAACTCATATTAATGTTTGCTTAATTTGAATAGAATATAAATTCCTTTCATAGTCATAGCTTATGGTATAGTCCTTTCCCCCTATAAGTTAGTAAGAGATAGAACCTTCTTACTATAACTGAGAAACATTTTGATAATAGATTCAGTTGTGTTTAGAACAGGTCCCAGTACACAGGGACATAAAAGACCCATTTTCTTCTTAGAAATGGGATAAGCATACAGTTTTCTGACAGATTTGAAATGGTTCAGAAATGAGAAGTGAATAGTAACGATTTGAGATGTAACAAGATTAAGCCTAGAACTGAACTTTTCTTGACATTCATTTTTTCCTTTTTTGCTATTTAATTTTCTTTTTGTGTGAGCTGTTTTACTTTGAAACTTAACTAAACTTTTTAAAATGAAGATATTTTGTCTGTGGAATCATTTCTGCGCGTCAGGCTTTTGCTGAACCTTGGTAACTTTGGAAAAACGCAGCTACAACGAACATAATGATGGTAAGCAGCATGGCCATGGCATCCTTCACCTTCAACTAATCATATCACAGGCCGAGAAGTGCACAAGAAGCAGGCAAAATCCCTCATTTTCATTTAAGGTTCAAGCTTTTTATTCAGTCATGTTTACTCAAGAAAACTTTGGGTTCGCCTTTTCAGTTGCATCCAATGACAGACTAAAATATGGTATAATAAAAAAAAAAAACAAACAAAAGAGGTAAGGCTGTTTAAACTCTTTAGCATTATGTTTACCCCCGGAAAAATGAGCGAAAAATGTTATGTTATTATGTGTAACAGAAACCTGTAAATACCAAAAAGCCAACATAAATACAGTAGGAAATGTATGTCTAGCGTTCACTGCGGTACCAATGCCTTGGTGTGATATGTTTTGAAACAGTCATCATCGCAGAGCCTGATGTTGCAGTTGGCACAGTAGAAACTTGTTTCTTTGCGCACTTTTCGTAAAACATTTTTTTCCATTGCTTGCCCATGAAAGGATAGAATTTCAGTGCCCGGACTGTGCGATCGATGGACTTCTCCTTTTACTGCAGACTACCACAGCACAAGGCCTTGTGACTTCCACATTTCTCGTGACATGAACACTGACTGTTGCTGCATTCTGAACAGTGTTTAAGGGGCTAACACCTTTCTTCTCCTTCCACATAATCACAATCATTTTGGAGTTTTACTGTGACGCAAAGTCCACCCCAAACTCACCAGGCATGTCACATCAGTTTGGTCATACAGCGCTGTATGAGTCACTTTCACTCCCCGTGTCACCGTCTGATAACCAATTCTTATTATCATCGCAATTGCTTGAGTCAAATAATGGTTCAGTTTCAGTTTGTTCTAAAACAGACTTTACAGCATCTTGTTAAACATGCCATTGTGTATTTTGGTTGAAGGCTCCACCTCATTCGTGAAAGTTGATGAGTTATTCACGATTTTGATCAGTCATTCATGAATATTGGTGAGTGCTGCAGAACGCATAAACACATTTGTGATTTTTTTTTTGCAGCATGATGTTATTTTATTCATTAGATGGCAGCAGAATATCATCCCGAGTGTTATCCGGGCTTAAGAAACAGTTGGGGTTAGCCCTTCCTATATATAGAATTCCAAGCCTGAGGTACACTTGGGGTTAACACCAAGGAGGTAAAAATTTACATAGAAATTCTAATATATTTACATCGTTTGAAAACAGGATCTTGGCAAACTGCTTGTAGCTGTCCATTTTTACCTGAAATGATTACATGATACTTGTGAAAAACTATACATTTTTGGAAATTGTTTATTATTTCTAATGTTCCTTATTAAAAAGATGCATAGCATTCAGAAGAAAGGAATTTTTGGAATAATCTGTGTGCTTGTTTAAAGCAAATTTCCTTCCTGATTTACTGAAGTTAAGTCCTGTGTGTAATGGCTCTCTGTCATCAGTTAAGGTGATTTCCAGGTTTTTCAACATTGACCCCTGACACTTACCAGATCATCTACGTTAAGATGCTGGATTGGTAATCTGCTGGAGCTTTAATGGAATTTTGGTTTTTCAGACCACTAAACCAGAGAATGAAGCTGAAATTGATGATGGACTGAATCATACAGAGATAAAGCATGACAAGGACAGCATGAAGTCAATGTCCACTTTAAACAGACTGAGAATATGGAGAAGAAGTAAGTGCCGATTGCATTTAGAGAATATGTTTTTCTTGTATTTGTTTTCCAATTAAGATTATTATCTAGATGAGATCCTATGCTTTTATACTCAGTCATTATTTCTACATCTTCCCCAGAACAATGATGGGTGAACATTTAGATTTTTATCTCTTAAAGTCAAATATCATTCCTTTGGTATTTTTGACATTCAGAGTTATAATTTACTAAACAGTTCAGCTGATTGAAATAATGCCTTTAATCCGCCGCAGATATGCGTCCTATCGGCATGGTGTCATCAATGTACTCAAAGGATCAGCACTCATTGCTCAGTCTCACGTCACTTCTGTACAAGCAGTCAGCGATCTTCTAACCCCCTTAACTCCTGAGCAGTGTTGCAGGGGTCTGCTGAAGCCAATCCCAGCTAGTACAGGGCACAAGGCAGAAACAAACCCTGGGCAGGGCACCAGTCCAAAACAGGGTGAATACACACACACATACCCAGTCATACACTAAGGCCATTTTAGTATTGCCGGTCCACCAAACCTGCATGTCTTTGGACTGTGGGAGGAAATTCATGTCAACACAGGGAGAACATGCAAACTCCACTCAAAGAGGACTCGGCGCACAAACCCTGATCTCCTTACTGCAAGGCAGCAATGCTAGCACTCGTGTACAGTGTAAACAGCAAACCGTATCCTCAAGGAGTCCCTGGATTTGATAGAATGGCTATTGAAAAAGTGACTCCTGGACCTTGATGGTCTGAGAACAGTTTAAAAGAAAGTTCTGAAACTAAAATATAATAAGTGGGCTAACATGCATACTGCTCAATCTCTCAGTCAGTATGTGAGATGGGATGGTGTTGAACGCTGAAGAAAAATCTAGAAATAGTGCAGGAACACATGAACCAGGCCTAGTTCAGGCACTGATGCAGGATAATCAGCAGGGCATCTTCTGGTTGCACAGTAAGCAAATCGGTGGTAATCGGACTCACATCTCTGTTATTAAAATGTTCTTCATCAGGGGTTCAAAGTATTTGATTGGAATGGAAGTGAGTGCCACATGTCTACAGTCATTCAGACTGCTTGGCTTGGAGACCTAAGGAACTGTGGTAATGATGGACTGCTCCCTCAGCTCAGTTATAATAGCACAGCACAGGGACAAGTTAAAAAGTAAATAAAAAAACAGGAGAGAGCTGCTTGAAACAGGACTTCAGAAGCTGACCTGGCCCCACTGCCCTGATGGTTTTTAATTTTCTCCAGTTCAGTTATACAGACCTCCTACTTCAGGCATTTTTACAAAGCAACTCCCTTATTTGTGCACTAGCTGAAATACCCAGCATTGTCCTGGAGGAAAAAAAAATGTTTTTTTTTAATCGTTTGAGAAAAATATAATTAAAAAAACCCCACAAGTTTAAAAATAAAAATAAATGACCAAACAATGAAGACTCACTAATGTGCTTGCCTTGCGGTTTTGTATGTATGTTATCCTCCAGTCGACACTTGGAACTGGCCAACTCGATTGAATTTCAAAAGCAACAGGGGCGCCGTGCTGCTCAAACATAAAGAATGCTGGCAGTCACCTCCAGTTTGCCCTCTGGTGGTCAAACTGGATGTTGACATGCCTACAAGATCACAAAACTAGCCTGAAGGGGGTGGGTTAGGGTTGATTTCACCCTACAGTATTTTTAGTTGACCAATGAGAAACGTGTACCAAGTTTCATGAAAATCACTCCAGCCGTTCGTAAGAGATGCTGGAACATACATACACACACACACACACACATTAACTTTTATATATATATATAGATTATCCACCCATCCATTTTCCAACCTGTTGAATCTGAACACATGGTCACGGGGGTCTGCTGGAGCCAATCCCAGCCAACACAGGGCGCAAGACAGGAACCAATCCCGGGCAGGGCGCCAACCCACCGCAGGATATATATAGATTATGGGTACTGAAATCATTGGTTTCAAATCTTGTAATAGAGTCATCAAGTTCATCCACTGTGTCTTTTGGAAAGGTCAACTTTTTTTACGACTCACTCCTTTGATGGTTCCCAGAACTCACCATACCTTCTTTGGGCTGTTACCATTAAACCATCTTTTTATTTTTTCAGGTAGGGCTGGTCAGGTATGCCCACTGGCACTTAGACAGAGAGAGGTTAGGAGCGCACACTGATACAGCGCATTGCCGCACCCCCCACATGACAAACCATCTCAGGATCCCAGATTAGAACCCGAGTGCAGCCATGCGGCGGGTGACACCTCAGCACCACACTAGTTCAGATGGAATGGAACCAATGTGAGGCTTTTTTGTGGTGGCTGGAGTGCCAATTCTGCCACCAACCCCCAGGTTTTCCCTCTGCAGGTTGGAGGGTAGATTAGTGTCATACCCAGGACAGAGCAATTGCAGGTTAAGGGCCTTGCTCAAGGGCCCAATGAAGTAGAGTCACTTTAGGCGTTTATGGGATTTGAACCGGCGGCCTTCCGATTGCTAGTGCAGATCTCTATCCTCAGAACCACCACTAAGATCACTGGCACTTAAGGCCGCAAAACCCTTGTCTATCCTTGGCCAATTTCTCCATGGTTCCCCGGGTAATGTTCATGCTCTGCAGCTCTCTTTCAACTGTACGCCTCCATGTTGTTTTTTTGGTGCCCCCTTTTTCTTCTGGCTTCTGGAGTCCGTGTAGGACGGTTTGGGTGATGGAATCTGTGTCCCACTTCAACACATGGCCCATCCACGTCCATCTCCTTGTCATCAGAATGGTGTTCATGTCACGTGACATATCCTTCTGAGGCATGTTGTGTGACAGGATGACAGTTTGGCAATGTCGCTTCCTACTCTTCTCCAACACTCGGATCCACACAGTAGTACTGACAAGACACAACTATGGCAGAGCTGTAGTTTGGAATACTATATTGAGTTGACCTCCATACACAGTTCATAGTTCTGAGGTGTTACTTGCCTTACTGAGCCTGCTCTGAATATTGTTTTCCGGTTCCTGCTGAGATAGGTGGTCATGTCCATGATTCGTATGTCCTGCTCATTAATCTTCACAGGCACTGGATTCTCTGTGTTTAGGAACCCTGTCTCCGTCTTTTTCCAGTTACCCATTTAGCAAAGGTGCTCACCAATCATCTTTTCATTTTATTTCATGATCCTTTGCTGTAAAACTCGCTTTCCTTCAACCTTATTTCCCTGATGATCATGTTGTTTATCCTAAAGTGGTGCTTTTATCTCTTTAGTGCTCCTTGGGTTCCTGTTTGGGCAGACATTGACAGCTCTTTCCTTATTGATTATAGATTCACAGAATTTCAGATATGCACTGATTGTATAAGGTCAGTGTTTGTGAAGATGTCAACACATCCTAGTAGGTACAGGAGAAGCACTCCTGCCATTCTGCTACACTAGAATTGCACCAGTTTTGTGTTTTCTATATGGCTGGCTTTAATCATTTCAGTTTCTGCTTGTGCTTCTGTAGTAAATGAATAACAACATGGTCAGACGCACTCAGAGATGGGATACGTAGGCCCCAAAAATGTTTCTGTAACTCTTGCCCAGTGTGTTTTCCCCTCAAGCGTTAATATTCACATATTAATGGTAGTGTGGAAAAACTGATGCCAGCTTACATTAATTGAAATGACCCATCACGAGTTGGAATGAGCCAGGTGATTTGGTTTCCACTTTCTGAACAGTTTCAAAAATCGGTTCAGCTGCAGCTCCCACACCAGCGTGCGGCAGCACATAAACTAGTGTCACAAATATTTGATTACACTCATGCAGTGGATAATATGAACGAAGTCTGACAGTGAGTGGTTCAACATTCAGCTTGCTGTTCTCTTACAGTGATAGAGTATGCCAAATCTTCTGAGACTGCGTATAAAAATCTGAAATTGTTTACATTTCTAAGTTAAATCTTTCATAAAAGTGTGATATTGTCTGCCTTGGAGTGTAAACTCCTCTTTTTTTTATGTCAGAGGCAAAGAGACCAGATCCACCTGACTGGGACTGATCTCTGGTCTGGACTTTGCATCTCATTATTGTTTGGCTACTGGTCAAGGACAAAGAAACAATTAAAACTTTGTAATCTTAAAAGCAAATCAATTATGGTTATGGCAGCTCAGCTATGTTCCACTAGCAGCTGTAATTGGTTATGAATTAAAAAATTACAATATTACAGGCAACCAGTTGTTCAGAACATACACAATACTTAGAAAGGCACACAAGGTGGCCTCACGTATAAACAGTGCGCACACCCGTTTCTACGCACACTTTGAGATATATAAAAACTAAATTTTACGTAAAGCCACACACTCTTGCATGGCAGCCTCACCCCGTGTGTACACACATGTTGGCATGTTCAGCAAATGGGCGGCACCCAGCATCAATGCAGTGCTACTCTTTCTGTGTCGTTTACCTTTCTTTTTCGGAATCACATCCATGACGTGCGATTTTTCAAATACACTGAAATTAATTGCATATCATTTACAAATTTAATTCACTTGATTGTAATCATTCTCTAACAATATAGTATAATGGTGCAAGGAAAATATTTCAACTACCATAGCTGCTTTAGCGTTGTTAGATGACATCGCAAATGGAAGAATTAGAAGAGAGAGTGTATTTATAGATGATGATGACTGGCTTCTAAGTCGATTTCAATTTCCAAGAGCTATCCACTTGGAGTTGTGTGCTGAACTGGTACCGGCTTTTTCTGGCTTACCTTCAGCCCTACCACTTTAGCAAAGGTGCTCATCATACATCTTTTCATTTTGTTTCATTAACCTTTGCTGTGAAACTCACTTTCCTTCTACTTTATTTTCCCGATGATCATGTTGTTTCTCCTAAACTGATGCTTTTAACTCTTAAAGGGAGACTTTGAGGAATTGTACTCTAACTGTTCCTATGCAAGTTCTCTCCACTCTCAGGTTCTGAGCCACAGCAGGTTTTCAATGTGAACTCGTTGATTGAATTTGCTTATGTACATAGAAAGCATTTCCACTCTATTAATGTGCTGCTCTATAATCCACAGAAAATGTGTGGCATTGTGCTAACATGTAGCATGCTGCATAATGTGGCACACAATCGTGACTTGCTCAAACCTGAAGAGATGCGCTATGATAAACCTGACTCTGACCCACTAAATGATCAGCCATGTTGGACATTGTTACAGCTTCGTTCGAAAGTAGCAGAATGTGAAAATAGGTAATCAGATACAGCGTTTATTTTTTAACCAATTCATTTAATTTGTGATCAATATCACATAGTACAGCCACTATATTCTTAGTTCACTGGCCACATCTCTTACGGCATCCACTATTGCATTTTGTGACTCCAGAACAGCGTCTGTCAGCACACAGCCAGATGGTCACCTGGTCGTTTCCGAGGCAGGGGTGTATGAGCAGCCAGTGCCTGAAGATGTTGTGTCCTCGGCACAGGGATCAGCTTTTATAACATTATCTGAAGCAGTATAAACAGATGGTGGGCTGTGACTCTCCTGTTCACGTCGACTTTGATGTCTGACCACTTCATTTTTATTTCAGGCACTGTGCGACTTTCTGAACTTGAACTTTTGAGTGTCTCTGCCATGCTGTATTACTCCATCAGTTTCCTTTTGTTGCTTATACCACTGCTTAAGCCAACAAATAGTTCGTTTTTCCTTACCTCAACTTCGCAATACTTTTTCCATGTGCTTTGCCATTGTCTTTTTTAATAAAACACTGAACAGAAGGGGCTATTTATATTGATTTGCCTATTCAAATATGCAAAATTCTGGGAGGATTCAGGGTGGGGCTGCAGGCGCGTTCATGTGTGTTAAATTTCAAGTTCATTGGGATTTATAGAGGGGAAGTGCGTGGAACTTGGTGTATGCACAGTTTATGCATCTGTATTTTTTTCTGTGTATGTACATTTCCACTTTTGTCTGTACGCCATGTTTTAGTGTGAATTCTACACACAGCATTATACATGAGGCCCAAGATCATTGAAGACCTCAGCCATCTTGTAGAAAATCATAGTAACAAATATTGTAAGAAAATTTGACATTAAAAAACAGTGCAACCATACTATATATATCTATACTAATAAAAGGCAAAGCCCTCACAGACTGACTGACTGACTGACTGACTGACTGACTGACTGACTCACTCACTCACTCACTCACTCACTCATCACTAATTCTCCAACTTCCCGTGTAGGTAGAAGGCTGAAATTTGGCAGGCTTATTCCTTACAGCTCACTTACAAAAGTTAAGCAGGTTTCATTTCGAAATTCTACGCATAATGGTCATAACTGGAAGCTGTTTTTCTCCATTTACTGTAATGGAGATGAGCTCAAAAGCCGTGGGGGCGGAGTTTTGTGTGACATCATCACGCCTCTCACGTAATCACGCACTACGTAGAAAACCAGGAAGAGCTACAAAAACCGCTGAAGAAAACATGCATTATATAATTGAGAAGGCAGCGAAACAATAAGAAGCGAGCGAGTGACATATACAACCATATTCATGAATGATGCTACTACGGAAACAAAGCACGGTGTAAACCTAAACTTTAAATTAATTTCATAGACACGCTGCCGCTGGCGTTTGTAATATAGTGCCTGCCCATATAAGGCCGTCCGTCAGCAGCAATCCAATAGAAACACTGCCGCTAAATATTCACGGGTGAAGGACTGTGCTTATGCAGAGGAAGATGAGATGGTCAGGGTGGTGTTTGGCACAAACTCAGCGAAACTGCGAGAGAAAGTTTTAAGTGCCGGGACTTGGGTAACATTAAATACAGCCGTGGACATAGCACGACATGGCACCAGCACAGCTGGGAAACTTCGATGCATGTACACTGAGCGGCTCACGTGAACTGACGCAGTGCACAGACAAAAAGCAACAGTTCCAAAGAGCGCTGAACAAAAACCGAATTACACAATTGAAAAGGCAGCAAATAAATATGAAGCGTCTGATACATACAAGCATATTCATAAGTGCAGCTACTGTGGAAACAAAGCACACGGTGGAAAAAGTCAATGTCCCGCTAAAGGAAGACAGTGTAAAAAAAAACCCGTGCCTGCAGTGTGTCAGGTCTAAGATAAAGAAGAAGACGAGCTGTTTATTGATGCAGTAAGAAACGAATCGATGAATGAAACCTGTCATCTTTACAACGATTGACAAACACGGAATGTAACTTGAACACAACACATCCTACAAATACGAACCTGATTGAAAGAAATAATGATAATCAAATCCTTGATGACAGCAACACTCAATAACACTCACAAAACAATTACTGTATATTGACAGTCATGTTACGTTATTTTTAAAATGTTCCCTTTTCTTTTTCATAGCTTCTTTAACACACTACTTATGTATATATATACCCCGATCTACATACTCGAATAATGGATACTTATTCGCCATCAATGATTGTTTTGGTAAAGCCATACTCAGTGTATTCATTAGATGAACGGTAAAAAAGTAAGAGCGAGGGGAGGGTGACTTATTGAAGCATGCAGGCAAAACCACAATAGCACGCGGGCTCGATGTACTGTAGTGCGCGTCAACTCGATCTGAATTGCGCGATCACATTCGAAAAAATATATCTTTTCAAGTTCTATTTATTCCATATGTGTCAAACTCAAGGGCCGCGGGCCACATCCGGCCCGGCGTGTAATTATATCCGGCCCGTGAGATCATTTTATATACTGTATTATTGTTATTAATGGCCCGGGTATATGAAGCGCTGGTAACACAATAAACTACAGATCCCATAATGCAGCGCTTCAGCTGCCTTGCCGAACACTTACCGTGTTAATCAAGTCTAGCTTATGATGCTGCAAGTTATTGCGAAGCTAGCCCACACAATGCTGAAGAGAAAAGTTGATTCTGAAAATAGAGCCTTTAAAAACCGATGGGAGGCTGCGTATATGTTTACTGACATTGCCGGTAAACCCGTGTGTCTCATTTGTGGAGCTAATGTGGGTGTAATTACAGAATTTAATCTAAGACGGCACTATGAGACAAAACATCAGGGTAACCTGAAAGACCTGAATGCAATGCAGAAGATACAGAAAGCAGAAGAATTAAAGAAGAATCTGAAACTTCAGCAGACGTTTTTACCCGTGCACAATCACAAAGTGATTTCAAGTGAAGCTGCTTTTATGGGAGACACAAATGCACCAGTGCAACTTGCCCCACTTTCCCTGTTGCCAAGTAATGTTGAACCAAGTCGGCACAACGGTGTTCCCAAATACGCACTTTGCTGATAAACTGAGTGCACTGCGCACTGAGTTCGCACGGCGCTTTGGTGACTTTGAAGAACAAAAAAAGAATTTTGAGTTGTTTCGTAACCCATTTGCCGTCGATGTGGAAACTGCACTTGTGCTGATTCAGATGGAGGTGATTGAGCTGCAGTGTAATGGCACACTGAAGGCAAAGTACGATACTGCAGGGCCCGCACAGTTTATTCATTCCATTCCCACAGAAATGCTCCAGGTCCGTCTACATGCAGCTCGAACCTTGTGCATGTTTGGTAGCACATATCTGTGTGAGAAGCTCT
>JANRMT010062796.1:74821670-74823157 GCA_026402145.1 Polypterus bichir lapradei
GAAGTGATGTCATCAGGAGGCAAGATTTGAAGCCAGGAAGTGACCTTATTGGGAGGGTTCTTCAGCTGGTCTGCAGTGTGACAAAGGGAAGAAGCATCAGATGAAAGCACCAACACATGGTACGACTGAGTAACGACATTATTTGAGCCTATAAACCATCTCCCATGCACATGTGTGTGACTATATATATATAGTCATGTTGTAGGCTTAATTTTAAATGGATAAATATTTTACCCATCAATCTACATAGGAGAAAATGTCTTCAAAAAAGGTCAGCAAATCTATTAAAAATTAAAACTGAAATAACTCATTCATATACTGTAAGTATTCAGACACTTAATTCACTACTTAGCAGAATTTGATGGTCATTTTTGACAGAAATTGCAGCCTTAAGTTCTCGTGTGTAAGTCTCTACAAGCAGATCCCCTAAAGCTGCATTATATTGGATGGAAAGCTTCTGCAAACAGTCATCTTCAGACTTCTCCACATTGTCTTGGCTTTATGAGTTGGGTTATTTTGGTGCTGAAGGGTTAACAATTGACCCAGTCTGAGGTCTCTGGAGCAGGTTTTCTTCAAGGGCCTTTCTGTATTTGGCTGCATTAATACTTCCATCAATTCTGACAAGTCTGCCGCCACTATGCTTCACAGTAGGGGTGATGTTAGACAGGTGAGGGGCAGAGCCTGATGTTCATCAGACATAGTGATTGGAGTTCTGCCCAAAGAGATCCATTTTTGTCTCATCATGCCAGAGTGTCTCTGTCCTCATACTCTCACAGACGTTTATATGTCATTTGGCAAACTTGAAGTTGGAGTTAGACGCTGTACCGTAAAAGCCTGATTGACAGAGCATATACACAGGTGGGTATCTTTCTTAAATGATGTCCAGTCAGTTCAGTTAGCCAATTAAGTTCTAGACACCTCACCAGGATAATTAAAGCAAACAGGATATACCTGACCGCAATTTAGAGCATCACAGCAAAGGGTCTGAATGCTTATATGAATGAAAGATTTTCAGTTTTTTAATTTTGAGTAAATTTGCAAACCTTTCTGACAACATGTTTCCACTTTGTAATTATGGGTAATTGAGTGTAGATTGATGGGCACAAGTGGAAAATATATCCATGCATCCACCCATCCATCCATCCATACATACAGTACATACATGCATGGATACATACATCTTCTAAACCTGCTTCATCCTGGGTAGGACTGAAGAGAAGCTGGGGTCTTTCCAGAAAGTTTAGGGAACAAGGCAGGAACAATCCGTGGACAGGGCACTAGTCCATCACAGGGAACACACACAGACACACACACACACATTGCCAATCCACTTCACCTGCATGCCTTTGGACTGTGGGAGGTAACTGGAACACCTGGAGGAAAGCCATGCAGATACGTGGACATGAAATATTTTCTGAATCCAGTGTATATTGAATATGCATAGATAGATAGATAGATAGATAGATAGATAGATAGATAGATAGATA
>JANRMT010062796.1:74830057-74897883 GCA_026402145.1 Polypterus bichir lapradei
TCAAGAAATCACTTAAATAGGAGCTGCCTGACACAGAGAAGTAGACCAAAAGCACCTCAAAAGCTAGACATCATGCCAAGATCCAAAGAAATTCAGGAACAAATGAGAACAGAAGTAATTGAGATCTATCAGTCTGGTAAAGGTTATAAAGCCATTTCTAAAGCTTTGGGACTCCAGCGAACCACAGTGAGAGCCATTATCCACAAATGGCAAAAACATGGAACAGTGGTGAACCTTCCCAGGAGTGGCCGGCCGACCAAAATTACCCCAAGAGCGCAGAGACGACTCATCTGAGAGGTCACAAAAGACCCCAGGACAACGTCTAAAGAACTGCAGGCCTCACTTGCCTCAATTAAGGTCAGTGTTCACAACTCCACCATAAGAAAGAGACTGGGCAAAAACGGCCTGCATGGCAGATTTCCAAGACGCAAACCACTGTTAAGCAAAAAGAACATTAGGGCTCGTCTCAATTTTGCTAAGAAACATCTCAATGATTGAGTTTTGGGAAAATACCTTGTGGACTGATGAGACAAAAGTTGAACTTTTTGGAAGGCAAATGTCCCGTTACATCTGGCGTAAAAGGAACACAGCATTTCAGAAAAAGAACATCATACCAACAGTAAAATATGGTGGTGGTAGTATGATGGTCTGGGGTTGTTTTGCTGCTTCAGGACCTGGAAGGCTTGCTGTGATAGATGGAACCATGAATTCTACTGTCTACCAAAAAATCCTGAAGGAGAATGTCCGGCCATCTGTTCGTCAACTCAAGCTGAAGCGATCTTGGGTGCTGCAACCAGACAATGACCCAAAACACACCAGCAAATCCACCTCTGAATGGCTGAAGAAAAACAAAATGAAGACTTTGGAGTGTCCTAGTCAAAGTCATGACCTGAATCCAATTGAGATGCTATGGCATGACCTTAAAAAGGCGGTTCATGCTCGAAAACCTTCAAATAAAGCTGAATTACAACAATTCTGCAAAGATGAGTGGGCCAAAATTCCTCCAGAGCGCTGTAAAAGACTCATTGCAAGTTATCGCAAACGCTTGATTGCAGTTATTGCTGCTAAGGGTGGCCCAACTAGTTATTAGGTTCAGGGGACAATTACTTTTTCACACAGGGCCATGTAGGTTTGGATTTTTTTTCTCCCTAAATAATAAAAACCATCATTTAAAAACTGCATTTTGTGTTTACTTGTGTTATATTTGACTAATGGTTAAATGTGTTTGATAATCAGAAACATTTTGTGTGACAAACATGCAAAAGAATAAGAAATCAGGAAGGGGGCAAATAGTTTTTCACACCCTGAGAAGAGCTTCTCACACAGATATGTGCTACCAAACATGCACAAGGTTCGAGCCGTATGTAGACGGAGCTGGAGCATTTCTGCGGGAATGGAATGAATAAACTGTGCGGGCCCTGCAGTATCGTACTTTGCCTTCAGTGTGCCATTACACTGCAGCTCAATCACCTCTATCTGAATCTGCACAAGTGCAGTTTCCACATCGACGGCAAATGGGTTGCGAAACAACTCAAAATTCTTTTTTTGTTCTTCAAAGTCACCAAAGCGCCGTGCGAACTCAGTGCGCAGTGCGCTCAGTTTATCAGCAAAGTGCGTATTTGGTAACACTGTTGTGCCGACTTGGTTCAACATTACTTGGCAACAGGGAAAGTGGGGCAAGTTGCACTGGTGCATTTGTGTCTCCCATAAAAGCAGCTTCACTTGAAATCACTTTGTGATTTTGCACAGGTAAAAACGTCTGCTGAAGTTTCAGATTCTTCTTTAATTCTTCTGCTTTCTGTATCTTCTGCATTGCATTCAGGTCTTTCAGGTTATCCTGATGTTTTGTCTCATAGTGCTGTCTTAGATTAAATTCTGTAATTACAGCCACATTAGCTCCACAAATGGGCAGGCTATTTCGTATCAGTGCAATACGCTGTTTGTTAAAACGGATGACTCCCGCTCTTACGTGCAAGTCTGCGTGGATATTATGAACTATCGTATCTGTTCAAGTTCTATTTAAATTTTAAATAGAAGGAATTTTTATTTAGTCGACAGAAATATCTTTGGTAGGAATGGTAGGGTTTACCGGCAATGTCAGTAAACATATACTCAGCCTCCCATCGGTTTTTAAAGGCTTTATTTTCAGAATCAACTTTTCTCTTCAGCATCGTGTGGGCTAGCTTCGCAATAACTTGCAGCATCATAAGCTAGACTTGATTAACGCTGTAAGTGTTCGGCAAGGCAGCTGAAGCGCTGCATTATGGGATCTGTAGTTTATTGTGTTACCAGCGCTTCATATACCCGGGCCATTAATAACAATAATACAGTATATAAAATGATCTCGCGGGCCGGATATAATTACATGCCGGGCCGGATGTGGCCCGTGGCCCTTGAGTTTGACACATATGGACTAAATAGAACTTGAAAAGATATATTTTTTCGAATGTGATCGCGCAATTCAGATCGAGTTGACGCACACTACAGTACATCGAGCCCGCGTGCTATTGTGGTTTTGCCTGCGTGCCTCAATAAGTCATCCTCCCCTCGCTCTTACTTTTTTACCGTTCATTTAATGAATACACTGAGTATGGCTTTACTAAAACAATCATTGATGACGAATAAGTATCCATTATTCGAGTATGTAGATCGGGGTATATATATACATAAGTAGTGTGTTAAAGAAGCTATGAAAAAGAAAAGGGAACATTTTAAAAATAACGTGACATGACTGTCAATATACAGTAATTGTTTTGTGAGTGTTATTGAGTGTTGCTTTCATCAAGGATTTGATTATCATTATTTCTTTCAATCAGGTTCGTATTTGTAGGATGTGTTGTGTTCAAGATACATTCCGTGTTTGTCAATCGTTGTAAAGATGACAGGTTTCATTCATCGATTCGTTTCTTACTGCATCAATAAACAGCTCGTCTTCTTCTTTATCTGAGACCTGACACACTGCATGCACGGGTTTTTTTTTTACACTCTCTTCCTTTAGCGGGACATTGACTTTTTCCACCGTGTGCTTTGTTTCTGCAGTAGCTGCATTTATGAATATGCTTGTATGTATCAGACGCTTCATATTTTTTTGCTGCCTTTTCAATTGTGTAATTTGGTTTTTGTTCACCGCTCTTTGGAACTGTTGCTTTTTGTCTGTGCACTGCGTCAGTTCATGTGAGCCGCTCGGTGTACATGCATTGAAGTTTCCCAGCTGTGCTGGTGCCATGTCGGGCTATGTCCACGGCTGTATTTAATGTTACCCAAATCCCGGCACTTAAAACTTTCTCTCGCAGTTTCGCTGAGTTTGCGCCAAGCACCACCCTGACTATCTCATCTTCCTCTGCATAAGCACAGTCCTTCACCCGTGAATATTTAGCGGCAGTGTTTCTATTGGATTGCCGCTGACGGACGGCCTTATATGGGCAGGCACTAAATTACAAACGCCAGCGGCAGCCTGTCTATGAACTTAATTTAAAGTTTAGGTTTACACTGTGCTTTGTTTCCGTAGTAGCATCACTCATGAATATGGTTGTATATGTCACTCGCTCGCTTCTTATTGTTTCGCTGCCTTCTCAATTATATAATGCATGTTTTCTTCAGCGGTTTTTGTAGCTCTTCCTGGTTTTCTACGTACTGCGTGATTACGTGGGAGGCGTGATGATGTCACACGAAACTCCGCCCCCACGGCTTTCGAGCTCATCTCCATTACAGTAAATGGAGAAAAACAGCTTCCAGTTAGGACCATTACGCATAGAATTTTGAAATGAAACCTGCTTAACTTTTGTAAGTGAGCTGTAAGGAATAAGCCTGCCAAATTTCAGCCTTCTACCTACACGGGAAGTTGGAGAATTAGTGATGAGTCAGTCAGTCAGTCAGTCAGTCAGTGAGGGCTTTGCCTTTTATTAGTATAGATATATATATATATATTTGAGTGTGATTAATATCATGAGCTTTATAATATTGTCAAGAAACAGCTCTCCACAAATATTAAAACGGTGACATTAAGATGTTTGCCTGTGTCACACACACGCGATTAGGGGACAACTAAAGGGCTTGAATAAACGTAATTCCACTCCTGACCAGGGGGTGGCGAAGTGCACTGATTCTCTCTCTTAATTCGTTGCAGACCATTCTCGGGAAGTCCCGCCCGGTTCTGGGGCACCCAAGGATGTCACTTCCAGTTCCGGCCCTGATGACATCACTTCCTCTACTTGCATTTAAAAGCCGCTATCTTAAGGTAGCAGTGAGTTCTGTTTTGGACTCAGTCGTGTGAACATGCCTGTTCTATTTAATCAATTGTGCAGCCGGGAAATATTATATGGGTGGCTGCCCCAAACCTTTCCAATGACTCTTCGTTGTTCTTGTGACACCTGTTATAAAGTTACTAGCCCCATTACCCGATGAAGACAGGTAATAGAATACATTTAAAAATATATTTTATATCTCTTGCCCTACGTGTATCTTCATGCTTTTTCTCAGATTCCTTGTGTGTCTGAACCTCTCTTGACTGGTGCCCTCTCTAGCACATTTCCATAAAGCCTACATCTCAGAATTTGCTCGCCTCCTGGTGACTTTTATACCTCCAGTCTAAGAAAGTGACTCTCAGCATGCCTCCTATGCCTTTACTTCTCCTCATGTGTCTCACGCTCACACTTTCTCTTTTGAATGCGTCAGCAAAGCCCAACTGACCAATCAGATTGCTCTGAGGGACTGGACACACACATAGGCCTTAGTGTTTTATTATATAGTGGATAGGTATCTTTACCAATTTATTTTTAAATAATACAATAAAAAACTACATCATAGTGTATCTCTTACATTACTTACACATAATATAATTTTATGTCCCCTTTACATTTCTAACAATTTTATTTTCACATTTCTCTCCAAATAACATACTAGAAAATTAAATGTAAACCCTAAGGTGTAAGGCTGGTCACCTGCAGATTGGGGGCATCACAAAGCCAAAGGAGCATCTTCAAGTGTAGTGTAGAAGGCATCAAATAGAAATGCCTTGCAGTCTGGAGAGAGGGTCAAAATGCTTAAATTAGAATGTAATCAGATCCAGTAGCTTGAAGTCTTCCATGCCATTTCTGCGTTGGGTGTTTTGAATATTAAGTCACATGCTGTGGCCTCACTCTGGAATCTCCTGCCATGTTTATATTTGGCATGGCCTGCTACTGCTGCATCTGCATGACACAGCAGGGATTAGTCCTGTAAACTGGATAAGGTTCTCATACTTTTAAATCTACAGGGATTTACTTTATCTGTACTCATTAGATACTATTTTGATTGAGAAGAAAAGGAGATTAAAAACATGTCATCTTCACCTAAAAATGAAGATCTCTATGTGGCATTTGTTCTCTTTTCCAGTTTGACATGAAAATTGGAAAGCCCTCAGAAAATTCACCCTTTTGTAGCAAAAGAAAGGGAAAAAAAAGTTTGAAAGTTCTTTTATTTGCTTTGTAAGATTTTTTATAGTGTTCACTGTGACAGGCGCTATATGAATAAAATATAAAATGCTGATTGAAAATGAAAGAAACAGGAATAATAAACATGTTGGAAAATGTATGCATGGTGTAATATACAGGTATGCTGGAGGACTGTGCAGGTACTGTAACTTAAAATCGACGGAGCTCAGTATGTAGGCTCTAGAACCTTCTCAGTGCATTTAAAGATTTTGCCCAATGGCTTGGGCAAAAGGATGAAAACAGGCCTGGACAGGACACTCTCACCATCCCATATTCACTCATAATGTAACCTAAAAAAACCCCAAACATTTGTAATGAATTCCTTCTTTGCTTGAGCATGTCTGGCCATAATAATTGATATGAACTGAATCCAAACACAGGGGTCTGCTGGAGCCATTCCCAGGGCACAAGGCAGGAACCAATCCTGGGCAGGGTGCCAACCCACTGCAGGACACACACTATGGCCAATTTAGAATCACCAGTTCACCTAACTGGCATGTCTTTGGGAGGAAACCCACACAGACACGGGGAGAACATGCAAACTCCACGCAGGGAGGACCCAGGAAGCAAACCCGGGTCTCCTAACTGCAAGGCAGCAGCGCTACCAGTGCGCCACCGTGCTGCCTCCAAGCTATTCAGTTGTGACAAATATAGGGGATTAACATTAGTGAAAGGCAAACTTTATTACAGCGACTGCCCATTATGGATACCAGGTAAATGTGGCACTCTGATGTTAAATTATAGCGTCCGTGAAATTGTGAATCATTATGATCTGTAGATATTGGAGCTGTGAGGATGGCTTAGTGAAAGATTAATACTGAGTACATGTTTAATCACTGTGCACATAACACGCCACAGGGTACTTCTTTTGTTTTCCTTGCTTTTCCTTGCTTTCATTTTATGGTTACAAAGATCATTTAACTTACTTGTTATGACTTAAAGCATCGAGAGGAGTGAGAAGATACTGATGCACTGGTTCTCTCCCGTTTGTGCTCAAGCAGCTGGGAAGGCTTCATAACGCAGAAACAGTTTGAGGATGGAGGGGTTTCCACGCTTGACCAGCCTAACTTGCAGATACAGGATTGCCAGTATCTTCGGAAAAAGCTCATGACAGGGAGTTGACACATGCAGTCAAGATTCGAGATTCAAGATTCAAGAATTTGATTCGTCACACACACAGTTATACAGGTACAAACTGCAGTGAAACAAACAGTTGGTCTGCTCTAAGATTGTACAAAATAAAAGCAAACATTCAATAGAATAAATAATAAAATCAGAAAAGGGTAATAAAATTAACTAAAGTAAATAATATTAACTAAGATTAATTTATTTAAATTAAGCTCTTTTTTCATTAAAATAGATTACAATTAAGTTAAACTCTGAAATCTGAAACAGTACAAACAGTGAAAAGTATAAAGTGTCTGTGCAATAAATTAAAGTGAGTTTGGGTTCGAATGTTTGTTGGCATGTCAGAGTTCAGGATTCTCATGGCCTGAGAGTAAAAGCTCCTCTTGAGTCTTTCAGTTTTTGCCATTAGGCTGCTCAGCCGCTTGTCTGAATTAAATAGGCTGTTGCTGGGGTGGGTAGAGTCCATGATTATTTTAATTGCCCTGGTCCTACAGTGCTTGGTGTAGATGTCCTACAGAGAGGGCAGTAGTGCTGACCTTAAGATGAGCTCTGATGAACACAGGGCTTTGTAATCTCAGAATGAATGGGTAATTCCCAAACCATGATGTGCAGCTCTGTGTTAGGATGCTCTCTGTGGTGCCAGTTTAAAAAGTTTTCAAAATAGTTGGGGAGACCTTGAATTTCCTCAGTCGCCTCAGGTGATAAAGGCGCTGTCTTGCCTTCCCGACCTGAATTTGTATGTGCCCTGTTCATGCCAGGTCCTCGGTGATGTATACAGCCAGGTATTTGAATCCACTTACCCTCTCAACAGGAACACCATATATGCTGATGGGACCGTAGATCTGCTGCTGCTTCTGCTTGAAGTCCACCACTAACTCCTTGGTCTTGCTGACATTCAGTGAGAGGTTATGAGCCTGGCACCATACTGCCAGGTTCTCTCCCTCATCCAGATAGGCCTCCTCATCATTTTTGGAATGAGTCCTAAGACCACTGGTGTTAGAGCTGTGCTTGGCCACAAAATCATGCGCATAAAGTGAGTACAGCAGGGAACTCAATACACGGCATTATGGAACTCCTGTGTTGACAACGATTGTGCTGCAGAAACAGTTGCCTGCTCTCACCACCTGAGCACCCAGTTGTAACAGTTGTCTTGCATATGTGTGTGTGTCCCTGGCAGTTTGCATCTTTCCCCATTCCTGATAATGGTGGAATGGCTAAACTTGTAAGGCTGGCCAATGGTACATGGGGAGGGGAGCACCTGTTTTGGAGGGCCAAACAGACTGCATGGGGAGGAGCCAACTGTATGTAAATGTGTGGCGGAAAAAAGGGAGGGGAGAGAGAGAAGAGAGCGCAGAGCCAAAGAAGAAGCAGACGCAATAAAAGAAAAGGCAAGAGTGAAAGCTGTTCACTCCACATGGAAAACGTCAGGTGAACCTGTGTTCATTTCTGAACAAATTCATTTCCTTTTGTGGTGAAAGAAGTGAAGGCATTTGGGAGAGGACTTGACAGGCCAGCACAAGGGACTGTTTAGCAGTTTGTTTCCCTGAACAGAAGGTATGTTTCGGGTATTCCTTCCCCACCACAGACTGTAGATGGTCAGCCCTTACGGTGAATATTTAAAGGACTCCGAATGCATTACATTTTTCTTTTCACTTTCTCATATTTATGTATTAGTGGCGTATGTGGTTGAGTGTTTTGTGCCATGATTTGTGTTGGGTGGGAAGTGCTGCAGCGCAATATGTACTGTATAAATGGGGTTTTTGTTAAGTTTGTGTAATTTCTTATAATGATCATTTTTTAACTTAACTCTGCCTTTACTGGTATGTTTCTGGGTTTGGGGTGGTGCAGTAGGGAAGCATTGTTGGTCGCTCGTGTCCTGGATTATTTCTTTTCCAGTAATGGCACACTGCACGATAACGTACAGTGAATACACTTAACTTGAGCATTCCTAGTTTTCATACTCTTCCTCTGTACGTTTACCATTCGTTTGCTCAGAGGTTGATGCGCTTGCTGCTTCCTGAGCAGCTCTTCTGTTCTCCACCCTAGCAGCCCGCTTCTTCTCTTCTTTTGTCTGCAACTTTTTGTGTTAAAACTGATTAAGTGTTTGTGTTGCAATTACTTAGTACGTTCTCTTTGATTTTTCACTTAAGCTGGCACTTAAGTCTTCAACATCAAGAATGATGTAAGATATGAAGAGGTAGGGGAAGTGATGGCGAAGATGGTAGGGATGGGAATGGCCACTGCTAAGAGTTGATTCTACAATAAAATAAAATACAAATAAAAAGATGAATAACCTTGGAGGTCAATCATCACCCTGAAAGCGAACAGTAGACGCCACGTAGTATATGTGTACCAAACTTCAGGTCAATAGTTCAAACGGTTTGCGACCTACAGGTGATTTAAAATCCTGGACAGACAAACGAACAGCTACGGTAGTGTATTATATATAAAGATTTTTTTTCTTTCTCTTTGCTGCCACTCTAGGACGGCAGCACATATTATAATCGTGCCGGCTTGGGGTGCGGTACACAGTCACAGAGGGGAGTGTGCCGATTGTGGCTAATAAATGGGGGACAATGGTGTTAAATGCTGTGCTCTAGTCTATAAGCAACAGTCTTACATAACTTCCCTTTTTGCTGTCTACATGGGACAAAGAGGTGTGTAAAATATGTAAGATGGCATCGTCTGTAGACCCGTTTGTAAGGTATGCAAACTGGACTGGATCAAAGTCCCTTGAAAGGAAAGAGCAGATAATAATCCCCTCGAAGCAGTTCATGACAAAAGATGGAAGTGCTACAGGGCAGTAATCATTAAGGCACATGGGTTTATTGTCCAGTTTGCTGAATGGCACATGATTTAAGAATGTGCCTGGAAATTCCATGCTTTCCATAAGTTCACATATTTCAGAGCTCCAAGAACATCACGCTCTGAAACAGAGATAGCAACTCCGTTGTTCAGAGCAGTCCTAGTGCTAACCGCATTATCCTCGATAGCCAGCAAGTTAATACTAGCTCCATTAATGTCAAACCATGCGTAGAAAATGTTCAGATTATCAGCCAGAGAAGAATCAACACATACCGTGGGTTTACCTCTAATGTCCATAATGGTCTGTAGTCCCTGCCACATTTGTCTGCTGTCTCCCAGATGAAAGTTAGACTCCACTTTCTCCTTGTACCACCTCTTTGCCTTCTTCACAGATCTCCTTAGAGAGTAGCAGGCTGCCTTGTACTCACTAAATTCTACAATCCAAAGTCACGCATTGTAAGCCGTGGTGCGTATGTTCACTGTGTCCTGGATTTTTTTGTCAATTTATGGCTTCTGATTGGGGAAACACTGGATTGTTTTTGTTAAAACAATGGACTCTGCCAGCATAACAACAAAGCTGACAGCTGCATCAGTTCACGTCATCAAGCGCGTCCTGTAGCATGGCTTCTGATTGGGCAGACCAGCGTTTGGTCTCTCTCGTTACTTTTTGAAGCCATTCAAATTGTTGTCCCAGATGTCCACATGACCATCATCATCAAATTCGTCAATGTGAAGCCTGTAAACCATGAGGACTTAGAGGATATGAGGATTTAGAACATCTGTGTTAGGTAGAATGCCCAGTGGGTTCTGGGTGGTCTTTTGGCCTTGGAACCCCTGCAGATTGAGTTTGTTTCTCCAGCCTAACTGGAGTATTTTTTTTTTTTTTTTGCTTTTTTCTGTCCTCCAGGCCATCTGACCTTACCTTTTTCTGTGTTACATACTGTATAATATTATTGCCCAACCTTGTTTGTTTATTTTTTATTTTAACTTCCTTTTTATTTCATCTTGTAAAGCACTTTGAACTGCATTGTTTCGATGAAAATGTGCGATTAACTCATTTTGATCACTAAGAGAATTTTCCTAAGGGGCTCCTCATATCAGCAGCCACATTTGGCCACTGTGGTATTTAATTGGGTTTTCCCAAGCCCATGGTCTGCTCACGGGGGCAGTTGTGTGCCTGTTTGCTTGGTGATTTACAAGTAGAGTGATGCATTTTTATTGTCATGTATACAGCATATTCAGGTCAGGTCAGGTTAGGTTGTGGAGCATGCACTGGTACAGCGCATTGCTGGATCAACCACACAAAGAAACAGCTCAGGATCCTGGTTGGAAACCCCCCAGATAGATACGCGGTCCAGTCCTACCCTCCAAAAATGACCATCTATCTGCTGCAGCCAGGTGGTATGTGTGTGTTCCCTTGGCCTTGTCCCTCCACTTGGGTCCTCAACAATGAATATCCTGCGAGCCTGATCACCCTCGGGGAATTGCGCCACACGGCTGTGGTGCTGTAACTGATTCTCCGTCACCATGCAGGTAACGTGCCTCATTCGGGACTTCATGAGCAACCACTCATTCGACACAAAGCCAAACCAGCAGGACCCGAGGATTCTATGAAGAGACAGGGTACCAAAGGAGTCCGGTCTTTGTCTCAGGTCACTGGATAGCGTCCATGTCTTGCAGCCATATAGCAAAACAGGAACCACCAGGAATCTAAAGACTTGGACCTTTGTCCTTTTGCAAAGATATCAGGAGGCCCACACACCTCTTTTCAGTGACTGCATGACCCCATGTGCTCTCCCAATCTGTCTACTGACTTCATCGGAAGAGTCACCAGAGACATGAATGTCACTATGGAGGTAAGTAGACTTCTCAACATGGTCGACGCTCTCTCCACAGACAGACACACTATTTATTATTATTATTATTATCATCACACATGTCTCCAATCATGCACTCAGTCATTCAACCTAATTAAATGGAGAAAAGTTGTCACTCTGCTCTTTGGTATCATTCCCATTCTGAATATGGATGAGAGAAAGCAAAGGAGAGAGTTGTCTGAAGAGATCAGAAAGAAAATTATAGACAAGCACATTAAAGGCAAGGGCTGTAAAACCATCTCCAAGCATCTTGATGCTTCTGTGCCAACAGTTGCAAACATTATTAAGAAGTTTAAGGTCCAGAAGACTGTAGCCAACCCCCACGAACGTGGCCACAAGATGAAAATTTACCCCAACATAGGGAGGAGGGTAGTGAAAATTGTCAAAAAGGTCTGTCTCATTTGTACTGTAGGTAATGGATCCTCCAACAAAATAATGACCCAAAAGCACCCAAGAATGGCGAAGAGCAAAACATTGGACTATTCTGAAATGGCCTTCTGTAAGCCCTAATATGAATCCTATGGAAGAACCGAAACATGCCATCTGGAAAGGGCATCCTTCACACCTGACACAGCTGGAGCAGTTTGCTCAGGAAGAGGGGGCCAAACTACCTGTGGATGGATGCAAAAGTCTCACTGAGAGATCCAGGAATCGCTTGCTTGCACTGATTGCCTTTAAAGGTTGTGCAAGAAAATATTAGGTTAAGGGTCCCAACATTTTTGTCCTTTCCATTTTTATTTGTGTTATTATTTGAAACATTCCATTAAATCAAAACTCGAAAGCAGTCTGATTTTGGTTAAATAGAAAATAAATAATAGTGGGTACCAGTTACTATTGTCACTTTCAGGTTATTTCAGATGGCTACCAGCAAATTTGTCCACGCCTGTAATTTCTCTCGAAGACAAATGTAGCTTTTCATAGGAAATCAAGAGATATAACATCTCCTAATTATGTCACCTGTTGAAGACAGGATATCTTTTGCCTTCTGTGTACCCTCAGTGTTGGTCCTATGCCTTTCTTCAATACCCTTGTTTATCTTAAGCTATCTTGACCAGTGTTTCCTATAAAACCTGTTTCTCAGATTTCACCATTTCAAGGTGCATTCCTCAGCTCCTGTTCACTTTTTGCTTACCAGCAATAGTAAATGGGCCCCCATTATCTGCTCTGAAAATATCATTTGTATTTTTGTGAATACTTCCTATGATTGATGATAACTGTCATTGTTCTTCCTATTCCATTCCTTTGTATCCTTGTGTTTGTGAACCTGCCCTGCCTGGTGCTTCCTGTCTCAATCACATTTGACTGCTCAATGACACTGAAACTGACCAATCAGATTGCTCAGAAGGACCGAGCACACAAACAGACATTAGAGTTTTATTTTATAGATAGATTATAATAAACAACAACCACCCCTGTCAAGCACATACAAGATGTACAATAAAGAAAACAAAACTTCTAACTTGGCTGAAGATATTAGGGCACTCCCAGTGAGGCATTATGCAGACGTATCATTGTTGCTATAAAGGAGCCCCAGTAACGTTTCTTGACAAACTTCTGCTGAATAATCCATTGGATGAAAATCCTCAGTGTTAGTGTGTCACAGACAGGATATGCAGCATTGTCCATAATGGCCCTCAGTTTTGTTTTCAGCCTCTCCTCCACTACTACCTCCAGGGTGTCCAGAGTGCACCCTGTAACTAAGCCTGCCTTCTTAATCAGCTTGATAAGTAGGTGAGCCTCTCTTGAAGTGACATTATGGGCCCAGCACACCACAGAGTAGAAAATCACACTGGCTACATAACATGTAAAGGATGTTACCACCTAATTTAATAGAATGTTAATCATTTTCACTTAAATGTATCAGTCTTTAATTCTTTATTTTAGTACAGTTCATGTTGTATCGTATTCCTCTTGGGATTGCTGGTTTGTGATCATTTAAAATAAGACCACTCTTAATGATATGAGCAATTGGAGAGAGGAATGCCTCAGAACAAAATGAAAAAATGCAAACCGAATAACACAAATGATACCTCATTCTGTGTGCATCACTGCAGAGAAGTAAAACACATCCATGAATCCACACCTGTATTGTTGTGAAAGCCATCCAGCTGTTACCAGGTCCTCTTTGCTTGGACAGCACATCTCCACTGTACCCTGTGCTCAATTTTGAAATATTTCTGTTCTGCCATAAATGAAATGATCAAGCAATTTTTTTATTTATTATTTAAACACATAATAATCAATTATTGTGGTTTGTATTTGTAATTAAGGTGGCACGATGGTGCTGCTGCCTTGCAGTTAGGAGACCCAGGTTCACTTCCCGGGTCCTCCCTGCGTGGAGTTTGCATGTTCTCCCCGTGTCTGCGTGGGTTTCCTCTGGGCGCTCCGGTTTCCTCCCACGGTCCAAAGACATGCAGGTTAGGTGGACTGGTGATTCTAAATTGGGCCGTAGTGTGCGTCCTGCTGTGGGTTGGCACCCTGCCTGGGATTGGTTCCTGCCTTGTACTCTGGGATTGGCTCCAGCAGACCCCCATGACCCTGTGTTTGGATTCAGCGGGTTGGGTAATGGATGGATGGATTTGTAATTAATTTAGACAATTTTGCAGAGATCCGTTCTCACCTTGACATTAAATTGTCTTTTTTGTTGTTTGTGTCATAAAAGCCAAATTAAATGCACTGGGATCCAATGTTGTATAACAATAAAAGGTGAAAAATCCCAACGGCCTGAATTCTTCTTATGGGCACTGTAGGTGGTCATCTACTAGACCACAGCTTTTCAAATTAGTTTAAGGTAGATCTTTAAGTGCCAATTGGGATTTCATGAATTTTACATAACATGCAGGACATAACCTGCACAGCCCAGTGTAGGGTCACAGGGCGCAGAAGGCTATCCCAGCACCACCAGTCCATCCCATCACAGAAGCCACTTATGGATATACATACACATGTACTCACAAGGAGCCCAGTTTGTAATCATTAGTTAAGTTAATCATCACGTCTATAGGGGTATGGGATGAAGAAAAGTTATACCTGAAAGACAACCCACACAGACACAGGACGAATGTGCAAACTCTACACAGACAACAGCTGGTCATGGGCCTTGAAGTGAGGACGTTAGATGTGTAGAGCGGCAGCACGAACCTCCGCAGTACTGAGTCCTGCAGTTTTAATTTTTGCTGAATTATATTTTTGATTTAGGATCATTAAAGCTTTGGCTACTTGGCAGAATCCCCAGTGACTTACTTGCTTTTGAAGGATGCCCTGTTCCTCACCGATTTGCAGTAGGACCATATTCTCCTTTTCTATGGACTGTAATGTTCTTGTATCTCTACCCCTAATTCATACTTTTCATTAAACCTTTCTCAGATTACCTATGAATGCTCCTTTGCTTATGTCTTTTCTATTAGGTGCTGCACTAATCAGACCTTCTATAATGTTCCCATATTCATATGAAAGTTGTTTTTCAATGGTTTTATTTCAGGCTTTGCTTTGAAATGCCCCCTATCTTTTTTGTGTCATCTTTTTTGGATACTATATTAGATAACTACAGCATATTTAACTTGGACTCATATGAAACACCTACACCCCACACAGGTGCACTCCACTCCACCGACCGAGAATCTCTAATGTGTCGTAAATACCCGTGTACGCCTAACTAGACCACAGTTTTGGAGTTCAATTAAACAGTGTAAGCCCAGTGCTTTTAAGAAGTGTCCCATTTAATGTTTATTTTCCAGAGGACTCGGGCACTTCATATTAATTTTACTTGGGGTACAGCTTTACTTCATTTTGTGCCAATTCATGGGCGCACTTGATCCTCTTTGAGCATTCTTTGAGGACAATGGGCCTATGTTTAGGATAAAACCAGATGAAGAAAACAAGTATTAATTTGGGGTTTGGATTCCTATCTACAATACTAATCACAGAGACAGGGGCAAATCCTTAGAAAACAAATCCATTTTTGTTTTAGAAGAACCTTCAGAAAAATGGTGCATTTACAATTTTGATTTTGTTTCTTCTGCCGATTCAAACATCCATTTTTCCAATTCAGCAAAAGCTTGCAAGTGGTCACAGAAACCAGCCCATAATAATCCATTCTTCTGTTGATCAATTCTTTTATTTCCATCCTCCCTTCTGTCACAGAGGCAGCAGTCTAAGCAAAGATGCCCAGATGTCCCTTTTCCCTGCCACCTCTTCCATTTTCTCTAGAGAGTTACAGAGGCATTCTAGGCTAGTTGAAAGATATAATCTCTCCAGCATGACCTGGGTCTTCTCTGAGGTTGTACAAACCCAAAACACCTCATCAGATGCCCAAACCACTTCAAGTGGCTCTACTTTGAGCTTCTTCCAATGTGCTCCTCACCCTAACTCTAAGGATGAGCCCAGGCAGACAGCGAAGGAAACTCATTTGCATAACATCCACAATGTTAATGTCACCACCCATAGCTCATGATCATAGGTGAGGGCAGGAACATAGATTGACCAGTACGTCACTAGCTTTGCCTTTTAGTTCAGTTCTCTCTTCACCATGACTGACTGGTACACCATCCACATTACCACTGATGCCACTGTCGACCTCTTGGTTCGTTCTTCCTCACTTGTAAACAACATCCCGAGATACTTAAACTCCTCTGCTTGAGGTAGCACGTCCCCCAGCCTCCTCTCAATTAAGTATTTTTGGATCTCACGGTATGACCAACACAGCAGGGACAGAGTAAATTTTAAAGCCACAGTTGGTTCATTGTGTGCAACAAATTCAAGACCTACTCTCCACAAAGCAAGGACTACCACAAAGAAAACAAGATCAAGGGATTTTATTTAATTATCAGTACAAAATCCACTCACAAGACAAAAGGTGGAAAAGATAAACCGTATAGATTTTGATACACTAGCACACAACATCAGCATTTTGTGGTAAATTAGTTCATGGAATGTCTGTTTGCACCTCATTCTCTTGAGGAGGTCTTGTATTTCTGGAGAGGGCAGTAGAATGGCAGCAGTCCTGTTCATTAAGGATGCACTTACTCATCTTAGAATCTGATCATTTTAAGTGAAATTAATTATATTATCTACATGGAAACGTAAAAGAGGTACCCAGGGAACATTCAAGGAGGCCTGTCTGGTTGGGTCAATTGCACTGACATTGACAGGAGTATCCTGCTCTGCAGCGGTGGTCCTCAAGTTTGGTCCTGTATGACCACAGCGGCTGCAGGTTTCAGATTCAATCCATCTGCATAAATACAATTCTCGCTGATAACAGAACTTACTTAATTTTATGACTTGTTAGTGGTCTACCATGTCAAGTCACTCTTATATTTATGTGAATTTCCCCTTGGGATTAATAAAGTATCTATCTATCTATCTATCTATCTATCTATCTATTGTAGATTTTTCCATATACAAGAATATCTTCCACATGATTTGCGGACTAGAACAGATTACTAATTCTCTTGTCCTTCACTTTTTTCTTCCATTTCTTTCTGAATGTTTTATTAAAAACAGATAATACAAGGTTAGCACATAGGACCTTGGGATACGGCAAACTGTCCCTTCCTGTGTCATTTGTGTCTCACTTTAACACGGTGGATGGTGAAGAAAACTTGAAGCAATTAAAAACAAAGAATGCATCTGTTTAAGATTAAAATAAGCCATTAAAGGTGGAGAATCTTAACAAGCAAGCTAATGAAAGGGCCTTCCTGTGCCCTTTCTTTGACTGTCAGTGCATACTGGCTGCCTGCTGTACAGAAAACTAATTTTGTCATCTCTTTAAGTTCTGCATAGAAAGCAATTCTAACTGCAGGTAAGCAAACTGAGCACACACACAGATTATATATTACACCAGCCATAACTGCACATCCTGCCATTCATGATAAGAAGACTGTAATATAGGAGTGCTTATGGCTATAAGTGCAAAGAAAGATGAGAAAATGGATGAATAACTTGTATGCTTACATGCTTCTCTGTATATGTGTAACTTGGATGCTTCAATGCTTGTGGCATATATACACTGTGCCACAGAAGACATGGGTTGACTGGCACACCGGCCCGGGTGGATGGTTCCATAAAAAACCAGGAAGCCGTGATAAAGTAAGAATATGAACGGGCGGGCATACTGATTGGGTTATTTAGTGGTGCCTTTCCTGGTTGGGAGGCCATAATGAGGGACAGACAGAGAGCGACTGCCTCCCAGTGCTTTGTGTTCCCCAAGAACACTGGGTGGTGGCAATCCTTTTGGTATTGTGACTGTGTGGTTTGGTTGTGTCTGGAGTGCAGGTGCGCCTCCTTCAGGTCAAAACCGGTAAGCTTATGTAACAGCTTACTGAATTAAAAAACATTTAAGCAAAGTACTCCCTTACACACAATATCCATCCATCCATTATCCAACCCGCTATATCCTAACACAGGGTCACGGGGGTCTGCTGGAACCAATCCCAGCCAACACAGGGTGCTAGGTAGGAAACAAACCCTGGGCAGGACGCCAGCCTACTGCAGTACACACAATATTTTAAATAAAAAACATTCTGAATTCATTGGGATTTAGTTTTCCCCATACTTTTTCTGCATCATTCGGTTTTTGGTTTCAAAGTTGCAATAGACCTAGTAACATTATGTTTGGCCATATGCAAAAACTGGAGATGACAAATACCAAAAATATCTAAAGTTTGTCAAGCGATGGAGATGGAGGAAATGTTACATGTGCTTGCAAGATGAAATGTAATAAAAAAAATTAATTCACTATTAAGGTTATAAACACACATTTGCATCGGACTTGAATATCGGTGTGAAGGTTGTCCAAATTGGAGTTTCTGGTTGTGTGTTTATTGCCATTTGCATCTTCATTTTATGCAATTCCACAGGGTGCACAGCTTTATATTATACACCGCTTAGGAATATACGCTTAAAATTTTAATTTGTGAAATCTGAATTGTCATCTATGTGCATACATTGGTATAAATAAAGGATAAAATAACAGCTGACTCTATTGTGGGCTGTTTGTCTAGCACCTAAATCTAAGTGTTGAAGCTTCATCTATTTAATAATAATATCACCAGAGTTTAACAAACAGTAAAGAACAGCTTCATCTGCAGAAAGATGTGCTACAGAAACAATCTTGTGATATAAATTGGAGCCAGAACTGAATCTTGTGATAAACCTTTAGTAACTGGCAGGTTAGGTGGCATGAGCATCACTAATGTACTGCTAAAAGTGCAAGATTATGCAGTACAATGCACCAGTATATATTAATGCAACGTTTCTCAACCTTTAAGTATCTGCGACCCGAGTTTTCATAACAGTTTTAATCGCACCCCCCTAACATTTTTTTTAAATGTAGATGCATATTTTATTATACCTACTTAACTTTTATCGACATTTATCTAACTCTATATTTATTGTTCTAGTATCAGAATGTAGTTCAAGTTAATTTTTTTTGGTTCCAACAGATGTTTTTTTCATATTTTTGATTCTTGTTGAGAGCCACTGTATTAATGCATTTAATAAGTAAACACGTGGCAGTAAATTCATGTGTGGAAATGTGGGAATGGGCGCTGGAAAGAACGGGACACTGAGACAAAACTGCTTTGGTGTTTTGTTATTATGTAAGAATGGTAATAGATTGTGATTCCTTGTAAAGGATTTCTTTTTGTAAATAAACAAAAAAGTCGTAATTAGTGTAAGCCACCGTAATTTGGGTGACGATTCAGTTCATGAATCAAATGAATAAGATCTGAGCTCTGTCTCAGGTAATGATTCATAAGGTAGTTGTGTCACATATTTCAAATATTAAAATGTGTGCTTTAGTTAAAATGCTTTAAGTCTAAATATTTCGCAATAGAAATGTATTATTTTTCACCCTCTGATAAAGGTCCATAGAGAGCTGGATCCCTAGTAAAGGATCAAAAATAACATCCTATTTGATATCACACTGACCTTGAAGTAGTCTTCTTATATAATACGCTACCGTGGCTGTTCGTTTGTCTGTCCAGGATTTTAAAATCACCCGTAGCTCTCAAACCGTCGTTTGTCTGTCCAGGATTTTAAAATCACCCGTAGCTCTCAAACCGTTTCACCTATTGACTTGAAATTTGGTACACAAATACTACGTGATGTCTACTATCTGCTTTCGGGGTGATGATTGACCTCCAAGGTTAAAGATCAACCCAGGAAGGTCAAGGTCAAAAATCAAATAACCTGTAGCCTGAAATTTGGAGCACATATACTGCGCTGAAACTCTGAAGCGAAGAGTATTGGAATTATTACTCTTTTTATTTGCATTTAATTGTCAAAGCAACTCTTGGCAGCAGGGCGGCTGTGCGGCGGATGTGTACGGCGCAGAGTATGGTCAAGTCAAGTGTATTCACTGCACGTTATCGTGCAGTACGCCGTTACTGGTCTAAAATAATCCCCCACATGTTTATGTTTGAAAGTTGTCATTTTTAACTTTCTGGGAGTGTCTCTTAGGACTGCTGGTAAAAATAAATATCTAAAATATTATTTTTGTGATCAGAAACCTCAAAATAGCATTAAACAACACTCAGAATGCCTGTATTACCGATTCCCCATTATTTGGAGGTTTTGTGAAAAGGAGTAACTTTGACCTCTCATATCTATTTAGTTGTGTTCTGCGCAACTTCACATCCTTCTGATTATTTTTGCAGAAGACAAGTATTGGTTTACTCTCTGCTGTATGGGTGTAGTTTCCTACACAAAATATGGTGTGAAATGGCCTAAAAATAAGTTTTTTCTTCAGTTCCACAGGGCCAAAAATAGGAGGAACCCCAAAAAACTCAATGTTTTGCTTAACTAGAAATCAAGATGAAAGGTAGATCATACGTGGGGTGATTCAGGAAGCATTGGCCAAAAAAAAAACCTCACTTTAAAGCAGTGGTTCTCAAACTGTGGGGTGGGCCCCCCTAGGGGGGCGCGAAGTAACAAAAAGGGGGGGCGTGAAGATGTGAAAAAAAGAAAACAAGAATCAAAAATATGAAAAATACATCTATTGAAACCAAAACAAATTAACTTTAACTACATTCTGATACTAGAAAAATAAATATAGAGCTAGATAAATGTCGATAAAAGTTAAGTAGGTATAATAAAATATGCACCTACAATATATCATTAATTAAAAAGGAACAAATTAGTATTAGTGGGCTCCTTTCAAAAAAATGTTAGGGGGGCGCGATTAAAACTGTTATGAAAACTTGGGTCGCAAACACGTAAAAGTTGAGAAACGCTGGTTTAAAGTGTTCAGAAGTAAATCTGTATTATGAACACAAAGAAGAACATAATGATTCTCACTGGTGGTCGAAGGCTGAAGTGGACTGCATTTTAAGTGCAAGAGGAGGAAAAATGAAGACCAGACGTCCCCTTCTGAAAACAACTTCTTGCGTAGATTAGTCAATACCTAAATGGAGCATCAAAGACAGTGAGATGTAAAGCCTGACACACCAGCAGTGTCAGCCCTGCTAGCCATGACATTTGTCTTTGTTAATTTCGTTTATATTACAGTACATCATTGGACAATCCCATTCACATCTTGGTTTTTTAATCAGTAACATACAGTATGGGGCAGAATGCAGGATATCTGCATTTGTTTATTTCATTTTCAATTATTAAATTGTTTTCCTTAATTCAGTATTCACATAGAAAGTGAAATGATTACCAATACATAAAGAAGGCAATTATAATATTTATATACTTGAACTCACACACAGTCATGTGAAAAGTACACTCCATGAAATGTATTTTTCTTTTTCAGTCTAATGGGCACATCAAGATTTGATCTTCATTTAAATACTATCTATATTGATTTATAAAGGTGGTATAAAATAACAAACATCATGCCACTGTAGACCATTGTCTAATTTAAATAAACATAAATGCACATTTTGCAAGTGAAAAAAGTCTACCCCTACATTTTATCACAACCTCTAATCCCCAAAAATTAGTCCAAGATGAGGTGCAAATGATTCAAAGATCAGTACAGAGGATTTTGTCTGACCCTGTCCTCTTATTTAAACCTCAGGATATTTCGTTTGGTTTGCCCTTTTCTGTTATCACCATGCTGAGATAGAAAAAAAAAACCTCTGAGGCCCTCAAAAAAAAAAAAAAAAAAAAGTTGACAGATGCTCTTGAGTCCAGAAAGAAATTTTAAAAAGATCTCCCAACATCTGGAAAGCAATTACTCCACTGACCAAAAGATTATCTGCAAGTTTTTAGACAACTGCCATTTTGTCCAGGCCAGGCTGCCACAGCAATTTCATTCTGAGAGCAGAACACAAGGATGCTGAACGAAGTCTCTAGGAATCGCAGAATTTCATCACAGGACCTACAGGTAGCTCTTGCCACTGGTGATGTCAGGGTGCCTGAGTCAGCCATCAGAAAGAGGCTGTACAAATGAGAGGTACAGGAGAGGTATGCTAGGAGGAAAATTTGGCTACCCAGAAAGAACACGAGGACAAGACTACAGTTTGCCCACTGTCACATGTGTGCATATGGGAGGCAGTCAATAGACTCGACTAAACGTGGCATGCTGAATCAGGGGATGACAGAGTGCACTAACACCTTTTCTCCTTTTTCTGCAGATCCTCAAAACAGAGGCCTGCCTAATCCTCCACTTCCAGTTGCAGCTCCCACCCTACTCCTGACATCACTTCTTCCTACAGCCCCTTGCACACCCCTATTCCTCCTCACCGGCTATAAAGCCAGCCGCTTTCCTTGGTTTATTAGTCATATCTTGGACTCAGTCCTAAGTGACTACTCAGTTCGCTATAATTAATTATTTTATTTTGCAGATTGTTGTGAATATACATGGTGGAACCCCAAACCTTTTTTGTCTGTTTTGCTCTTTTCTCTCACCATGAACACCTAGTTAAAGATCAGAACGTCTGGAATAATGTGCTCTGAACAAACAAGTCAATGATACAGGAATATGGCCAAAGCATTTGAGCGTAAAAACCTCATACCAACTGTAAATCATGGTGGACCTAGGCTACTCACCATCGCAGAATCACCTATGAAGTCTTCATTGTACCAGAGCGTGCTTAAGGATAGCGCAAGTCCATCTGTCAGAAGATGGTAAAAAAAAAAAAAAAAAAAAAGGGAATGACCCTAAACAGACCAATAAACCAATCACAGAAGAGCTGAAGGAGGGTAAGGACAATATGAAATGGGCTCTGAATGCAGGACACCCAGATTAGTAGGGAAAAACTTTCTCTCAGTTCATATCACAGACATGTAGACAGTTATAGGAAATGCCTATTTCAAGGGACAAATGCCAGCTCTTACAGCCAAATCCCGAACTTAAATTAATAAATACATGAACACATACATAAATAAATGAGAAATCCCTTGCAATGACAGCTTTTCTATTAATTACATCACTTTTATCTAAAGATAAGGTTTAAATGAAGATCAAATTTTGATATATCAACCTACATAGCATTTCATGGGGTGTACTCCCTTTTTCACACGACTGTAAAGAAGTCAATTTCTGTCTGTCTGGTAGTCACATTCTGTTGAGAGCTTTACAATATTAGCACTGCTGCTATGAATCCCGTAGAAAACGGCATATAATTGCAGCAACAAACAAACTGAAACTATAAATTAATAAAGGTAAAATGAAATAGAAACAATCAATACATCTATAAAAATCAATTTCTGTCTGTCCGTGTAGTTATACCCAGTTGGGCAAATTCTGTATTAATGTTTGTGATACCCCATCCACTGGAATGTACTTTGTAATGCATATAGCGATAAAATGTACTGCAGTTTTAGCTTTATCTTAGCAATATATGCATGAGATTCAAATTTTTGAAATCTAAAATATCACTCGTAAGCTGTACATGGATATAAAGTTATGAATAATGTACAAAAAAATTGCACCAGAAGGTCAGTCCGTTATGAGTATATTTGGCTTTACAAGACTACATATGTACGCTATGAAGATACTGTGTTTGAAGTCAAGGTGTACTTTTGGTATTAAGTCCCTTGAAGAAAAAAAATAATAATTAGGCAAACAAGCCAAAAAATTTATCACAGATCATAATTTGCTAAACTTCACAGTGTACCAGTTTTCACCATGGACAGTTAGTGGAGTTTTAAACAGCCAAATCTGATGCAAACACATTACAAACCAAAACAATTGCTAAAATAAAATTCTGGGAAGGAATTCCTATTATTAAGAAATGGAGCAGAATTGAGCAGCCCAGGTAGATGTCTCACAAACAGTTCATGATCCACCATGCCAAAACCCTACAAGTTACATGGTAAACTAAAAGTTATTGTTTTTTTTTTTTTAAAGAACGGGTAGAGATTTCATAACATGTCACCTCTGACTTTAGCCTATTTTCTGCATGGGCCACAAAGGACTTAGGACTTTCTCAGCAGACCTTGGCTAGAAGAAACCCTGCAACATCAGTATGCCAGCGAGGAAGATAAGGGCATTCATCATCTTGATTGAGGTGGCCCGGGATTGTGGGACGTTGACTAAATACTGGTGGGTGTAATCCACGTAGTCTTCAATGCATCGGGCCAGCTTCATCTGTGTTGCTAACTCAGGGCTGGTGGCAGCTTTGGCTTGAATGGTATCACGCAAAGCAACATTGGATGAGGTCATGCTTGGACTGGGTGGTGGAGTTGTGCTAGTCGTGGTGGTGGTGGTGGTGGTGGTGGTGTTGCTATCAGTGCTATTAGTGTTATCAGTAGAAACATTCTTGTTGAGGAACAACTCCACAAGGGCACTGTCAGAGTAGTCACGCTGCATGAGACAGTCTGGACTGCCAGGCTCGCTGCAATTCTTGGGCATTTCCAGCAGGTTTGGCCTTTGCAAACAGCTCTCAATGAAATCATTATAGGAAATCGCTGGCCTTTCATAGTAGTAGTTGTAACCATCATCATCACGATACATGTCATGGTGTCTTCCATAGCGTCTTGCCATATAATAGTTGTAGTACCTTGCCGCATCTGGGCTATCAAAGTCAATGTCCATCCAGGGACGACTGTACATTCTCCCAACTCCATACCCTAAGGCTGCACCAGCTGCAGCTCCTACACCAGCTGCTACCATTGAATTCTTTCCAAACCCTTTAGGCTTGTAACCATAATTTTTCCCATAGCCTTGGCCATAACCAGGATTGGAACCCCATCCATATCCTGGCTGATTGTGCCCATATCCATATCCTGGCTGATTGTGCCCATATCCATATCCTGGCTGATTGTGCCCATACCCATAGCCTGGCTGATTGTGTCCATATCCATAGCCTGGCTGATTGTGCCCATATCCATAGCCTGGCTGATTGTGCCCATATCCTGGCTGATTGTGCCCATATCCTGGCTGATTATGCCCATATCCTGGCTGATTATGCCCATATCCATATCCCTGTTGATTAGGCATTCTGTTGTTATTCTGTCCCCAGTTTGGCCCTCCTGCTCCAGATCGATAGGGGCTATCGGGATTATCCCAGTTGGGTCTTGACTGTGCGTTTCCACCTCCCTGTGTATTACTGTTAGAGCTCCAACTTGACCAAGAACTCTTACTGGAGCTACTGGAGCTGGTTTTCTTGCTGGACTTTGACCCACCAAAAATCCCTCCTCTTCCTCCTCCTTTCTTGCTTAGGACAGAACTGGATAGGAGTGCTAGTAGCAAAGTGAAGACCAGCAAATGCTTCATCAGCGCCATAACTCAGATAGCAATGAGGTCGGCTGTGATGAATTAACAATCTGCATACAGAAAAACATAACAAAAGTTAATTGTAACATTTCCATTTATCCCTTCGACTGGTCTCTTAGTGTCCTAATAAACTATACACTGCTGCCACCTCTTTCCCCAATACTTCGAGATGATGCTGGGGAGTCACATGAAGTTTTTTCGGAGCTCAGAACCCAAAATTAACACATTTAGACAGTAAAGGGACCATGGCTAAGGTTAAAAAAAAAAAACTCTTTAAAGGTAGTAATGCTACTCTCCCCCCGCTTCCACTATTACTACCTACTGCATTGCTACATAATTAATTTTGAAATAGCTGCTGAATGCACAGCAATTTTAAGTAGTTTACAATAGGGAAAATGAATTGAACTTAACATCTCTGAGTAGACAATATTTCCAAATGTCGGTGTGTTCACTAGGGCTCACTCAACAGTATGAACACATGACTCCTCATTAATATACTCTACATAGAAAATCGGTGGGCCTATCTAATGTAGCTTTAAATTAGTTTTAGTTTTATCTAACAGGGATAGGTTTCTTTGTAAATCTTTGATTGTGTATTGGAAAAACATAACACTGAATATGGTGTCCTGCAAAGGTCAGTTCTGGTCTCTTACTCTTTTTTGATCAGGCCATTCAGCCCAACAAGCTTGTCTATCTTATTCACTAATATTGTCCAAAATAACATCAAGTCGAGGTCTGAAGATTTCTAAAATTTTACTATCCACAGCACTGCTTGGTAGTTTATTGAAATGGGTCCAGCTAAAGACCTCTGCAGCTCTGCGATTCAGTAGCTCCACTATACAGCCAATTGGATTGCAGGCTGTTGACACTTGGTTTACTTGACTTGACTTAGATAGCCCTCCTCCAACTCTAATCTTAACCTTAGTGCAACCAGGTGTTGTCACTGACGTATAATATTGTTTTGTCTTAGTAGAGTTTTATATCACTCTACTTTCCCCGATTGTATTGTATAGACTTAATCAGAATGCCTCAGATCTCTTAGACTTTATAAGGTATTGTACTTTATAGCTTCTCTCATACCTTCCCTTCTACATCTATAGCCTCGGGCAATTTGGTAGAGTGAAAAGACAAGCAGGAGTTAAGTTACAACTTTATGTATTATTGATAATATTCATAAAATAATAACAATAAGCAAAGTACATGTGAGTATTGGCAACCATACAAACTGATAAATAATAGATGTGTAGTTTTAGGCGGCACACAGACTTGTAACTACTTAAATGTCTCCGGACAAGTCATCATTTCCAGTCAGCTTTCTTCGGAACAGGCCGCATGCCTGTCTCAATATGGCTACTGAGCTGTGCTCCTCAGTGTGTTGTCTTTATGGCTCTGGTGTGAGAGAGAGTGAGAGGGGTAAATTGACCAAATTTATAGATTCTCTGTCCAAATCCTTACACCAATAGGGCATCACAGTACAGAATGGCCTCTGATACAAAACAAATCCCAAACAGACAACTTTAGACCAATAGAATTCCGATACAACTCATCTCCCAGTTGCTTTGTTTATGGTTTTTAGGCTCTCAGTCAAAACACAGTCACTCTTCCTGAGCTGCTCTGATGCTCCATCCCCATCAGTGCCTTTTCACACATGCCCCCAAGACCGTCTGCTGAGCTGAAGCTTGTCAGCTAAGTAGTTTGGCATTCCAAACAACCCTGAAAAAAATATCACATCTTGAGTCAGTCCTAAAGACTCGGTGGTGTTTGTTTAGTTAAACATGAAAGCATTACTGTTCTCATCAAGGAAATCCTGAAATGCTAATATTACGTTTGCTTTTTCTGACTTACAAATAAAGATATACATAATATTTATCAAATTATATACAAACTTTCACGCAACAACAAACATAAGAGACAACCTCATCATTGGAGTGGTGCTCTGCAAGTCTGCAGCTACAGTCTATTGAATTCATTCCATGTGTCTGTGGTTCTCTGTGTCAAGAAAAACTTTCAAACATTTCTGCTAAACCTACCAAACTGCCCAACCAACTGTGTCCTCGTGTTTATGCTGCAGAATATTTCTGAAAAATACAAATTGGGGTCCATTGTACTAATTCATTTCATAATTTTAAACACTTCAATTATGTCACCCTCTTAATCTACCTTTGCATAAAGTAGCGGAACTGAGGGTAGGAACTTTGAATGTTGGTAATATGACTGGTAAGGGGAGAGAGTTAGCAGATATGATGGAGAGAAGGAAGGTTGATATATTGTGTGTGCAAGAGACTAAATGGAAGGGGAGTAAGGCCAGGTGGATTGGAGGTGGATTCAAATTGTTCTATCATGGTGTAGATAGGAGTAGGGGTTATTCTGAAGGAACAGTATGTCAAGAGTGTTTTGGAGGTGAAAAGAGTGTCAGGCAGAGTAATGATTATGAAACTGGAAATTGTGTGTGATGATGAATGTTGTTAGCGCATATGCACCGTAAGTTGGGTGTGTAATGGGTGAGAAAGAAGACTTTTGGAGTGAGTTGGATGAAGTGATGAACAGTGCACCCAAGGGACAGAAAGTGGTGATTGGAGCAGATTTCAATGGACTTGTTGGTGAAGGGAACAGTGGAGACGAGGAGGTGATGGGTAGGTATGGTGTCAAGGAGAGGAATGAAGAAGGTCAGAGGATAGTGAATTTTGCCAAAAGGATGGACATGGGTGTGGTGAATACAATTTTAAGAAGAGGGAGAAACATAGGGTTACATACAAGAGTGGAGGAAGATGCACTCAGATAGATTACATCCTATACAGAAGAGTTGATCTGAAGGAGATTGAAGACTGCAAAGTGGTGGCAGGGGAAAGTGTAGTTAAGCAGCATAGGATGGTAGGTATGTAGGATGACGTTGGAGATCAAGAAGAGGAAGAGAGTGAGGGCAGAGCCAAGGATCAAATGGTGGAAGTTGAAAAAGGAAGACTGCAAGGTTGAGTTTAGGGAGTAGGTGAGGCAGGCACTGGGTGGCAGTGAAGAGTTACCAGACAGCTGGGAAACTACAGCAGATGTAATAAGGGTGACAGCAAGAAGGGTGCTTGGCGTGACATCTGGAAAGAGGAAGGAGGAAAAGGAAACCTGGAGGTGGAATGAGGAAATACAGGAGAGTATACAGAGGAAGAGGATGGCAAAGAAGAAGTGGGATAGTCAGAGAGATGCTGAAAGTAGACAAGAGTACAAGGAGATAAGGCGCAAGGTGAAGAGAGAGGTGGCGAAGGCTAAAGAAAAGGCATATGATGAGTTGTATGAGAGGTTGGACACTAAGGAGGGAGAAAAGGACCTGTACCGTTTGGCTAGACAGAGGGACCGAGCTGGGAAAGATGTGCAGCAGGTTAGGGTGATAAAGGATAAAGATGGAAACGTGCTCACAAGCGAGGATAGTGTGTTGAGCAGATGGAAAGAGTACTTTGAGAGGCTGATGAATGAAGAGAATGAGAGAGAGAAGAGGTTGGATGATGTGGA
The DNA here is from genome assembly GCA_026402145.1 of Polypterus bichir lapradei. NCBI lineage: Eukaryota > Metazoa > Chordata > Cladistia > Polypteriformes > Polypteridae > Polypterus > Polypterus bichir. Next base: position 74,858,506 of record JANRMT010062796.1, read on the forward strand.
GATAGTGAATCAGGAAGTGCAATGGATTAGCAAGGAGGAAGTAAGGACAGCGATGAAGAGGATAAAAAATGGAAAGGCTGTTGGTCCAGATGACATACCTGTGGAAGCATGAAGGTGTTTAGGAGAGATGGCAGTAGAGTTTTTAACCAGATTGTTTAATGGAATCTTGGAAAGTGAGAGGATGCCTGAGGAGTGGAGAAGAAGTGTATTGGTGTCGATATTTAAGAATAAGGGGGATGTGCAGGACTGCAGTAAATATAGGGGAATAAAATTGATGAGCCAGAGCATGAAGCTATGGGGAAGAGTAGTGGAAGCTTGGTTAAGAAGTGAGGTGATGATTAGTGAGCAGCAGTATGGTTTCATGCCAAGAAACAGCACCACAGATGTGATGTTTGCTCTAAGGGTGTTGAAGGAGAAGTATAGAGAAGGCCAGAAGGAGTTGCATTGCATCTTTGTGGACCTGGAGAAAGCATATGACAGGGTGCCTCAAGAGGAGCTGTGGTATTGTATGAGGAAGTCAGGATTGGCAGAGAAGTACGTAAGAGTTGTACAGGATATGTACGAGAAAAGTGTGACAGTAGTGAGGTCTGCGGTAGAAGTGACGGATGCATTCAAGTTGGAGGTGGGATTACATCAGGGATCAGCTCTGAGCCCTTTATTATTTGCAATGGTAATGGACAGGTTGACAGATGAGATTAGACAGGAGTCCCCGTGGACTATGATGTTTGCGGATGACATTGTGATCTGTAGCGATAGTAGGGAGCAGGTTGAGGAGAACCTGGAGAGGTGGAGATATGCTCTAGAGAGGAGAGGAATGAAGGTCAGTAGGAACAGGACATATACATGTGTGTAAATGAGAGGGAGGTCAGTGGAATGGCAAGGATGCAGGGAGTAGAGTTGGAGAAGGTGGATGAGTTTAAATACTTGGGATCAACAGTACAGAGTAATGGGGATTGTGGAAGAGAGGTGAAAAAGAGAGTGCAGGCAGGGTGGAATGGGTGGAGAAGAGTGTCAGGAGTGATTTGTGAAAGACGGGTATCAGCAAGAGTGAAAGGGAAGGTCTACAGGACGGTAGTAAGACCAGCTATGTTATATGGGTTAGAGATGGTGGCACTGACCAGAAAGCAGGAGACAGAGCTGGAGGTGGCAGAGTTAAAGATGCTAAGATTTGCATTGGGCGTAACGAGTATGAACAGGATTAGAAATGAGTACATTAGAGAGTCAGCTCAAGTTGGATGGTTAGGAGACAAAGTCAGAGAGGCGAGATTGCGTTGGTTTGGACATGTGCAGAGCAGAGATGCGGAGTATATTGGGAGAAGGATGTTAAGGATAGAGCTGCCAGGCAAGAGAAAAAGAGGAAGGCCTAAGAGAAGGTTTATGGATTTGGTGAGAGAGGACATGCAGGTGATGGGTATAAAAGAACAAGATAAGATGACAGAAAGATATGGAAGAAGATGATCCGCTGTGCAGCCCCTAACGGGAGCAGCCAAAAGAAGAAGAAGAAGAAAGGACTTTCTCTAGCACTATTATGTATTTTTTGTAATTGTAACACCTGTGTGTTATATAACTTAAGTATAACCTTCTTGACTTGTACCCCACATATCTGTCCACCGTCTTGATTTAGATAGTAATGACCCCACCATGACTCCCAGGCCCTTCTCATAAGGTGTACGATCAAGAGCCCACATTTTGTATTCAAATCTAACATTTTTACTTCCTACATGCAATACTTTACAGTCACTTACATTAAATTTCATCAGTCACAAATTTGCTCAAGGACGTATGTTATCCCAATCTCTCTGAAACAATTTAGCTCATTCTACTGTAGATTATCTGCACTTTCACTTAGTTTGGCATTATCCGCAAACTTTACCAGCTTATTGGTTATATTCGTGTCCAGATAATTTATGCAAATTAAGAAGAGCAGCTGCTTCAGCATTGTCACTTGAGAGAAACCACTTTTACCATCCCCTAATTTTGAAAAATGTTCCCCTCACCATAACCCTTTGTTTCCTGTGTTTAAGCCAATTTTATACCCACCTACACACTATGCCCTTAATTCCTACTTCTTTTAATTTTGATGCCCAACCTCTCATGTAGTACCTTATCAAAAGTCTTCTAAAAATGAAGATAAATATCATAAGCACCTCTCTTATCATATGCTTTTGTTGCTACCTTATAGAATTCCAGCATGTTAGTGAAACACAACCTTCCTTATCTGAACCCATGCTGATTATTTGCTAATACTCCTGTTCTAGACATGTGAGCTCAATCTTTTTCCTAAAAATTGCTTCCATTAACTTACATAAGACGCACATTAAGCTTACTAGCCTATAGTTACTTGGATCAGCCTTTTTATAGAATGGGATGATATTCACTAGCCTCCAGTCTTTAAAAACTTCCCCAGTGTGCAGAGATTTTTGAAAAATATGTGTCAAGGATTTACATGTGTTGTATATGCAGTCACTGACTTCCTTAAGCACAACGGTTATCTGGTCCCTGTGATTTGTTAGATTTCAGCCTATTGGTGCACTTGTTTAATTTCCAGAACATTAAGTACCTTCTTAGTAGTAGTTGTCTCATACTGGCACTTCTTGTGCTGACTGCATCACCAAATCCAAATTGACCAATCAGGTTGCTGTATGGGTCCGGACACACACACACACACACACAAACCTTGGCATTTTATTATACAGTAGATTGCTTTAATTTAAATACACTGACTACCATTTGTTAAGCACCTTGAATTATACTTTGGATGGGAATGTACTATATAAGTAAATGTTATTGTTGTTCACATAGAACACAAGAATTGACAAGAATTCCCCTTTAAATGGCAACTCCAATTAGAACAAGCTGTAGGTAACTTTATTATCGAAAAGTGTGTATTTTCGGAGGGAATGCTAACATCTTACCTCATTTCATTAAATGTCATGCCTTGAAAAAGACTTCAGACCCTTCAACAATTCTCTAATTTTACTGCACATGCTGTACACTGAAATTTTGCTCTCTGTAATATTTTCATATAAAAGCGGTAAAATGCTAAATTATGATTTTGAATACAATTTTGTTTTATGGCAGAGAAAAAAACTTAACAAAAAGGGAACTATGCTTTTTGTGTTAAGTATTCTATCCCCAAGTTATGGAGAACAGTCTGGAGAAACTTGAAAGACGAGTGACTAGGCGAATTCTGGGGCCGAAAGTTGTGACCTGAGGAGCTATTGAAGGATCTGAACCTTTTTAGCTTAAATTAAGGCTATAAGGTGACATCATCAAAGTGTTTACAATTATGAAAGAATTTAGTACAGTGGATCCCATTTGCCACTTTAAAATGCATTCTTCAGCAAGAACATCTGAGACACAGCTGGAAACTGGTCATGAGTACATTTTGCACAAACATGAGAAAGTTCTTCTTGCAACAAAGAACCACTAACACATGGAATAAATTACCAAATAGTACTCTGTATATAATGCTGCTAGGAGAAATAAGAAACAGGGTAATTGGGACCTGACAAACAGAATATAGACTCATTTGTCTAATGTCTCCTGTTTTACTTCCATGACAGAATGGAAGAAAAAGGTCAGAAATTGCAGCTGAATGTGCCATAACTATAAATCCTTTGTACAGGCAGTGGCGCCCTCAGGCAGCATGTTATTGTCCATCAGAAAAAGAGGCGAAGTTGTGATGTACCTTGGCAATACTGGAAAGTCATCACAAAGTCATTTAATTTGACTTGCCCATCCATTTCTAGTCGCGTAATCTGACATGGTCCAACGATGAGATCCGCAACTGCAGTCATCAAGTCTGACATTAGAAATATTTAGACGAGAACAGGCCAATTAGCCCAACAAAGCTTGCAACTCCTATCCATTACAACATTTGAAAATTTAGATGAAAACAGTCCATCAGCCCAAATCCCCTCTAACTAAAACCCATGTAATACAATATTAACTTGATTGCATGATTTTGCTCCAACCACAGCAGAAGCCAGTTCATTCTTCTAATGAAGCAAGTTATTTAGTGCTGTACCTTGTTGGGACTTTCAGTCCACCTTGTCAGGCATTTCTGATGTTACCGATATTATGTTTTACAGTGGAATGTTTAAGGTGTTTGTGGAACAAAGCAGATTAACACTTTTTGGTTGTTTAATTCTTTTCTTTTTTTTCTTTCCTTTCAGGGTGCTTCCATGAAAATGAGATTTTATGATGAACACACACAAAGGTGCAAATGGGACCAGCTTAGCTAATGATCAGTTGGTTTCTTTGTTATTTGGCAGCTGGTTAAGCAACTAAAACTGTGAATGGATCATATTTAGACATTAAAGATCTTAATAATTGAACAATATTTAAGTCTACAGTAACTTTGTGTTAGCAATACTAATAGACTTCTAATCCAGAAACTGACTGTAATGGAAACCACCAGGCACTGCAGGTCTCCAGGAAGAAGACTGAGGAACCCTGCCTTGATGACATTCTCAGAAAAACAAAATTTACATTATCTGAAATACCTGACATGGCAGGACTAAAGAGCTAACAAGGAGCAGAATGAAATAAATTGTTTCATTATCAGCAGGCTCTAGCTTTGTACGTGGAGATTGATTAAGGCAAAAACTTGCAACCACTGCAACCCTCCAGGAATGACACTGGAGACGGCCGCTCAACACTATTGGCTGTACATTTGGAGCTATCACAACACTTTTTAACAATGTTGTTTTCCCAAAATTGCTTAGGTTGAGGTTAGAAGAAGTCTTCTGGGTAATGTCGTTCTGAAATGCTAAAGCAGCACACCAGAAAGAGGGGGACCAGCAGGTGCAGATAGAAAATCAGACTGGCAGGACCTCTAAAGGCCAATCTGGTGCGACTGGGACTGTTGGGAGTGACGGCCTTCTGGGGATACTATGGACAAAATGCTACTAGGCACAAAGGCCTCTAAGGTCAACAGACAGCAGCATTTGTTTTTAGTCTTGGAAACAGAGACCATTTTGCCCATTTGAGATTGCTAGAGCAGAACTGGCAAAAAGTCAGTAGTTTTTCCATCAAGCCACAAAGCCTAATCCAGAGTCCCAGAATGGAAAGGGTTGGCACATGTTCTTCCTTTAAGAGCTACCAAAGACTCTGGGATAAGAGGACAGCAATGGCAACAAGAGTCATTTCTAGCCTGGTGTCCCTGTAGTCAAACAGGCCCACCTCTGAGCCATGGCTTGGACCAGAAGCAAGTCCGTGATAGGATTTAAAGTGGTCCGAACTTGAATGTCAGTTCAGTGGAACAGGCTGGAAAAATGGGTTTCCTGGTGGAGAGAAGACAGGCCAGGAGTCATAAGAGAAAGGAGGCAGGGCCGTCTTAACATCATTATAGGCCCCCTGGCAAAGCAGTGCACTGGGGCACCTACCTACACAACCTCTCAGCAAGTTACAACATACATAGATTAGCATGAGGCCCCTTTGCTCGTGGGGCCCCTGAGCAACTGCCCAGCGTGCCAATGTGTTAAGACAGCCCTGACTGGAGGTCAGAGGAAGAGTGCTGGACTGCATTTAGGAGATTAGCACGTGGGCAGACCCTCCCACCTATAAGACCAGAGTTAGGTACAGAGTGGCATGCAGGGTTTGGCTTCTGTTGAATATTTTGTTTCTCTGTTTTTCCCCCCAATTGTAGGATGAAACCTTCTACTTTGACATATTTAGATCACTTACCATTTATCTAGAAGAATAGAGGGAAAAAGGAGGACACTCTCCAATTACATTCAAAAACAGTACAGGATGCAGCCAACACTGCTTCTGCAGAATTAATGGGCTACTAATTTAAAAGGATCTCTCTGTTCTTAAAATGTTAGGCCATATATGAGAAAAATATGGGCTCAGGTGAAATTCCTCATTTATCGGCTGCCATTAACAATATGAAAAATGCTAAGATGGGAAACCAGATTTGAACTGAATACTTCACTCAAAAATTAAAGACAACCTTAACAACTATGAAGAGTGGATAATCAGATGATGCTATTAAAAGGTAGCGTTGAATAATATTACAAAACTGAGCCTGTAGTTGGTGCTTTCCTTCACAAATCCACCATTGTAGGTTTAGATCCCATGCCTGATTGTTTTACATGAAGAGTTTGCGTGTTCATTTTGTTTCTCTGCGTGTTTGTCTGGGCTAAAACAATGAATGTGATTCTCAAACTACACATCCAAAGCCATTAAATGACTTGTGAAGCAAATTAAGAGACAACTGCTAAAGAAAATAAAAAATTATCTGGACACCACAGTATTTATTGTATGAGCATTTGGAAGGACCAAAAACTCATGCCAGATAGCCGTTTATAGATTTCTCATTAGCTTTTAAATCTGATCAATCAAGTCTGTTTGGACCCTAACCTAGTGGGGTGGATTGTAGACTTTTGATCCACCAGGACACAAATATCATCCAATTATGGGATGATTTTCAGATCCTCATTCACAGGATCAAGGCAAGGCTGCTGTCTGTCTCTTCTGTTTACCTTGCACACAGATAACTGTAGTAGTTCACACAAGGACAGACACATCCTCCATCCTCCAGATGACTGTCAGTTTGAGTCTTCTAAAAGATAAGGAGGAATGCCATGGATCTACAGCTGATGAGCTTGTACTGTACAATGGTGTGATCATTCCTATTACCAGCTAAATATCTCTAGGACAAAGGATATGGCTGTAGACTTTAGATGTTCCTTCTACTCCACACGACTACGTTTTTCTTTAAAACTGGAGTTTTATATGAGAATGATCTCCATCCACACTGGTGTTTCTGCATTTCTTATAAATGGATTCCTGTCCGAAAGGAAACACCTGAAAACACATATGATGCAGACTTTTGCCTACAGTGATAATGCTTGCATTTCTGCATGTCTCACTAATACTGTGACCTGGATGTAGGACCACCATCTCAAGCTAATCCTGGCCATAATGAACCTTCTTATTATCCCAGCATGCATATCAATTCAGCACCCCATCTTTATTCATGTCATCTCACTATCACTAACAAACTCCAAGTCTGTTTGCAACCTTGGGCTGGTGATTGATGATCATCTGTTCTTCACTGACCAAGTTGCAACGGTTCTCTCGGTTTTTAAGATTCACTCTATACAACATCTACCAGATCAGATCATATCTGACAGGGTATGTGTCATAACTCCTGGTCTAGGCTTTGGTCTTGGCACATTTGTAACACCCTTGTCACACTCTGTTGACAGGAGTACTGGCATGGGTCACCAAACCTCTGCAGATGATTCAAAATACAGAGGTGTGTTTGGGTTTCAACCAGCCGAGGTAAGCACAAGTCACTCCTTCTTTCAGATCGCCACATTGGCTCTCTATAGTTACACATATTAAGTTCAGATCCTTGATGCTTGCCTAGAGTAGTCAGTGTGTCAGCACTTACATATATGGAGACACTTGTGAGATCTTATGACCCTTTTTGCCCACTCAGGCCTGCTGATGAATAGCGTCTGGTGAAACCACTTCTGTTTGGCATCAAATTACAGTCCAGACTGTTTTCATGTGTAACTCCTGGCTGGTGGAACAAGCTGTCCACCTCCATTCTTCATTCATTTGAAGGCTCTCGTTTGGTGAATTTCTGCCTAACCATTATTAGTTGTTCAGTTAGCCATTCACCTAGGAGTTGTACCTCACTTGTTTTTAGTTCTGAGCTCTTCACTTCTGATGCTCATTTTTGTACCCTTGTCCTGCAACACTTGTTCCTAAACATTTCTTCAGACTGATGTTTTCTTGATTATGTTGATCTGTTTTGTAAGTCGCATTGGATAAAAGTGTCTACAAGGTAAATAAATGTAACTGCAATATAATACAGCAATAAATTTGAAATCATTACTAACAGAGAGTTTCCTCGTGAATTCTGAAAACACCAAGCATGTCTTGAAATGTATTACATTGAAAATTACCCTCAGGCAGTTGCTATCATTTAGAAGGTGCCGGTTATCATCCCCTCACTAATGCTATGCCCATCTTCAGCACAAGATGCTGACAGATCTGTCTGACATACACACATTTTCCGCCAATTAGAAATGCACACATTTTACAGGAACAAATCAATTTACCTATAAGTTCCTTGTGGACACAGTCAGCCAATCAATTATTAAAATCTGGTCATAAATGAAATCCTTCCTTTATAGTGTTTAATGCCAAACGACAGTGCAACAAAGGCAAAACATGCTCAAGTTACACGTACAGCTTACTAGAATGATAAATGCATATCAGCTACTCTATTAAGGTTAGGCATTTTTAGTAACAGAACAGAAAAAAAGGAAAAACACTCAAAAACAAATGTGCATCATAACAGAAAAATCGAGTCAAAATCTCTAAAGCCAGAATGAAATCGAAAAATCAGAAAACACATAACAGAAATCTAGATATCTAAGATCTTTTCTCTCACTATACTAACGCAATAAAATGTTTATTTTCAAAATCCAGAAACTTAAATACAAGATGTGTATAAAATACAAAATGATGGAGACCACGATAAGAAATTTATCGACAATATAGTGATGTGGTGATGTCACCTAAATGAAAATAAAACGACAAGGCCTAAACCATAGAAGATATGAGAGCTCGCTGCAAGGGTTTTCTCTCACAGTACAAGGACATGCAGGCTGGGTGGACTGGTGATGGTAAATTACCCCCAGTGGTGTGATATACAGTATGTGGGTTTGTGTGTGTTCACCCTGTGATGGTCTGGCATCTTGCCCAGATGTCATTCCTACCTTGTTCCCAGTGCTTAATGGGATAGGCTCATCAAGGTTAAGGATAATGCTGCCTATCCTTTTTATGACTTGTTATGCTGGAGAACCTTTAGTGACAGGCCTAGTCTAGTACGATGTGCTAAGAGGCACTGCTTTTTTAATTTCTTTTGCCTGCAGCCATCAAACTGTATAATGTCTCCATCCTGCATGCTGGCATAGGGATAATATTTCTGAATATTATTATATGATCCATATTATTTTTTTTGTTTCCCACTCATCTAATAGTTTAGAGGCTCTCACTGATTTTAAATATGCAGTCTTGGAAATTGTCCACCCACATTCTTGGAGAGGGGATTTCAATAATCTGCTATTGCGTCATGAAGATATGGATAATTATACTTGATTCATGTAATGGTTTGGGTATGAACAAGTTAAATGAAATGGGCTGCTTTCTATACATACACCCACTTCCGTATCCAGCTGTTTATGTTTATGTTTTAGCATGTATTCTTATTACCTCAGGTCACTGTGCTTCTTTGGCCTTACTTTCAGATGTTGTTTTTCCACTAGGTGCTTGCAGGATGGTGACATAAGCCTGCATTTAGGTAATTATCTTTTTTTTCTTATTTTGTTTATGTAAGTTTACATTAGCCAGATGGCCCAGATCAGGGGTAGGCGACATCAGTCCTGGAGGGTTGCTGGGGCTGCAGGTTTTTGTTCCAACCCAGCTTCTTAATGAGAAGTGAATTATTGATGATTAAGCGCTTATTGCTCAAGTGACATTTTTCTGCTTCATTTTAGTGGTCTCGCTTGTTAAGGTTCTCCACCCTTAATTGATAATTTCAGTCTTAAACAGCTGCATTCGGTTTTTTAATGGCTCCTTATTAGCAATAAGATGTAAATGACAAAAGAGCCAGCAGTTTATCTAACTTGTTTCCTTTTACACTTGGATGGATTCATCATGAACTATTTGGTTTAATAAAACACTTAAGAGAAAAAATTTGACAGACTGAAAATTATTAACTTTAGGCTTCAAATCATTTAGATGATATCCTTGGAAAGGAAAAAAATCTATGATATAAGAACCTAACATTACAGACTAACAAGCCATAAAATTAAATAAGGCCTGAGATTGGTAAGGATTGGTTTCTAATTAAGCAACTGGGTTAAAACAAAAACCTGCAGCCACTGCGTCCCTCCAGGACTGACAGTGCCTACCTCTGGCCTAGATCTTCGATTTCTGTATATATCATCCCATTTCATTTATCTAATATGTGGGGGTTGCATACTTTTTATCCCTAGCTGTTTATCTTGGCTCTGAAGAACTGAAAGTTTCCCGAAACATGTCAGCCAGATTCCTGTGCTGATTTGGTCAACCGGGGCTCCATCTACTTTCTGGACATTAAAGCCTGCCTTGGTGACTTTGCTTTCAGACTTTGGGCATATTGAGATCGCCTAATCTGTTGGTTTATGCCCAAAATATTTATTACTTAATTATTGTATTTCATATATGTGGGCACACATGTGCGCATAAGGATCTAGCAATTGTACTATGGCCGCTCCAGGGGTTGGCGTTGCCTTTCTCTCTTCCTCCCTCTGCAGACCAGATGATTGATGGCTATAACACCTCTGACATGACTTCCGGTGTCTGTCCAGCTTGGCTCACCTATTCTGAACTCACGTCTGCAACGACGACTCCACAATAATTGTTTATGTGTGTTTTTTTTTTTAAATTTTGTTTTATGTTCTAAAAGCAACTATTCAGGGTGATCAGGCGAGATGGGTCTAACTGCAGCCTGCAGTACCTAGGATGTAGGTCAGGTAACGCCCACAACGTCAGTCATTAAACACCCTTTGAGTCAGTTAACCCTCCCATAACCCTAATCTTGACCACAGTGTAATATGATGGGTGTTTCATGACTGATGTTGAGGGGTTTTGTGATGATGGGGCATTTCGTGCCTGACCGCATTGGTACTGCAGTCCGCAATTACACTCTATTTGATCAGGCCGGTACCCCAACTCTTTATCGTTGTTGTCTATTGCATTACAGTGTGTATACTTTCATGTGGGTGGTTATTTTTGGTTTGTTATATTCTGAGTTAACTAGTAAAAGTATTCAGTTAACATAATTTGGCTTAAAGAGGTTACTTATGTGAAACAATAACATAATTGTTACAAAGCTAATCTGAGGGTTATATATTATATTAATGGGAGGTTATTCTTGTTTGACAGTATACACAATGTTTTAAAGCTCTATGTTGCTGCCTTAGAAAGTCAATAAATGACTGTCTAACAGAAAATGAATGGCAAGTTGTATATTCGGTACATCCATATCTATAAATATAAAATCCTAAGGGTGCATCCATCTGTCATACGATTACTCTTGATCTTCTGAGGCTAGAACCTTAATTTTGGTACTAAGCAAAACCTTATGACCCACTACGTTTTTCAGAAATTACCAAAGTGACCTATGATTGTGTTTCTTAAGGCAACAATGATTGAGAAAGTGACATGGCAGAAGAAAAGGAGCAGCAGCGACATCTACTGAGCACCAAGCAAATTACAGAAGTTAATTACATGAGGAAAAACGCACTAATAGGAAGAAGAAGAATAAGAGCATTGCCATTTGCTGAGTGTCATACGCATCAAAGAAGGTGATCAAGTAATGAAGACTGAGAAAGAAGCAGACAAGATGCTGCAACGCACAGTCAAGCAAGAAGTAATATCCTAAATATAGCCCGATATGTTCTGGAAATGTATAAAATTATAGGTCACAGCCACTCAATAGCCACTTTACTGGTGGGCAGAAAAGTTTTTTATTATAAAAAATGCACGGTCCCCAAAGCCCATCTATTCATAATCCACTAAGGACACTCTACGTACATATTTAAAATTCATAATCAAGTATTGTGTTTATTGATTACCAAACATGACAAATAACTCTGTAATAGGAAGAAAAAATATGAGTTTTGATATCTGCCGAAGGGACTTAATGAGCAACTGAGCAGCAGGCAGACATAAAAACTCAAAGGCATGCAAGGAGAAAATCCAGGATTCAGAATTTAAGAATGAGATCAAGAGTGTAATGCATGCCAGCACACAAGCACCAAAGATTGTTATGACACTGTATTTATTCATGGTGAAAACAAAACAAGGTGTTCCAAAATGGAAACGTTCAGCTTGCTTTATATGAATCACCATTATTTTTATGATCGTAGGCTCACATGCTTCATTGGTATCAAATAAAAATGCATAAATCTAAAAATGAAGACACAAAGCTGCTTGCTTGAAGAATCAGCACGGAGGTATTTTTGAATTCAATAATGTATAATCTTGGGGAAAAACTGCAAAAGCAACAGGATTGAGAAATTACATTTTCAAGTATATTAATAGCACAGCCATCTGCAACTGATAAATGTGTAGTAGAGAAGCACAGAGGAAAAGAAAAAAACAAACGTGCATAGACATAAATAAAGGCTTTCAGCTTGGGGGTCATTCTGTGAAGGAATGAACATGGAATTAAAATACATTTTAATTGAAACGGAATAATCCAAAACAGAAAATGTCCAAGCAATTGTTCAATTAGGGAAGAAACAACAAGTGTAATGACAACAAATGGGGCACTGAAGTAAAAACTGTGAAAAGATTTGAAAAAATTAAACAATGGTAATACCAGAGGTAAAAAATGGTGGTGAGGGTCACTTAATAATTGGCAATTCCAGACTAAAAATCCCCACAAGGAAATGAAGTAATTTTTTAACTGTTAAAATTGGCTTGCTAATAACCTAGATAAAGACGTCTGGTAAATAAAGAACGTTAACTTTTACATGTTTGTTTTGTTCAGGGTGCTGACGACTCAGTGCTAGATTGGCGGCCTCAGTCTGCTGGCAAATGAAGGTTCTAGTAAACTGTATCGTCTCGATCCTGAGACATTTTGCATCATCATTAATTTTCCGACTGTTTAACTACATAAATGTGGACATAGGATAGTATTTGCAATGTGACAAGGGAACACACCACCAACTTGAATCAGCCATTTAAAAGCATTACGGGAAAAACTGACGTTTGATTTCTTTGTGTTGACAGAGCATAGTGGGGGCCCAGAGGTTAGCACCACTCAATTGTCACCTCACTGGACAGACGGCTGGGTACGCTAGGCCTGTCGGAGCTGCCAGCTCTTAATTTGCTCATTTTTTGCGTTTTAGACTTTTGAGTTCTCTGTAACGTTTTGCTTCCTTAACAATTTTTTCTAACATAAAACAGTGTCATGTTTTTAAAACAATTCTGAATTTGAATGCTCTGTAATGAAAGCATCACAAAGAATAAAATTTCAGTGTTAAGATTTGTTATTTAGTAAATTCAGCCTCTTGGTCAAGATGCTGAATACATTTATAAGATGATCACTCGACAGACAAAGCCCAAATCCAACATAGAGCCAAACAGTCCAAAATATCAGAACATTGTTAACAAAGCAATAGAAATTCAATGCATTACACACATTTACTAATGTTAAATATTCAAAACAACATTCAATAATATCAGGGGAGAAATGCAAAATACAATAAATACACAGATGGAAGTTTAAATTGCATATGATGAATACTGTATATCTACATTAATACAAAAATATGAGGATGTTCTTAAAGGTGTGGTTAATAAGAGTCACTTTTACTGCAAAACTGAATTCTGTGTGTATTCTCTCTCCAGTATGGATGCACTGATAGCTTTAACTGACTGTACAAAATGACCTAGGAGGACATCAAGAAATGCATCTCATTATAGAGAGAGAAAATGGCAGAGAGAGTGAAGGACACCCAAGAGACCAGCTCACTTTGCTGCATCTGCTGTATCTCAATGGGAGCTCCCTGTCAGAGCAGTACAGCAGGCAAACGGACCCTCAAAGCAGTGACACTCCTTTTTTATGAACATAATAAGCAGGGAGAATGTTCTTTCTCCACAGCAGGCACCTTTTTTCCAAGGTGACCCACAAGGCAAGTTATAATACAAAAATGATTAGAAGATGCAAAGGCAATAGGGAATAAGATAAAAAAAAAAAAAAACAAGCAAGAGGGAGTAGTACTACCGCAGCTACATGAAGACTAAAATGAGTACCCTAAACTCTTCATCTCCACAACAGCAGCTGTCCTGTAGAAAACATGAGTAAGTTGGTGCACTTCAAATAGCCAACAGAAGATCACTCCACAGCTTTGGAGCAAGAATGGAGAAGCACTGCCCAGTCTTGGTACATCTGGCAAGAGGACAGACAACCAGCAGACAGGCAGAGGCAGAACTTAGACTTATTGAAGGGACATATGGAGAGACCACAAGACTGAAGATATCAAGGAGCAAAACCATTGAGAAAACTGAAAGTCAAGACAAAAGTCTCAAACTGGATCCTCACAGCAACAGAAAGCCTGTGAAGAGAGCGAAGCAGAAGAATAGTAGGAGTGAAACGAGACACAGAGACCTGCATTCTGCAGGAGCTGGAGAGATCAGGTAGCAGCTGAAGGAAGCCCCACCAGCTGACAGGTGTAATAGTCCAGCCAGGAGAACTACTACTTGAACAAGGAGTCACATGGCATAATTAGTGAGGAAAAATGGGATCCTCTGAATGTTACAAAAAAAAGAAACAAAAAGATTACATTATTGAAGCAACCTATTCAGTGAATGAAAGTGAGGAGCCCAGAGTCTGACTGTGTCTGATGGTGACAAGGACAAGACAAGGACAGGATATCCAACTTTGAAAGGTTAAGTTTAAGGTGCTGAGAATTCATCCAAGATGAAATGGCTCTCAGAAATATGTGGAGTATAAGATGGAATTGAGAGGAAGATCTGTGCATCTTCAGCTCAGAGGTGATAGGAGAAGCAATGAGAAGAAATAACATTGCCTAATGAGCGAATGTAAAGAGAAAAAAAAGAAGTGGACCTAACAAGGATCCTTGATGCAGACTTGTGGAGAGTTTCTGTAGAGAAGACAAGGAGTTACACCAGCAGACACAGAAGGATCAGCTGGAAAGATAGGACTTGAATCAGTCCAAAGCACAACCATGGATTCAGAGTTTATTGAGGGAAGAGATAAGCAATGAGTGATTAACAGTATGGAAAGTTGAATAAAGGTCAAGAAAAATAAGGACAGGAGACAATGATGTTTTTACTACACTATCAATACTGTATAAAACTATCCATCAACCTATCCATTTAATAATACATTTATTTATTGGAGGGCTGCAATCACAAGACAAAAACTGAAAAACTTGTCGGTTTTAGGAACTTTAACTCATTCCTTAAAAGGTAAAAGGCACCAATTAACCTTACAAGAGTGATTTTGGCATGTGGCAGAAAACAACAACAACAACACAGGAGAACACACACATTTCACACCTGATGTGCTCAAGCTCAAGATTCAAAAGCATGAAACAGCCACTCTAATTGCTGTGCCGCCATGCTGGCTGTGTACTGTAGATACACATACATACAGTATATACATACAGACATTTTTAAATAAGTGATGAGACAGGACACGGTGTGGTAACAATCTCTCTTATCCTCTCTCTGTAGAAAGGAAAACTGACAGTTTTTCCAACTCTGACACCACTTCCAGGATCCATTCACCTGGACCTACCTCCACCACCCACAAAAATGTCTCATAAGCAGAAGAATCTCCATCTAGGGCAGTCAACCTGTACTACATAGAAGACTTGTTTTGTGTTTTACACACACTTCCTTTAAAAATCACTTTTCAATTATACAGGGTTGGCCGCAAGGTGCCCCAAAACACTAACGTTGTCTGGCTTTCTCATTATAAACTCCCTTTATTTTTTGGGTTTGTTTTGCTTTGTGCAGTATTTGCCTATTGTATAAAATGGAGCTGGACCAATGACAGGTGTTAACAAAATAAACTGAAAACTTCAATCCATAATGAACTGCAGAGCATAGAGGAATATTAAAGAATTCCCCCCATATGCATAAATATGTAAACAGTCATCACTTATGTTTAGTATGATAAATATAAAAGTACACACATAAACACACTCACAAAACCAATCAAAAGTCTAAACACACCAGAAATGTTTGTGGTTTTGGCAGAAATGCATACCTTTTTTTTAATCAAGATACCATTAAACTGGTTTAAAAATAGTAATTTGCATTAGCACCACTGAAACCTGTCATTCTGTTCACTTGGGTTGCAAGGTGCTGGCATTTCTAATGTTCAGTTCTTGGTTCTAAATTGCAAAAATAAACAGCTTTCACAAGAAACATTTTTACTTTTTGCAGAATTACGTTTATTCCATACAACAGATTACCAAGAAACTGAAGATTTCATACAATGGTGTCTATTACTGTCTGGAGAGAAGAGAGCAAACTGGATCTAACCAGGTATCGAAAAAGAAAGTCCACAACCGCATAAGAGGATAAGGACATCAGAATGCCAGCAACTTGCAACCCAAGTGAAGTGAATAACAGGCTTCGGTGGTGCTAATGCAATTACAAATGTTTCTTTAATAACTAATTACCATTTAAACATGACTAATTAAGGATAATCTAGACTCCTGTAAATGGGGCTTTGAAGTCATATGTGTTAAATAAATTAAAAATCAGTACTTTCAAGCAGCAATAGCAATTGGAAATAATAGTATTGTCTTGGCTATACTTTTAAACCAATTCAATGGCATCTTATATTATATATATATACACACACACACACACACACACACACACGCAGTACATACAAATGCCTTATATATTATGTATGAGACAATACACCTACGACAAGATACAATTCATTTTGTAATTAAAGCTTCACAATACAATATTCTCACTATATGAAATTTTCATAAAGGAAAAGTACAGTATATTTAGTGTTCCATATTACTAAACACTCACAAATCAAAACTCTGATAAATAGATTCAAATCAGAGCACAAATACACAAGTTTTATACTAGATTTTAATCACTTTTTATTTTTTATTAAAATAATTGTAAATATTATCATCAAATATTTGCCCTACAGTAACATCACACATGTTACATGTGCATTAGCACATGCAGGTGAAAATTCCTTTGTACTCTGTGCACAGGAGAATAATAACCCTATAAAACTGTAGCACTGCAAAGGCATCCAAATTTCAATAAATCGTCGTGTTCGGAGTTGACATCAAACGTTGCTGCGGCCATGGCTGTCCTTTTATTTCTTGCTCGAATTCATTACTAACCCATTAGCGGTGGGTCCTGGCTGGATCTATTAAGATCTTGTTATATTTCCCATTTAAAAAAACGTGAATGTTAATACACGACGTGACACTGAGACATGTCACTCACAAATTCCCTCACTGGATGAGAACGTAGCAGGTACAGGCGTCTGATTTGACCAGAAAAACAAGCGTCGGTAATCGCACCACCACGCTAGAGAACTGTCACTTAACAGCCATTCAAGACGCACCGCGGTGTAAATCATCTTTACTGTAATCTACTCCTATCCTTAATCCGTATCAGTGAAAAGTGTGGCGATGTTTCGCGCACCCCTTCGAACATCTGCGGTTCGTCCTGCTTGCCGCGCCCATACCGTTTCTGTATGTCACCAGAACTATTTCAATAGGCTACAATAAACGTGTACTTTGGCGGTTCCAGTCGATTTAAAACAAGCCAGGGTGTGCAGTCTGCGAAACAATATTGCGATTAATTAACTGTGTGCGAGAAATACGTATCGTGCAGTCCAAGCCGACAAGTTTCTCCTTCACATCATTATGCTGAAGGTGATTAACGTTTCTGCAGCTGGCACATTATACCTTAATTCTAGCCATTGCAACAGATTTCTAAATCCCCTACTTTTGAATCTTGTTGTGCCCATTGCTGCGGTAAATAGGATTTGGATGCCCTGACCCCTTTCTAACTTGGATTAAGCAGGTCTGGAACTGCACAAATGTTTAATTATGAATTGTGTGCCTATGTGCTACTGTACATATGCACGTATGAGCCATATTCCAGTTTCATTATGCTATTATTAGAACGTATGTTTTGGACGGTGTGTTTAAATAGGCCCCTATAAAACACTGAAGGCAAGCGCATCACCATGATTGCATTGTGTCTAGAAAGACCAGATATGAATGATGGTGCCACCAAACTAATTATATCCTAAAATCCAAAAGGAACCTGCACTGATGAAAACGGAAAGATTGGAAATTTAAGACACAAATTTGGTGCAGCGTAGTGGCCTTATGATCTAACAACTTTTGGTTGCTGTTGCAGTTGCTTGTACGCTGGATTCCCGTCACTGTACAAAAACAGGACATGTTGCTTAACGAAGAACGAATGGAATAACTGGTGTGTGTTCTCTAACGGGCTTGCTTTTAGTACAAGTTCTACTCGTGACCCTTTAATGGAAAAGCTGGCAATTGTATTTATTTGTATATCTATATCGTTCCGAAATCAACATAACTCACCGTTAACAGCAAGATGTCTCGATCAACATAAGCAAAGATACGCAATGTATTAAGGAATCTTTAAATTATTACAAGTAAATACACTTTAAGATTATTTTAAAACGGCTCTGACTCAGGATGTAACATATTTAACTGGATTCTCGCTACCAAATGCCAACAGTATTCAGATAACGGCATATCAAATTAACTTGGCCGAATGACACAAGTCACCAAACACAGGGGACTAGGGCACAAGGCTTCCACGCGCAAATGAGAAGACAGTCAACAGCAGCAGGCGTGTCGCAGCCCTAAAATGGCGTTTCGAGACCCTATAGCGAAGCCTGGTTTCCCAAATGAGACGCTTTATCTTTGCTTTCTTTGTCCACAATTTACCGTACTATCTTCAACATTTGCGCGTGAGGTACGTCGTTTCCCATCTTTGTTATATGTCACTTACTCGCAAGAGCTCATTTTGCATTGCTGTAGTCAACAACAATAACCCTATAGACTGACGACCTGTCAATGCAGTTTACTTCGTGTGTGTTTTCCCTAGTCTATTTGCTACGTAACAATGTGTAAGATGTACATATACATACAAATAAAATTAAAATTAAAACCTACCTAATCAACAATGTATCACAAGCGGCAGCTTCGTTAGTCCTTTAATACAAGCTCAAAAAGCATCGATATTCCAACATTTGCCTTCACTAAACCCCGCCCACTACTCGACCAGCCAATAGGCGGCGGCGTGGCTATAATCGGTCCCACCTGGGGTTTTCGGTATTCCCTTTTTCGTGTTCGCCACACCCACATGCCATTTAATCGCTCCCTCGCTTTGTTGTTTACTTCGTTTAAACCTGTTAAAGATGAGCCTTTTAAAACAATGTAAAAATGATACCTTTTTAAATGCTAAGATTCCTGATATTTGTAAATGTAATTCTCTGTAAGCAAGAAGGATGAACTGTAATGTGCACTCACCTCTACAGTAGATGATGAAAACCAACTAACGGGACTGGCATCCCGTTATAATGTACGGGACTGACAGCGTCCACATTTGTGGCTGAAATGGAGAAGCTAAACGAGCCTAAGAGTGTCCGAAAACAGGGTGACTGTCTGCAGCTAAACACCTTTGGACCACCGGCTGCATCACAGTTTGCATATCTGCTGCGTATCTCTACCCTATTAACACTTCTTTACGTACAAAGGTTTCTTCAACGGGCGTCGGAGATGCGGATCGAACTGATTAGCCTTACTTACACTTTAAGAATTTTTCAATGGAAGTTAAAGGTTTTTTTTTCCAACATCCAAAGCCATGCTAGCTTGATTAAAAGCCATGACTAAATTTGTTTGAAACGATTGTATGCACGAGTGTACTGTTGTCTACTAGGACGGACTTGGATTCCCCGCCAACCTGAATTGGACAAATGGATTAGAAAATGGATGAAATACACGCCTCAGAAATTAACCGATCTGCTAATAGAATTACCAGAAGAAAAAAAAAAGTTCTATCCATTTCTTCATTCCATATCAGAATCTATTATCAGGTACAAACTAAGAACAATCTGTGGGCTGGACGTCAGGGCATTGCTACGCACACATCCAGACTCGATCTCATTTGACCGGTTCTTACTGACCAATTAAATCTGCATAGTTTTGCTAAGTGCTAAGAAATCTGAGAAAAGTCTAAAACTCTAAGGAAGTGCTAAGACGTCACGGGGAGCTGACTGGGGCCAGTCTAACCAGCATTGGATAGGCGGTTTTAGACGGGGGCCAACAGCCCCTGTAGAACTGGCCCTGGTCCCTGTTATGGCCCCTGTGCTGAAGAGATAAAATTTTAACTAATTACTTACGGTGATGTTCTGTGCCCCCATGATAAAACACTGGCCCCACCCTGGCCCCCCTGGTAAATTTGGTCTGGAACCACCACTGATTAGCAGCAAGTTAGGAACCAGCCGCGGATATGACACCGAGCGATAACAATCAAATGCCAGCACGCTGGTGTCGGGCCAATTCAGACGCTGTCCATCCATTGCATGGAGTTGAATCTTACCTTTATAGCGTTAGACGACGAGGAATGAAATCTGACAAATATCAGTGGGCATTCCTCGCAGGAAATATGGGTAACGGGCTGAGTTTGTGTGTGTGTTTTGTTTCCTCCTTTGCGCATATTTAGGCGCGGACCAAAACAACATCATAAAACAATGAAAAGTTTGTTTTTGAAACGCTTTGTTCTGTTCTCGCTGACTCCACAGTTTTTACTTGTTTGACAGCTTTTCACATCGATGTCAAATTAAGTTGTAAACGGATGTTCATCTCTATAAAATATAGAGAAAAAAGATCGATTGTGAACAAATTCACATACTACAAAATTATGTTCGTAATTTGTTTCAAATACTTTATTATTTGAGCTCATGGCAGGATCTACCATCAGGGTGACCTTGATACGCACCCTGTGGCACTGTGCCTTGGCATATGCGAGAAAAAGAAAATGCCAGGAAAAATCGCCGACAGACAGGCACACAGAGCGATTGAGTTACCTATCGATCGCACACCGCTACCACACATCAGTCCTCATGATCCTATCCAATCAGACGTAAACATACTGTAAAGCGTATAACAGTCCCGATTGGCTGATATGGGAGGGACACGATTAGAGCAGGTGTCTGATAGGTTACTTTTATGAGACAGTACATTGTAGTTGTTACTGTGCCCACATGAAAAGTATGCGTGAACTGTCTTTCAAAAAAGGAGACAAGAAAAAAAAAAACAGTTGGCTGTTTTATTGAAAACTATACTTGAAAAAAGATAAAATAATAATAACGATTTCAGCAAGCCGTAAATGCTATGGCTGAAACAAGTGAGATTGAACTTGTAGGTAAGGAAACGAATGTTGTCACCGCTTCTAACAGATTTAGTAGCAAAGTGATGTCCGATAACACTGACATAGAAGCGAAGAGTCGCTTGGCAGAGGACACGGTCATCGCAGGAAACAAGACTCACCAAGCAACCTCAAACACGACCGAAGGATTCCCCTTCCAGTCTTTAATTTTTTTTTTGCAAAAAAGCTACCCCAGAATTCTCCGTTACATATCATCCTTTTGCTACAAAGTGACATTGTCCGTTTAAAATGTGTAGGTGATGTTTGTTAACTGCGCACTTATATTACCGTTATACTGCCCATTTGAAAACAGTATACCTGTACTGTATACTGTACACAAAACCATCGTTATCTAAGCAGGCCAAGAGTATATAAACGGAAGCTAATACCTCATACGCAAACAGATAGCATACAAGCGTAATCTGATCCAAAATACAAGAACAAATAATATCTTATTAAAAGATGCAAAGCAGCATGCAGTATACATATGCAAACCGATGCACACAGAAATTGATAATACACGGACACGACCCAATGTAGTTCATACAAATAAAACCAGTATTGTACGTGCAAAAATCCATAATGTATGCAAACGAATCGATAGGAAATACTAATAAACCAATAGCGTGAACTTCTAAACCAATAGGTAACACACACAAACATACTGTATACAGTATGCCTCTTTGGCCCTTCATACGGGGCAGAGGCAGAAGACAATGTTTTATGTAACAAGAAGGACGCTCGCCTGATTAGCAATGCCAGATTTTTATTGAAATAAAGTATGTAATGGCAAGAAGGAAAAATTAGCTACTCAGAGATATCAAATGAATAATAACACTTAATGAGTATTTCGGATATGCCAAAATTCTTTTGTCTTATTATAGACAGTGATGAGTATCGCAAAACAGATACCAACTAAAAGTTGTGTTTAACTTTTAAGTATAATTTGTTTTCTTACTATGTTTACTGTGCCATGACCTCTGATGTTGCCAAAGTGCTCAGCTTTGGGTGACCACCTAAAACCCAGAATTGCAGCCATCTGTCAAAAGTGATGCAGAATTTAACTTTAAGCAGCCATCTTTTTTTACAGCCTGCATGGGAAAGAAAAAGAAGTAATTAACACAGAGAAAATAAAAGGCTCTTAAAAGTAAAATTGCCAAAAGGTTTTTCAGAGCGATGCCATAAGGAAACCATTTTTTGATTCCCAAAAGGCCCATCTGCATTAAGGTTCCAGAAAAAGCCTTTAGTTATTTAAATCCATAACATGCTCCATACAGTAATTACCGATGAATAGATGGTAACAGATTTGCATAATACCAATGAGTTTAAAAGGACTCTTGCTATGTACAGTAACACAGGCTAAGTCCAGGTTTCCTTAATCTGTTATTGTCATGTATAGGTAGCCTACCACACAATACAGATTTCAGTTTTTCCTACATATTAGGATGTTTTTCAAAACACAAAGAACCAACTTCACATGCAAAGAACCCTTCCCAGAATGGAACGGATCTTTATTAAGCAATTGTTCTGTGAAGAATCACATAACACAGTAAGGAAATATCAAATACCATCAAAGAACTAGTATGTGTAAGGGTGTAATTGCAGATGTGTGAACTAACAAAAACAAATTTAGATAGATAGATAGATAGATAGATAGATAGATAGATAGATAGATAGATAGATAGAACTTTATTTGTCACCTGTGGCAAATATGGCTTAATGTGAGGAAGTGAGGCGTTGTAAACAGATGAAGGATAGGAAGAGTGCGCCCCCTAGTGTGTGACTCAAAACGTAAGTACTTAAAGGCGTTCATTTTCAGATACATTTACACTCCTGTACTTGAAATTACACAGTAAATGACCGTATTCTATGTATTTTCAATAAAAGCTTTTTTTTTAATCATTATGCATATTGAGCCATTAGGAGATCAGTATAATTTATGCAAAATAGAAAGTGTATTCACAGTAACCATGTCAGATTACACCAAGCAACAAAAGTTAACTTATTTTGTTACTTGAATTAATATAGGTGAATCTTTCAGTATTTCCATGCTGAATTCAAATATCTAATTAGTCTTTCTCTATCACACAAGCACTTTAAGTGACACACAATTCAAATGTGCAATTAACATATCCATCAATTATCCAACATAGGGTCAACGGTCTGCTGGGGCCAATCCCAGCCAACACAGGGCGCAAGGCAGGAACAAATCCCGGGCAGGGCACCAGCCCACCGCAGGGCACAATTAACATATAGTTTTACAATATCAACATGCTGGGTGTGCCTCATCTAAAATGTAGGAGCGTACAATTTTCCTCTTGGCCTCAGGAATATCCCTCTTCAGGGTCCAGCAGTAGTCAACAAGCATACAGGGACTCTACTTATGGTACCTTGGTATCGCTTTTTCCATTTCAGAAATGTCCTTTTGAAACCGTTTGCCATGCTTGTCACTGACCACTCTAAAGATACTTGGGAAAAATCCACACTTTTGAAAGTAACGGTTCTTCAATAGAACTTACTGGGTTGTGTGGTTCCATTGCTTACCAAAGCATCATTTCATTCTTGGAGACATTCTTTGAATATGAAGTTGGGTCCTTGTGCTTTGAAAATAGGTGAACAAAAAAGAAGCTGCCTAGAAGGACACTGCAGATGAAGAATCCTGAAGTGAGCCTGCGGTACTGTGTGCAGCAACAGGCCTTGTGACATCGGGTATTTCACATGTCTGCTGTCATTGTCTATTCATGATTATTTATGGAACATGTTAGCGATCATAATAAAAGGTTCTTTCTAGAACATTCATGGGAATGATTCTTTTAAAGGCTTTTTGAATAAGCCTTGTGAAGCAAATGGATAATTGCATCTGTAGTGCAAAGTTTTATTTATAACATTGGTTTTCCCTTTTCTTGTGAAATGCTTAATACCATAAATATAAAATGCAACATTTTTAATTCCAGTTAACAGTATATTTTCACACCTTAAAATAACATGTGGTTTAGTTAAAAGGCAACTGTTGCAACACAAATACACCTCAATGTGTTTACGTGTGCTGTCTGTCCTCGTTATCCACAGTTTGTAAAATGCCCTTATTCTGGTTATTGGTTTCTGAGAAACCCAGTTAACAGAAGTTCATTTCTCTGCAAGTAACACCGTTATTTGGCCACGTAAAGCTCTAAACGGGTTACTGTTAAGGATTTTGTAGTCAGCATATGTCCGCTGCTCTCTGTCAGCCTGCATGTGTTTTAGTTAGCTTTGTACACACTTCTGACAGGAACAGGCAGAAGGTGGTGGAAACATCCACAAGATAAAATTTCCTGAGGCAAATGCTCTAGCAATTGCATTATTCTTTCTTCAGATTAAAATATTCTTTCTCGGTATTTCAGAAACTGATTTATCTGGATGAACTGGACATACAGTGATAAGTCCAGCAGGACAATCTTTAGAGCAGTAGAGTAACACATAAAAAATAACTTGTACTAAGCAGTCCAATTACTTTGTAAAGTATTGAGTAACCTAACCTAATACTTATTATACTGAAGTAACAATACTTGCATTATTATTATCCCAGCAGCACTGGGGGTAAGGCAAGAAGGAAATGTAATGGTACGCTGGTCCTTTGCAGGGCTCAATTGGACAGCCAAGCAGATAAACGTTTGCTGTCTGCAATACAGTAACAGAAACATATTAATAAAATAGTAATATCTATAAAGCACAAAACAATTATCACCTGCTTTGGTCTTGCTTTCAGATTCATGATGGCCAATGATGATGTTTAATTCTTTTTTGTACAGTTTAATAATCGGAGTGTTTTACCAAAGGAGAACTCCAGAAGTGTCCTTGTGCTCATAAATGCAGACATTTAAGAAACCAGACGTCTGCCTTGAATGGGTTGCTCAACTTATCCTATTTATGTGTATGCATGTAAAAGTGCTGAACCAATCTTTTGCAAGTGTGAAACAATGATTGAGGTAGGTGGCTAAGATAAGGACAGGAACTGGGGAGTTTTATATGATGGGTGCTAGTCATTGCATTGTGCTAGTCGGGCCCCCAGAGCAAAACATTGCCTAGATCCCCAAAATGGTTAGGGCTGGCCCTGAGATAAAAGTAACAGTCCAGCGTTTCTCAACCTTTAAGTATTTGCGACCCGAGTTTTCATAACGGTTTTAATCGCGCCCCACCCTAATGTTTTTTTGAGACCCTAATAAAATGTATTCCTATATTTTTTGCTGCCGAAACACTGTTACATGTTTTATTATACCTACTTAACTTTTACTGACATTTATCTAACTCTATATTTATTTTTCTAGTATCAGAATGCAGTTTAAGTTAATTTGTTTTGGCTTCAATAGATGTATTTTTCATATTATCGATTCTTGTTTTCTTTTTTTCAAATCTATTCACGCCCCCTTTTTTGTTACACCTCACAGGTTGAGAACCACCGTAATAGTCCAATTATGGATTAAGGATTACAGAAGTGGACTCATTATGATAAAGAGCTGCTGGAAGTTGCAGGGGACAGGAAAACACAGGAAAGGAGCAGGAGATAAAAAGAGATGTTAGACCAAAGCTGCAGTGTGTGTGATTGTCCTTGTCCTTTCTCATGGCTTGAATTGTTTATTTGATTCCAGTACTCTTGGCAACGACCTTCACTTGTCTTTTATGACTTTGCAGACATCAGCTGACACCAGCTCTGAAAATAACTGCTGCCACCCTGCACAGTAGATGCAGGGTCTACTGACCAAGCTCAGAGTATTTTGTTCTGCCTTCACCTTCCCAAAGAATAAAGCCCATACAATGCTGGGTTTGATTCTAATGCTGATAAGCTATGGACCGCCGTCAGTGCATGTTCCAGGGCTGCAATACCATAACAATATTTGAAATTATAGTCATGTTGCAACAATGAGGTGCTTTTGAGCCACAACACAGGACAGAAGATAATGCAGCCACCTGAGCCAGTAACATAGGGGATTATAAAATATCTAGATATACTGTAAATAAGTTGTGTTTGTTTGCTTCCATTATATCTTCAACTGAATGGTCAAAGTGACATTTTTTTCATATTCATCCTAATAAAGGTGCCATCCTTCTTAAAGCATTAAGCACGTTGCCACAATACTAATATCAACATTCAGGTTTGGTCAGGTTGGGGAGCATGCACTGGTACAGCATGTTGCCACATCCACCACATGACAAAACAGCTCAGGATCAGAATCACACGCATTCCAGTCCCCCCACCCTCCGGAAATAACCATCTATTTGCCACAGCCAGGTATTACCTGGATGTCCCCTTGGCCCAGTCCAGCTGCTCGGGTCCTCAACAGTCTGCCAGTCAGATCACCCCTGGTTGAACTGTGCCCCAATGTCTGTGGTGCCATAATTAAAAATTCCTCACAATGCAGGTAGAGTACAGTACCTCATTCATGACTCATCTGACACAAAGTCAAACCAGCAGTACCCAAGGATTCTCCGAAGAGACACAGTACCGAAGGAGTCCAGTCTTCATCTCAGATCACTGGATAGCGTCCATGTCTCGCAACCATATAGCAAAAAAGGAAGCACCAGGACACTGAAGACTTGAACCTTTGTCCTCTTGCAAACACCCCTTTCCCGCAACCTCATGATCCCCCATGCTCTCCCAGTCTGTCTACTGACTTCATTAGAAGAGTCACCAGATACATGAATGTTGCTACTGAGGTATGTCAATCTCTCAACGCAGTCAACATTCTCTCCCCAGATGGACAGATGCTGATGGCTGTGCCCAAGAGGTCATTAAAGGCTTTGATCTTGTTTTTTTATCCAGAGTGATGGCAAGAGCAAAGTGTGGAGGTGCAAAGGAACTGCCTAAGGTGTAAAACATACCACCTGCTTTGTTAAACATGGTGGTGGGCAGGGCTGTCTTAACACATAGGCACGCTGGGGGCCCAGTTGCTTGGGGGCCCCACGAGCATAGTGGCCCCATGCGAATCTATGTATGTTGTGACTTGGTGAGTGGTTGTGTAGGTAGGGGCCTAAGTGCACTGCTTTGCTCGAGGGTCAATAATGCTGTTAAGATGGCCTGGGTGGTGGAGGTGATATGACTTGTGTGTAGCTGCCATAGATATATAGTTATGATTAAGGAGTTTTCAAACTTTAGTCTTTCCACTGTATCACAGACATTAGGTAAACAATGGTTTCATAAATGTTTAATTGTTAATGTGCTTTCACTTTCTTTCTTCTGACTGAATATAAAGCTTTTGAGTATCTAATTACTCACAAAGGTCCATTAACATTTGAATTAAAATTCCTCTCTGATGATTAAGAGCTGGCATTCCGGTCTCAGGTGCACTTTAGAATTATTAAACTTGCTATTTTTATAGTAAATTAGGAAAAATGAAAGAGGAAACAGAAAAGATCAGTGGCTAGAGTTCCAGTAACATACTGTAGAACTGTGCGTTCAATCAAAACAATGTGCTCATTCAGTAACTTCATTAATACATGGATATCGTTTTCAGGATGAAACAGCTTGCTGATAAGAGATGTACACTTTTTGAATACTGGTGTGCTCAGGTGTGGAGGTCCTACCAGCTACCATATCTCCTTCCATACACACTCCATACACAGTCATGTATGGGTGGTTCCTTCAGTTGAGTTGGCCTGAAAATAAGCGCTACCAACTTGGAACACGAACCTTTTCCTGGTCTCAGGTGTCTTATCATAGTCTTAGCTTGTGCTCATCATAGCAGTACTTTGGTGCCTCTGATGTGATTGATCTAATGTGAACTTAACTTTAGCCTAATCCAAATAACCAACATACTCTGATTCAAGAAAGATCACCAATTATTGTTTCTATTGGACACGTTACCCAATACTCAGCAACATTTTCACAGACTATGTTTGGTTCAATTTTGTTAAAATAAAGTTCTTTTGCCTACTAGGTAGCACAGTGGACCCACCTGTGCTTCATCCCTGGCTCCATCGTGTTCCTTTTCTGTAATGTCTTCGTTCACTTTGCTTATTTTTGTTAAGTGTTTTAAATGTAAATATGTAATGAGAAGTCTAGCAAAATGACACCTTTTATTGGCTAACTAGAAAGATTACAAGTTCGACGCAACTCAGGCCCCTCCTTCTTCTCACTACATCCATAATCATAACTAGGTACAACACCCTAGTACTATAAATGTAAATATGTTCACATATGTTAATAGTATGTGTTTTTTTTTGTAAGTTACCAGAAATGAGATGATGGTGAGTGTTGAACAGGTAGGGATGTTCTAAGAGTATAATGAGAGATGTATTTGCATCTAAACAAGTGAGGCCAACAGCTTCACTCATACGCGTAACCACTTCTGTTGAGCTCTACTCCATCAGTTTGTTTGTTCTCATGAATTGACTCCCATGATTCACTGAAAAGAATAGTTCAAAGTGAACAAATTGTTTATGAATTGCTAATCACTAAGAAGAAGGTGGGAAGAAAAAGCACCCTATGGTGTCTTAGGCCTTTACTGTATCTGTTATCTGTTTCTGCTTTTCTTTGTGCTTGTTTCCCTTTGGTAAGTTATAGGTTTGGACTTCTATTATATTGTGTCTTTTGTAATATTCTCAGTTGATTCCCTGATTCTTGGTTTAGCTTTGAACAAATCATACATGCTGCAGTTGAGACAAATCAGAATGACCTCACAGAAAAGGAAGAGGATGACATGTTTAGCTGCAACATGCAATGCAATTGTGCATAGTCCACAATGTGGTCACTGCAGAAGGTAAGATGCGCCAAAGAACACCAATCGCAAATGAAGGATCTGACTTATGGTTTTTAATTTTATTTGGTGCCCCTGAAATGCCCTGTTACAAATCACATTTTTGCAACAAAGTGGCCTAGTCTTCCAAAAATGCTTAGTTAATATTTGTTAACTGCACTATCAGCGTAGTCTGGATGTACCATCTGTTATATATATTCTCAACTTGGCTGGGGATTTAAATGTTTTATGTCTGTTTTGTTCTTTCTTGTTTCTTCTATTTATTTTAATGTTACTTTGTTGATTATGTGCACTATTCTTTGTTTTTGATTTTGACTGTCTATGTGGGCCGCCTATGTTATGTGCCATTAGTTTTTCCCTGACCATTGAGGTTTCTAAGCATTTTTTGTTTTCACAAAGTTTATTTTTTATTTTGTGTTTATTCCATTCTTTTGTTTATGTGATATGGGAAGTATGTCACATGACTGTGATCGGTTCATTTGTGACGTAAGTGGTAATTATGCAATAAATACAGCAG
Organism: Polypterus bichir lapradei; assembly: GCA_026402145.1. Taxonomy (NCBI): domain Eukaryota; kingdom Metazoa; phylum Chordata; class Cladistia; order Polypteriformes; family Polypteridae; genus Polypterus; species Polypterus bichir. Next base: position 74,887,777 of record JANRMT010062796.1, read on the forward strand.
CGGAGATGTGTCTTGGTATCGATCGGTTGAGTAAACTTCAGTAATCTTTGCTGTTAGTTTCCAACTCAGGTAGGCCAATGCCTAGATTTTGCTTAGGTGCTTCATCCCCTTTCTGACTTTCATTTTTGGTGATTCAGCTACAAAGTATTAAGCTATTCAAAACAAACACCTTCTAACTTTTTAAGTGAAATGATAACTTATTTAGGGGCTTTAATGTTCTACAAATACCCACTCATAAGACAAATTTTCCACTTTTTCAAAAAGGGACACATGTAAACCTTTGCTTCTTCCCTTTACCCAATGATGATCTATCCAGCCATGAATTAAAAAAGAAAAGGAATGTTGTTTAATTTGATTATTAGTCAGCCTCCTGATCAAATACAAGCTTCAAATTTTATTTCTGAGATTAAAAAAATATAGGACATTAATGGTTTTTCAAGACATTTTGTATTTTTTCCAGGTAGCGCAATGTTAATCTAGCTATTTACAAAAGTGAATTACGAACATTTTTAGTAGGAGATGATGTCACAGACTTGTGGAGGAAATTAACTGAAGTTGACAATATGGATGAAAAGGCCATGTTCAGCTCCAATGATCCTCCTGGAGTCGACGAATGTTCTTTGCCCACCTCACTTGCAGTTTCACTAACGCACTCGGCTGGAGCCGATGCTGCCATGTCCAGTCCTGGCAGGTCCGTACCTTCACCTGTCTGGGAGGCCGTACCGTGAACTTGAGGCAGATTTAGACTTTGATGGGGCTTTTGCTGCCTTATCCTTTTCCTTTTCCTTCTGAGCTCTTTGCTTTTACACTCATGATTATTTGTACTTGCATGTGTATTATTAAATCCCCTCTGGATGAATAAATACAGGATATCTCAAAATAATATACTGTATAAAAAATGGTTAAAATAACACCGCTGCTAATGGAGCTCCCCCCTACATGTCCATCTCCAACAATAGATGAGACCAAAATTATGAACATTTTTAAATTCAGTAGTCATATCAAAAGTGAGTATTAAAAAAATTGATAACAGGGTGCAGGTGCAGCATATCCAGACTCATATAATGAGACACAAGTTTTGGAGTTGGGTTTGATTTGATGTTTTCTACTCTGAAAAGCTGAGGCTGGGAAAGAAACGAGATAGACTGTAATTGGAGCGGCTCTCATGCTCACTGCTCCGCCGAGACGTTTTTCCTTTAAGTTTCCGGCGTCGAGCCAGGTCTTCCTCTAGCACCTGAACAAAAATAAAAAGTGACTAAATTAGTGCACAAATATAACCTTATAAATCTCAAGATACCTGACTTTTCAAATGTTTGTTGCCTCCAAGTTTTTGTGTTGATCTCCAGGGAAAGAATCAAAAGAGAATTGGAGTAGACCATCTTAGCACAGTAGCTGTTCCCGAGGTGCTATATTTTGAGGTGGCCACTCGTCAGGCAGCCAAGAGATGCCTTAGATGTTCCAAGCATGTGGAGCTTGTGAAGAAGGCAACCACTACAGTTAAACAGTTGATACAAATGGGTATAACTGTTGTCTGTAATTGAAATACTTTGAACTACTTTCAGATACAACTGACTGACTGTCTACTTGTTCATATAACTTTTGTCACACGCATGAGCTTTAGGGACAACTTCAGGGCTCGTCCAACGCTAATTCTACTCAGATTCATGGTGTGGCTCTGTATATAACTGTCTCTCCTCTTCTTCTCACTGCAAAGCAGAAGATTGATGGCCAAAGACCTTTTGGTGCCGGACCTCCTGAATGCACCCATTCTGCTTGCTCAGCCTCATAATCAGCTGTATTGCCATCTGGATGCAGTCGGTTGAGGACTCAGATCTGTGATGACATTCCACATAAATGCGTGTCATTTTTTATATTATCTTTTTGTTTTTCCACCAGTTATAAACTCTTCTTGATCCTTTTGTTGTCTTATTTCTACACTATTAATATAATTGTTAGTTATTTTCAGTTTCTTGAATGTTTACTATTAAGCATATTTGCTGTCTTTTATATAATATCCATAGTTTTTCTGTGTTGACTTATTATTGCTCCAGCTGCCCTGTGACTCTGCCCTGGGTAGATAGGTTAAGAAAATAGTATTGTGGTTGTCTTTATGACAACATACTGCCTTAGAAAGGTAGACAGTATTAATAAAGACCCCCGTCATTCTGCAGGCACTCCTTCTCCTCCATTTTGGAAAAAAATACAGTATCATTAGCACTTATATCATTAGAGCCAAGAAAGTTTTATCCTCAGGTCATAAGGATTTTCATCTCTTCTATGTTTCTTCTATATGTTTATTATCTTATGTGGTATTCACTATTTGGTGTTATACAGTATTCATTGTCTGATGTTGGTATTACAGTCTGTGGGAGTTATTGTACTATTTATACAAGACAACAAAACTTTTGTTTGAACATAAGGCCACCATTTGACTTATTTTTTTAGTTATCTTTCATCCCATCAGTGGTCACACAGATGATGTCACAAACGTGTGCTTAGGGGGCAGCCAAAGGGCCCAAGTATAAGTGAAATATCAAGAGATGGGGGTTTGGAACAGAGCACTAACACCTTTCTCCCTCTTCCAACAGACCATCCGAAGCATAACTACCGTTTTTCACTCCAGTCCCTTTCCAATAACATCATTTCCAACTCCCCTTTGATGACATCACTTCCGGCACCTGATGACGTCACTTCTCGTCCCCTTCTGATGATGTCACTTTTGGTCCCCTTTTGATGACGTCACTTCCAACTTCCTCTGATGATTTCATTTCCACTTCCTCCTAATTGGATTTCCTTCCTGCCACCATGACATAAAAGATCTGTTGTATTGTACTTACCTGTTGAGTGTATTTTCTACAAAACAACCCATATCAATCCTGTTTGATTACTTGTCATCCTGGACATTATACAGGGAAACTTCCTCAACCCTTTATTTCTGCCTTATTGTCTTTTGTATCTTCACAATGCTCAGTCCTATCCTGACAGCAAAGTAGGAGTTGTTGCAGCTCTGCTGGCATGCCCATACACTCTAGAAATGTTAAAGTTAGTATAAGTGCCATGGAGGAAAGACGGGCATCCTGGACAGGAGGGAGGATGAATCCTTGTCCGGCCAGAAGGCCATATTGGATGGACCAAGTGAACATGGATACTCGGAGCAGTTTGTTCCCTCACACGGCATGTAGCAGTGTTCCTCAGGGCTGAACCCAGTTAGGACACCCACAAGGCATGCTGGGAATTGGACTTTGGAAATGACCTGTCGGTGTCCATAGGTGCTGCCAGAGGGTGCTATTGGGGGGGATGATGCCCTGCTCTTCACATGACCCTAAATTGAAATGGACTACTTGTGTGCGATACAGGAAACAGTTCCCAGGTCTAATTCAAAAGAATAATGGTGTACTAAATGTAGTCTGTTATAGAATCCTCTTTGCTATCCCTGATGAGTTTACTTGTTTACAATTGGTGATGACTGCCACTGACACTTAAGCCCATCTCTAAGATGTCCTCTCACTCTGGCCTCTATGTAAAAGTACTCGGAATCCCTGCTAGTCTGAATGAACCAAAAATTAGGGGAGAATTGCGGCACAGTTAATAGAACTGCCTCTCAGGTTTAGAGTATTTTGTGACCGGTGTTGCTGCCGGTTAGCTGCCCATAACGGCTCTTAACTCTCTGTTAAAAAGTAAACCAATAGCAAAAAAACACAGCTGCCCTTCAGAAACTCCCTCTTAAACAGTATTTCAATGGGAAACAAACACACTCTTACCATCCTTTTTGCAGGATTAGCTGCAGGGTTACAGGCTTACTGCGCAACATGCTTCTCACACAAGGTTTAGAACCTTTAAAAGACCAGAGTGCTGGCCCACCTAACGGCTCTCTCTCCTGTCCTTTCTCACTCAGACTGCGTCTGCTCCAGTTGTTGCTTCTGAGCCATTGAATCTGCTTGATGAGGAGGACTGTGTGTTCTTTTGACCTAGAGAGGAGAGCTGGAGCTGCAACTTGTGTGCTGTTCTGCTGCTGACAAATCCCTTCTGAATAAAGTCTTGTATTTGTACCTGCCAGGTCAGCAATAAAGATTGTGTGCCTTGGAAACCTGATCCCTTTTCCAGTCTCCTGTGCATCTCTGTGACCCAAGTCTGACAATGTATATAATTGAAATGGTGAGATTTAACAGGTGAACTTACAGTATAGATTTACTTGTTTGGTTTAAGGCAGTAAATTAGTTTATAACTAATGTTTATCTATGAATATGGTTGGTGTGGTGGGGCAGTGACTATGGCTGGTGCTTCATGGATTTAGCATTCCTGAATTTGACTCCTGGTTATGATGTTGTCAAGGCAGTGCTTGGACCTTCTCTTCATGTCTGCCAGTTTTTTTTGTTTTTGTCCCAAATCTCAATGATATACAATTTACATTAATAGGTGATGATAAATTGGATTTGTACGGTTGTGTAAATAAGCAGATCCTTAACTCATGCCCAATAGGCATCACCACCTAGAACTCTGATGTGGATTATGTGAGCTTGAGAATGTTATGTTGTCAATTGCAGCGTTTGACATACTGTAGGTTAATGCTAAGTTGTGAGCTGAAACTGTCTAGGCCAAACCCAAGTCCATCTAACTGGTGTTTTATGATGTATTTAAGGCTGAGTGTTATTTACCTCCTTGCGGCTGGATAAGCGGTCTCTCCATTCTTTCAACTCCATGTTGTGCTCCTCATCTAGAGCTTTCAACTTCTTCTTTTCAAGTTCCACCAGCATATGTAGCTTTTCATTCTGCAGGCAAAAACACAGATAACTGTGTATATTTTCTGTGCTTATAACACTTTTATTCTTTTTATAACAATTGCTCTGTGTTCAGATCAATATTTTAATTAACTTTGTTGCCTTCCTATCAACAATCAACATGATCTTAAGACATTAAAAACACCATCCTGTGTAATAGTATTTGACAATTTATGCCAACTAGCTATTTCTAGGTCTATTTAATCCTAGTAAGGTGGTTGGTATCCACAGCCTATTATAGTTGCAACAGACAAAACACAAACTGATCCTAGCCAGGATGCCAGTCCATCACAGCGACACTCACACTCTTACCTACTGGGCATGTTTAACATCACCAATTAACAATTAACTCGAAACTTCCAATTTCAATTTGCTAATTAGACTGAAATTATATCTTTGGACCGCAAGGGTAAACCACAGTACCCAAATAAAACTAAAACATATTAAAACAAGTGTAAAGATTAATATGATTTTGAACTTACACAACGACTTCTAGTATCTAGGCTATTTATTCATCCATTTTCTGAAGTTGCTTATCAAATTCAGATCATAGGTATCCTAAACTGGCATCTTTAAGTGGAAAACAGGACCCTGCTCTGTACTCTGTCATGAATACATTTGGGATGTGGAGGGTCTGTGACTAATTGTTCGAATTTATTAAAAATAACCTTTTAGAAAATAGTGCTTGGAGCAGATTTAAAATTTCTGTAGCATTCAAACTGTGCAAAACACAACTTACTGTATATATGTACAGATAAGCAGCACAAGCGCCATGGAGAGCAACTCTTCAGTTTCCACTATGTTGGAATATGGTTTTATTCCTTGAAGGGTGACCAATCAGAGAATGAGATGTATTAACGAGCAGGATCCAATCAGGGAATGGCTATGTAGTAAGCACAAACCAATCACAGTCTGTGTTTTCAGAAGTGTAGGTTTTTACCTGTGTACATTGCAGCACTGGAGAGCACTTTTAAAAGTCTCCATTTAAAAAACCCTGGCAGTGTGGACACAAAGATTAATGTCTGCATTTTTAAACGAAAATTTAGTAGTGTGGACATTGCCTAAAAGGAGGTGAAGACAGAGATATTAATGAAACTGGCATGTCAGCAAGCCACCCTACCAAACAGACAAGGCTTTTTGACCCATTTCGGTGGGCCCAGAGGGGATAGAGCTTTTTTGTCTCTTTACATTATATTGTTTTCCCTTTGTTTATCCATCCCCTGTGTTCTGTGGATAATAAACAAACTGTTTTTGTATACTTTGACAATATACAAGGTGAAGGAATTGTTTTAAGAATCCCATTATTGTTACAACATGTTCATAGGAATTTGCTAGAAATGTTCAAATTATTAAGCAAATAGATCATAGTGAATGTATCTGTCACGAATGAGACACAAGATGTCATTTAAAAAAATTAATAGGCAAGCCATAGGCAGGCAATAATGTCCCAATGCTTTGGGTACTCTTGTTAAAAATGAAAAGTTTGCTAGAGGGTCACATGTTTGAATCAATACAAGAGATGAAGAATACCATAGCTTTGTGGACACTGCAACAAATTGTGCAACACATTGGGCCATATTGGGCCTTCACTTCTTCTTTGGAGTAACCCTTATCTTTGACCAGATTTTCATTGTTCAAAAACGGGACACAAATTATTAAAAACTTATATAAGAGTGGATGGTGGGCTGGGGGGAATTAACCTTTCAGCTTTGTGCACATTGTTAGGTGTATATAAAATCGAAGAACTGGGGGTAAGTCCCCCTTGGAGATTTGTCTGCACTGTAAGTTAGCGTCTGCACTACGTCTGCTGCACAACATACCTTCATAAAAATGATCAGCCAGTTATAAATGGTGCACTTGCCAATATTCCAATCTTTACACGTGAAGCAAGACATGAAACCAGGTCTGTCTAGTCTGAATAACCAGAATCTCATGGTCCAAGGTGTCAGGGGATTTAACACCTAATGGAATAGATTATCTGTAGTTGGTGGTATCTTCTTTTATTTCAGAAGATTGAATAATGTTTGGGAACAACACTCAAGACTTGAAGTATTGTTTTGATGGCTTGCATTGTTTGAATTTTAGATTTTACCTGAAGTTGCTGCAGTTCTCTGCTGTTGTTACTGCATTCCTCTTGGAGTGCTTTCATCTGTTTCTCATGGTTTTCCTGTTGACGAGATTTTTCTGCTTTCTGACGAGCTTCTTCTTCTGCTAGGAACTGTGGCACCAGAGAGAGAATATAGGACTTATGTTTTAATAAGCAGCTTCTCTACAGTACATTGTCTTAGACAGACTATTAAGGAAAACTGGCACCACTTTAAATGGGTTCACCCCTGAATGATGCAGAATGTTCATGGTTTGTTAGTTAATCAATAAATCCATAAATAATATAGTACATTTTGCAAGTGTGTGCAAAAAGTGCTCTCCAAAGCAAACAAGAGTTCAGGTTCCATGTACTATGTGACTCATTCCATTAATGCTTCCTCTCTTATTGGCTCTTTAGCCATCCAGTATTTAGTTTTTTTATTCTTCCTGAATGTCATGTTAGCGTTGCTCTTGTCAATAAAGAGTTTCACAGACAGTGTCAAGCTCATGCAGTTTGAACAATGCTAGAATCTGGGATAAGAAACAAGCCAAACCAATGGTTTCTAACAAATGCTAATCATAATAAATCTCCTGTAAAATAATGCATTTTCAATTTTGAAATTTTCTGAAATTTCATTACAAGAAGAAGCCCTCATTCATTACAAGAAGAAGAGAATCTAATCTAATTGAGAACTGTGGAGAGTTGAATCCTGTCATATCAGCATTGGGCACAAAGCATGGACCATTAATGAGCCACATCCACATAGGCCAAACTGTCAGTTTCCAATTAGACTTAACATGCAAGTCTTTGGGACATGGGAGGAATACTGTTACCTGGAGAAAACATCACATAGACAGGGAGAACATGAAAACTCCACAAAGTCAGCTACCAGACATGAAAATGGACCACATTGTACTGGATCCATTAGGCAACTGCACAACCGCTGGACCACCATGCCACCCAATTCGATTTTAAATCATTAGAACAATCTAGACAAGAGCAGGCCATTCAGCCCAACAAATCTTGCCAGTCCTATTCACTTACTGTAATTCTTCAAAAAAAAATCAAGTGGAGCTTTGAAAGTCCCTAAAGTCCTACTGTCTACCACACAACTTGCCAGCTTATTCTGAGTGTCTATGGTTCTCTGTGTGATAAAAACTTCTTTGAGTTTGTGCAAAAGTTTCCAACTGTGCCCCCATGTTCTTGTTGAACTCATTTTAAAGTCACAGTCTTGATCCACTGTACTAATTCTCTTCATAATTTTAAACACTTCGATCATGTCTCCTCTTAATCTTTTTTTCTTAACTTGTAAAGACACAGCTCTTTTAATCTTTCCTCATAATTCATCCCCTGTATCCCTGGAATAAGTCTAGTCGCTCTTCTCTGGACTTTTTCTAACACTGTGATGTACTTTTTGTAGCCTGGAGACCAAAACTGCACACAATACTTCAGATGAGGCCTCACTACTGTGTTATAAAGCTTGAGCAGAACCTTCTGTGACTTGTACTCCGCACACTGTGCTATATAACCTACCATTCTGTTAGCATTCTTAATGGCTTCTGAACACAGTTGGGAAGTCAATACCTTAGAGTCTACTATGATTCCTAAATCCCTCTCATAAGGTGTACTTTTGAATATCTGACCTACCATTGTATATTCAAACTTGACATTTGTACTTCCTACATGTAATACTTTACATTTACTGACATTAAAGGTCATCTGCCACAAATCTCCCCAAGCCTCTATGCTGTCCAAGCTTCAATATAATGTTTCAGTGGATTCTAGATTATCTGCCAATCCACCTAGCTTGGCATCATCTGCAAACTTAACAAGCTTGTTACTTATATTTTTTCTTCAAGTATAAGAGAATCACCCCAGTCCCAAAGGTATCACGTCCTAGTGAGCTGAACGAATTCCGGCCTGTCGCTCTGACATCACATATGATGAAGACCATGGAGCAGCTGCTGCTTCACCACCTGAGGCCACAGGTCTGCCACGCCCTCGACCCTCTGCAGTTCGCATACCAGGAGAAGGTGGGAGCGGAGGATGCCATCATCCATATGCTACACCGATCCCTCTCCCACTTGGACAGAGGCAGTGATGCTGTAAGAATTATGTTTCTGGACTTGTCTAGCGCCTTCAACATCATCCAACCACTGCTCCTTAAGGACAAGCTGTCAGAGATGGGAGTAGATTCATACCTGGTGGCATGGATCGTGGACTATCTTACAGACAGACCTCAGTATGTGCGTCTCAGGAACTGCAGGTCTGACATTGTGTTCAGCAACACAGGAGCGCTGCAGGGGACTGTACTTTCTCCGCTCCTGTTCAGCCTATATACATCGGACTTCCAATACAACTCGGAGTCCTGCCCCGTGCAAAAGTTCGCTGACGATACTGCTATCGTGGGCTGCATCAGATGTGGGTAGGAGGAAGAGTATAGGAAACTAATCAAGGACTGTTAAATGGTGAGACTCAAACCACCTATAACTGAACACCAGCAAAACCAAGGAGCTGGTGGTGGATTTTAGGAGGACATGGACCCCGTGATCATCAGAGGTGACTGCATGCAGAGGGTGCATTCCTATAAATACCTGGGAGTGCAGCTGTATGATAAATTGGACTGGACTGCCAATACTGATGCTCTGTGTAAGAAAGGACAGAGCCAACTATACTTCCTTAGAAGACTGGCGTCCTTCAACATCTGCAATAAGATGCTGCAGATGTTCTATCAGACGGTTGTGGCGAGCACCCTCTTCTATGCGGTGGTGTGCTGGGGAGGTAGCATAAAGAAGAGGGTTGCCTCACGCCTGGACAAACTGGTGAGGAAAACAGGCTCTATTGTAGACATGGAGTTGGACAGTTTGACAACCTTGGCAGAACGACAGGCACTGAGCAGGCTCCTGTCAATAATGGAAAATCCACTGCATCTACTGAACAGGATCATCTCCAGACAGAGGAGTAGCTTCAGCGATAGACTGCTGTCACTGTCCTGCTCCACTGACAGACTGAGCAGATCTTCCTCCCCCACACTATGCGACTCTTCAATTCCACCCGGGGAGGGGTAAACGTTAATATTATACAAAATTATTGTCTGTCTGTTATACCTTCATTGTTATCACTTTTTAATTTAATATTGTTCTTTCTCAGTATGCTGCTGCTGGAGTATGTGAATTTCCCCTTGGGATTAATAAAGTATCTATCTATCTATCTATCTATCTATCTATCTATCTATCTATCTAT
>JANRMT010062796.1:74897893-74929493 GCA_026402145.1 Polypterus bichir lapradei
TATCTATCTATCTATCTATCTATCTATCTATCTATCTATCTATCTATCTATCTATCTATCTATCTATCTCAGTTATTTATACTCTGTCTAATCTGCTTTGATGAGCAGTGTGGCCAAGTCATTAAGGTAATGGACTACAGTATAGGCCTACTGTATAATATAAGGTTGCTAATTCAACTCCTGCTTTTGACTCAGTGTGAGTACCAGTTGTCTGTCGCATACAAGTGCTTAGGAGCATCAAAACAATGTGACCAAGGCAATAATACAGACAACAGGGTAGGGGTGAAAGCAACCACTAATCACCTCTTCCCTATTCTGTTACTTGTAGGGATGACGATAATAATACATTTTATTTATACAAGGCGCCTTTCTGAAAACTCAAGGACACCGAACAATAAATAAATAAATAAAAGACATAATTATAAATAACTAAAAACATCAGAAAATATAAAAATTAAAACCAAACATAACCACTGTAATCATAAAGAAAAAAAGCTAAATATGCATTATTATTTTGTATGCTGTTAAAAGTAATTATTCTTCTTTGTATTGATCTTGAGTGTTTGTTTATGCAATAACATCAGTTGTCAAATGTTGTGTCTTTGTTGTATCTATTGGATCTCTGTAATAATGTCTTCTGTCTTTGTACTTAACTGATGCAAACAAATTTCCCTCTGGGAATAATAAAGTCTACATATTCCCTGCAGAACAAAGGACGACTCCTATTATTGGTCATAAAATCTCTTCTGGTGCACTTCCGGTGGAACTGGCCTTTAAGTCCATGGAGCTACTTAAACACCCAAAATCCCTGCCCACTTTGAACCTCGCTCATGTCAAGAACAGAACTCCATCTTTTTGGGTTTTTGATTTACTTTTGTTTTTGTTATTAAATGGGGTAATAATAATAATAATAATATTAATACATTTTATTTATATAGCGCCTTTCCCATGCTCAAGGCACTTACAGAAAATAAGAGAAAACAGCAGGGTATACAGCGTATAGCATTGTACAAACCAAATAAATAAATAAAGAATATTAAGACAGTAAGTTCAAAGAAAGCCTAACAGACAACAGAATTGATGGTCTAGCACACACACATACAGGTTACATGAGCATCATGACAGAGAGGTAAACTGAGAGAAGGGGAATGAAGTCAAGTTGAGCTAAAAGCCTTCCTGAACAGATGAGTTTTGAGTTGTTTTTTAAAAGAATTCATCGAGTCAGCTGATCTGATTAATTTTGGCAGGTCATTCCAGAGTCTGGGCGCTATACAGCTGAAGGCCCTGTCACCCATGGAGTGTAGATTAGTGTGGGGCACAACAAGATTGCCAGAATCAGAGGACCTTAGTGGGCGGGCAGGCACATAGTGATGGAGAAGGTCACTGATGTAGCTTGGTGCGAGGTTATTTAAGGCATTGTAGGTTATTAGTAGGATTTTATATTCAATTCTGTAAGACACAGGGAGCCAGTGAAGACGGAGCAGGATTGGTGTGATGTGCTCGCTGCTGCTGGTTCGAGTCAGGACTCTTGCAGCCGAGTTTTGAATAAGCTGGAGCTGTGATATAAGATTAGAAGGGGCACACGCCAGCAGCGAGTTACAATAATCTATGCGGGATGTGATAAAAGCATGGACAAGTTTCTCAGCATTAGAAAAGGAGAGGAAGGAGCGAACACGGGATATGTTACGGAGGTGAAAGTAAGAAAGTTTCTTAATGTAATTTATGTGGGCGGAATAAGAGAGGGAGGAATCAAAAATGACACCAAGATTCTTTGCAGTAGAGGCAGGTCTGATGAGATCACCGCCAAGATGGACTGGGAAGGAGCTCATTTTATTAAGTTGCATTTTAGTCCCAATTTGCAGGAGTTCAGTTTTGTTGCAGTTCAATTTTAAAGAGTTCTGCTCCATCCAGGTTTTAATTTCACTAAGGCAGGTTGTGAGCTGAGAAAGCTCTGATGAAGTTCCACTTTTAACATTGAAGTAGAGTTGAGTATCATCTGCATAAAAATGATAGCCCAGTCCATAGCTACGAATAATATGGCCAAGGGGAAGCATATAAATACAGAAGAGAAGAGGGCCGAGGACAGAGCCCTGAGGAACTCCTTGTGTGACTGGCGCTGTGCTGGACCTGCTGTTGCCCAGACTAACAAACTCTTGTCTATCAGTCAGATAGGACTTGAACCACTGGAGGGCAGTGCCAGAGATACCCAGCATGTTCTCCATTCTGGACAGTAGAATGTCATGTTTGACAGTGTCAAATGCTGCACTGAGGTCTAACAGAATTAATATTCTGGTTTGTCCAGAGTCTGCTGCCATAAGCAAATCATTGGTTACTCGTAGCAGAGCAGTTTCACAGCTGTGCTGCACCCTGAAACCAGACTGAAAGGGTTCCATCAAGTCACCATCAAGGTACCTGGCTGGTCTTCAACCCTTTACAGAATTATACTGTGAAAATCATTTAACCTGCCAGGTGTTTTACAATAAAAAGATGGAAACAAATAGATCTGAGATTTTAAGCTGCTTTCAATTAAAGTGTTCATTAAATAAATAAATACGTACAATAGAAATTAATAGAATTGGGTCTAGTGGTTAGGAAAATGACTATTCCATTTTGATTTCTCTGTCTGTCTTTCTACGCAAGGAAATCTACAGAAAGATAGATAAAATGTGCATGAATACTTGTAACAAAGGTTTTCCAATGAGTCTGACAAGTTTCTTTGCCATCTTACTTCTCAAAAAGGTATATCTTACATTAAAAGCAAAACATGAAGTGCAGTCCTCAGAATTCAAATCACTAATCATTCATACCTTTGCAATGCGCTGTCTTTGCTCTGTACTGCTGACTCCTTGAATTTTCAGGCTCTCCTTGAAAAGGGCCAGTCGAGCTTTGGCATCATAGCGCTGGTTCTTTGGCAGTCGTGAACGCTCCTGTGCTTGTTGAGTACGCAGCTCATCCACCAGGAACTGATGGTAACGATTTGTCCGTTCCTTCTCCTGTGATATGCAGGGACAGTGATGAGTGTCAGTGTTATAAATAGATTTTTACCTTTAATAAGACAAGAATTTTAATAGTCTTGGATAGCTGATGTTGTGTTTCTCCATCATTAAAATGTTATACACTCACCTAAAGGATTATTAGGAACACCATACTAATACGGTGTTTGACCCCCTTTCGCCTTCAGAACTGCCTTAATTCTATGTGGCATTGATTCAACAAGGTGCTGAAAGCATTCTTTAGAAATGTTGGCCCATATTGATAGGATAGCATCTTGCAGTTGTTGGAGATTTGTGGGATGCACATCCAGGGCACGAAGCTCCCATTCCACCACATCCCAAAGATGCTCTATTGGGTTGAGATCTGGTGACTGTGGGGGCCATTTTAGTACAGTGAACTCATTGTCATGTTCAAGAAACCAATTTGAAATGATTCGAGCTTTGTGACATGGTGCATTATCCTGCTGGAAGTAGCCATCAGAGGATGGGTACATGGTGGTCATGAAGGGATGGACATGGTCAAACAATGCTCAGGTAGCCCGTGGCATTTAAACGATGCCCAATTGGCACTAAGGGGCCTAAAGTGTGCCAAGAAAACATCCCCCACACCATTACACCACCACCACCAGCCTGCACAGTGGTAACAAGGCATGATGGATCCATGTTCTCATTCTGTTTACGCCAAATTCTGACTCTACCATTTGAATGTCTCAACAGAAATCGAGACTCATCAGACCAGGCAACATTTTTCCAGTCTTCAACTGTCCAATTTTGGTGAGCTCATGCAAATTGTAGCCTTTTTTTCCTATTTTTAGTGGAGATGAGTGGTACCCGGTGGGGTCTTCTGCTGTTGTAGCCCATCCGCCTCAAGGTTGTGCGTGTTGTGGCTTCACAAATGCTTTGCTGCATACCTCGGTTGTAACGAGTGGTTATTTCAGTCAAAGTTGCTCTTCTATCAGCTTGAATCAGTCGGCCCATTCTCCTTTGACCTCTAGCATCAACAAGGCATTTTCGCCCACAGGACTGCCGCATACTGGATGTTTTTCCCTTTTCACACCATTCTTTGTAAACCCTAGAAATGGTTGTACGTGAAAATCCCAGTAACTGAGCAGATTGTGAAATACTCAGACCGGCCCGTCTGGCACCAACAACCATGCCACACTCAAAATTGCTTAAATCACCTTTCTTTCCCATTCTGACATTCAGTTTGGAGTTCAGGAGATTGTCTTGACCAGGACCACACCCCTAAATGCATTGAAGCAACTGCCATGTGATTGGTCCTAAATAAACAAAGTCCTAATATGAAATCCAGAAAAATAGAATCCTTAAGAGAGAGTAAAAAATCAGAAAACACAACAACAAGTAACAATAGTCATAACTGCAAAGATAATGAAATGCTTGGCTACTGAATCTTCTTCAGCTTCTTTTTTATTGTCAGTTCTTACATTCTGTGGTTCATTACTGCCATCTTCTGTACTGGAGGAGTTAATACTCTTTGTATCCTTTTATATAATTCTGGCCATTTAATACTTTATCATTTATCTTGTCTCTTTTATTAGACCCTTCTAATATATTTTTTAAACTTATGTATTGGAAACTTAAAGAAGTTAACTACCTTTTCAGCCAGGATTCTTCTATTTCATATTTGTTTCACTGTAATAAAACATATACAACTGATTTTGCTGCTAAACATTCCTTACAATTCCCATCTGGTATTTTCCCAATTAATTAATTTTAGATTGTCTTTTAAGCCACATTGACCTATTCTTGATCTTTTTAAAACAATGTCATCCCTTCTGTGCTGGTCTGTAAAGATATTCCAGTAAACTGAATTTTGAATCTGGAATAGATCATGAGCTGTATTTACCAGTTCCACCTTTCTTGCTGTAATTTTGGCTACTTAAGCCTACTTTTGGCTCAAATATAAAGCCAGAAGAAGGACTCAGGAGCTGTGACATCAGGGTGGCTTCCACCTCTTGGGAAACCATCCAAAGGGTGTTTAAATATAGAGTACACCAATACATAATCACATATGCATTCAAAGCAATAAAGACATGAGAATAATAACTCAAAACTAATAATGAGGCATAAAATACACATAACTCAACCCCAATACGTGACACATCTGGGGGGCTGGGGTGGGAGGAAGAACACCTGTTGTATAGTTTGTTTTAGCATGGGAACACAAGCAGGTTATTTTGCATATATAAACATTGACATAGAGTGAAACATTTATGGAGTCATGGCACATGATAAAATTTGTTCAGACATACAAGGATGCCTTCCTCACCTTTGTATGCTTCTTCAGTAGCTGTTGCCTCTGGAGGGAAAATTGCTCCTTCTCTTGTTGCTTGAACAAATGGTACTTCTCCTGCAGGTGGCGCTGTTCCAGTTCCCAGATCACAGACTCTCGTGCTATGGAGAAAAAGGATATGATAACAAATATGAATCTGGTAGGTTAAGATTTTCACCTATCTTGGAAGGTCCTAGTGGGTACATCTGTCTAGTGCCAGATGTAATTTAGAAGACCCTAAATTATTTGAGGTATGTGTTCATCATGTTCCATTTAGTATGTGGTGCTATGTTCATCATCTGTGTTGAATTTATTGTTTGTTGTTGGTACAATATTGTATTTCTTGTCTGAGGGAGACATTCAAGCATGAATTTCAATGTACCATGTCCAATAAGGATGAAACAGTGCACTTGCATTAAAAACAGTTTGTATACCATAGAGCAGTGTTTCCCAAACCAAGACCTGTAGCACCACTCTAGATTTTGGTGTTTGTTCCAACCAGTTTATGACAAAATGGCTAATTACTCCCTGTTGGTAAGATGAACCTCCAACTAGAGAATAAAAGACCATTGAAGACAATGCCAACTAGAATGTCCTATAGAGTAAACACATACAAAATCTTTCCCAGCTTCTGCAAAAAAATTAAATTCGGATCATGAATTTCTGGATTATTTCATGAAATGTAAAAATAACATAATTTGTTCAATTTAACTAGGAACCCGGTTACAGGCTGGAGTTGGATTCTGATTAATAAGGCAGTTGGATGAAAATACATTCAGGGTTTATCTTCAAGTACAGGGCTACTGGCTCACTTTTTTGAGTCTCTGTCTTCCTTGATTAAAGTAAATCAGGCATAAGCTATGTTGATATATGCCGATCTGTCAGAGCAGGAAGAAGTGGACCAGTACTGTAGTGTTGCCTTCAGAAGAGCAATAAGCAAGAGTTCCAGTAACTGCAGGTCAGTTATTGTAAAAGACTCTTCAGCCAACAGAGGGCTTTAACCTAAGTGTGGCTGGACCAGGCAGTCCATTTAAATGGTTAACCAGCAGAGTTGTCTTAGAAAATATGACTATTAAAAGACTGGAAGGTGGTGAACTTCTATCTAAGAGGCCACCAGAGGGCACTGTGGCCTGAAGGCCCTGGAAATTGTTTAAAAAACTTACTGATCTCCAGCTGTAAATGACCCAGCAACAGGATTTAAAGTCATCTCATAGCCAGAGCTTACTTATCATGCAAAAAGTGTAATAATATTATGATAAAAATAGGTACCGTACTTAAAAAATACTTTAGAACTTACAACAAGTTAAAACTAGCATTTATAAAAACTCAGAAACTGACTGGTCTGCAACCTGGGAGAGTACAGGCGGGCTGAGATGAAAGGCCATTAACAGGCTAGCATAGCCTGAAATAGAAGTGATAAGTAAAATGTATGACAAACCTCCCCTCACCAAGAGGAAAGCATGGGGGGATGTGGGTTGAGTTGTGCTGAAATAAGATGGGAATGAAGTAGGGAGTCACCTTGACATCCCATTGGTCCAATAGGTATATCAAGGAAGTTGGACTGAGATAAATACAGACGTCACTCTCTCTTTCTTAGCAGGCATATTCAGACAGGCCATGTTGCCTGTCATTCCATCCAAAGATCAAGTAGGACCTGAAACTAATAAGACAGACAGCCACCTGATAGCTTATTATAAAGCTGTATTATTTTAACCAGCACTGACATTTGTATTCTGTTCATATTTTGGGTATATTATCTATAATACATTTGTCTTTTGCTTGTTCTGGTACTCTGTCTAATTGCTTAAGGTTATTGACTATAAACAAAAAGAGGGAAGTGTTAATTACAGAAGCAGTCAGCCCTGACATGGTGGTAAGAGTGTGGGATCTGGGGCATTTTGTGAAGGTCTAATGTAATAAAGAGTATAAAGGGGAATATTATCACAACAGAACCCTAACACATCAATTTACTAGTTAATGTAGAGTTTGGGACAAACACTAGACTTGTAGAAGTAGGAGGGATCGAACGATAGTGAGATGGGAGACAAGTCACGTTCATCCGTCCTTGATTTATTTTGTATGTTATCTTTCTTCATTCTGAGAAAGGGGCCACTGAAAGAACACCCACTCCTTTAAAGTGAAAACTACTGTAGTTTGTGATGATAGAGATTTTTAGGAGTAGTGGGATGGATCAGTGATCATCAATAAGTTCACACCACTCTTTTTTCCACCTAAGGGTGTACTGTTTGGTAGATGTAACTTGTGAACCAGTTTGTCTGCTGCTAATTGGCTTTTTTTAAAGTAACTACAGTGCTGAATTTTGTGGAGATTCCTGTTTCAAGGTCCCAGACTAGAAATACCTCTTTTAAGCTGCTGAATCTTTGTTAAAGTCTCCCATTCATGGGCTGCAACCTTCTTCTTGTGCTCCTTCACTGCTTTTTGCAAAGCCTCATTCAGCTCCTGTTGCTGCTGCTGGAGGAATGTCTGCTCCTGGTGAGGGAGAAAACTAGTATTAGAAGAACCATCAGTAATTTTGCAGATTAGAGGTGCCTACACAACCATCAATTTCACCTTATTAGGTAACAACCAGGTTGTCTCAATATGTCATCCTAAAGCTCACTTGCAACTGAGCTGCTAGTTTTAATGCCACAGTCACTTTTAACTGTAATGGCCCTCCTGTTACACTAAATTTTAATAAGAGGGTTCAGAAAATGGCTGTGTGGTTCTGAAAGAGGCCAATGAGAATGAAGGTTATGCTTTATTGCAGGTGAAGCATGGTAGATGGCAACCCGAATGAACTCCACTCCTCTATAGCTGGTTAAGGAGCACAAATGTTCGAAACTGAAGACTGGAATTCCTCATCTGCTGAGTCACACTAAACACAGTATCAGAAGTTCATAAAACCATTTTGCTGGCTATCAACAATCCAATGATGGCAAAAGGAAATCATATGGTGTGTGTTTTCATAGCATACATTGAATTGCTTAATAAAAGCAGAATACTGTTTGAAAGCCAGAGAATATTCTGAACATCAGTAAGGATCAGGTGGCCACCATGGCAACAAGTGTGGCTAAATGCAATAGGGCTTTTGAATAAGTTCATGCTTCATGCCATAAGACTCGAAAAATTCTGGAATTCAAGAAGAGTTCCACCATCTTGAGTAGTCTGTTTTTGGGGACTTGCTACTGCATTTATTTTTCTTTTCATGAGTTTATAACTTGTGTTTCCTTTGAATTCGAATTTCTTTGAATTACTGTGTTGTTGTTCTGCAGGAGTCAGTATGGACAGCAGTAGGCATAAGTAATACATACTAATATTGGGCTGAAATCCACTCTTTTGAAGTCCATTAAAAAACAAAAAAGACTGCAGAACTAAGATAAGTAAAGTTCTTGGCAGGCTGGCAATATTTTCAGTTGTCACACAGCCTGCAGTGCATTGGTTTGAGCTGTTGCTGGGGGGAACATCTGCACTTTGGTTGATCACTTAGACTCTCATACGCAGCATGGCAGCCTGCCAGACTTATTATGTAATTTGCTCCATGTCAGCTTAATGCACTATATAATTCCAGTCAATAAGTGTGATGATAGATTTAGTGCAGCCTGTTCAGAGCTAGGCCCTCTAGACCTGGAAGCATTGTTTGAGTCACAAGTGCAGGATGGGATATCTATGCCTGTTTATTATGAACATGTTTGCCAGTTTCATACATTTTTCTTCCCAAAAGATAGTAATGTGGTAACTGCAATATTCTGAGCAAATCTGGAAGAAAGCCATCACATTTCTCTACGAGTTTGAAGAATATTTCCTTCATTTTGCATCAGATTTGACTATATTCCTCCATACATTTTCTGAATACAGAGTTGAGGAATAGGTCAAAGTTTATCCCAGCAACTCCAGGAATAAAGAGTGGGTGCCAGTCTATCATAGGTGGCACTTATTTACACAAACTTATGTAAGGCCAATTTAGGTTCCCATTTATCTGTTTAATCTCATTTTACTGTTACGTAACACACTTAACTCTTACTTAACCATAACTCAATCCTGTGTCTTATGGGTCTTTTTGGACCCAATTCTAACACCTCCTGTTATGTGTTGTCACACGCATGTGCATGGGGGGCAGCTTAAAGGCTCAGATAATGGTTATTTCCAACTGAAATACAAGAGGGCACTGTTAACTAACACCTTACTGTATGTCTGCAACCCTCTGCAGAGCGGCTGTAACATCCTTGATGTCACTTCTGGTGTCCGTCTGCCTGAACCCACCTGTTCCTGCCTGAAGTCCTTATTAACAAGAGCTCTGCCACCTTGAGTAGTATGTTTGTGAAGACTTACATCTGCTATGATGTTTTTCCTTTTCTTTTAATTCATTTATAACTTGAGTTTTCTTTTAATCAGATGGGGTTTACCTACAGGTGTCCCAACTCCTCACAGCTGTTTGTGTTCTTTTTTATAGTGGATATTAAATTATCCACCCAACCTTAGTTTATAATTATTACTAATTTTTGGCTGACACCTTTGTATGACATTGTTGTTACATTGCTTACATTTCTTTTGCTGTTCGCAGGTAAAGTGACTTAGTCATGGTCACCCAGTGTCAGCAGCGGGATTTGAATTCACATCCTCAGAGTCTGAAGTCCAAACGTACTGCCTGTCTGAACAAAGAGGAGCACTTTCACAGTTTTGTATGTCATTCTTGCATAGGGGTCATGCTAATTTTCTCAGTATCTCTCCAGCTTTAGTGTTTGTACTGCTTGATTAACTGACCATCTTAACTTGCAGTACCAATTATACTAACTTTCAGAAAAGATGATTTGTAGAATGTTTTTATGGGTTGTGAACATATGAAGTACCTTAAATACAGCTGAAGTTCTTTGTGGCAGTGAGGCAAGTGAAGATTCAAGATTGGTTATTTGTCACATACACGATTATACAAGTACAACACGTAGTGAAATGTGTCCTGAATTGGCCATGAGACTGTGCAATGAAGTTAACAAACACATATATTAAATTAAATTAAATTAAATTTAATTTAATTTAAAAGGGTAGAACTGAGGTGATACAATATATAGAAAAAGTACATATCCATATAAGAATTACAACTATAAACAATCCCTGGACAGCTTGCAAATTTAATAAAATAGAATATCTATGTACTGTAAGTGTAGTGTGCTAGTTTGCTTGTTAATGTTAATAGACTTAAGTGACATGGTGGCAGCTGATCTAAAAAAATTTCTTTAGCATAAATACAGATCAAATCATAACAAAATAGGTAAACGTATCACAAAATCTATGTTAAAAAAAATACCAAATGGCAAATTCATGAATAGAATTGAAACAATAATGTCAATCACAAAGGTAGGAAGGCAAAATGCTTGAGCACCTTCCTTTATATTTTTCTCATATCTATGCTATGTGACTTCTATATATTAAACTATATAAAAAAGGTAGGTGTCAGAAGTAAGCAAAGAAGGAAATAACAGACATGGATATTAAGTGGTTTGGAGGAACCAGAATTCATTGTGTCCATGAAGATAACTAAATCTGAGAGCTTCAGGGTTTGGGTGCTATATGTTTCAACTCCATTCCATTGGAGTTTATTTAATGCTAGAATTGATCTCACAGGTTAGATTAGGGTGCTAATTGTCTATAAAGAAGGAATGACACCTTAAAATTTTTGTGGCAAGGTAGGTAACTCTCTTTATTGTACAGAATATTTATAAAACATTTAAAACAACCCAGACTTGATTCTTAGTAAAGTAAATTTTAGCAGTGTCTTATCTCAAGAGATATTTAATTGTAAATCAATATGGGACACAAACTGTATCGTTATTACATACAAGCACACTACAATTATTTACATTTCACTCTTTTTCTAACTTGCACAATGCTGACTTTTGAAAATCTTGTTTAAATGACTTTAACAAACCTCTTTAGAGTTGGCCTTGAGGCCCTGAACATGGCGGGTGTATTCTTTCTCTTGTATCGATTTGAGCCGACGGGCCTCATCTCGCAGCCTTACAGTATGCTCATGCTCCAGGCGTTCAATGGTCTGCCGAAAACTTTGCTCCACCTTCTCAATTTCATGGTCATAGTATTGCTTCTTACTCTGTCCCATTAAAAAGAGTGACACCATAGTTATAACATAAAGAGAACCTGCACCACTGTTTGCAAGATCAGTGGAGTGACCAGTGCACTTACAGTGAAGGAGCTCAAGAACTAAGGGACACAAAATGGACAAGACCAGAGAAAACCTACAGCAGGAATGCTAGCCAAGAAAATTATGGATGAATACCCAGATGAGGAGAGGAAAAGCAAAGTGTAACAGACACAACAGTGTTACTGTGAAAGTGAACACCAGGAAAAAGTTCAAAACATGAGAGAGACGGCATCGTGGCTGACCACACTCACCTATGAACAACACAAGGAAGTCCATAATGAATCAGAGAAAAGACAATAAAAACACAAAGAAATCAGGTACTTAAGTAAGCTGAGAAGTCAAATGAATAAGCAGCCCTGTCTGAAAATCTCGAGGCTTGTGCTGCGAAGGAAAAATATTGATAGCTGCAGTGTTGTGTCATCCAACATTACACTGGTACTGTAAGTGCTGTGCAGAGTGGATGCAGAACCTCTACATTTTTACCAGTTGATTCTGGGGTCCATCAGGGGTGTGTTGTTGCTCCTACTCTGTTGGGCAAGGTTGTGAGGTCCAGTGGCTGTGGGACACCTGTTGGCAAAGAAAGATTCACGGATCTTGACTTTGCCGATGATGCTGTGATCTTTGTGGAGTCCATGGTGGCTCTGATTGGGGCTCTTGAGAGACTAAGCGAGGAGTCTGAGTGTCTGGACTTGCCAGTGTCCTGGATTAAAACCAAGGTCCAGGCCTTTAATGACCTCTTGGGCACAGCCATCAGCAGTGTGTATGTCTGCGGAGAGAGTGCTGACGACATCGAGCGGTTTACTTACCTTGGCAGTGATATTCATGTCTCTGGTGACACTTTCTATGAAGTCAGTAGACGGAGGGGTCATGAGGTCTCTGGTAAGGTGTGTGTGGTGCTCCCAATATCTTTGAAAAAGGACAAAGGTCCAAGTCTTTAGAGTCCTGGTGCTTCCTGTTTTGCTATATGGCTGTGAGACATGGATGCTGTCCAATGACCTGGATGAAAACTGGACTCCTTTGGTACTGTGTGTCTTCAAAGAATCCTTGGGTACCGCTGCTTTGACTTTCCATCAAATGAGTGGTTGCTCATGGAGTCCCAAATGAGGCACATTACCTGCATTGTGAGGAAGCGTCAGTTACAGCACTTTGGCCATGTGGTGTGATTCCCAGAGGGTGATCCAGCTCACAGGATTCTCACTGTTGAGGACCTGAGTGGCTGGAGCAGACCAAGGGGATGCCCACATAACACCTGCTTAAGGCAGATAGAGGGTCATTTCTGGAGGTTGGGACTGGTCTGCCTGGAGGCTTGCCAACTAGGATCCCGAGCTGTTTAGTCATGTGGCAGGTGTGGCAACGTGCTGTACCAGTGCATGCTCCCCGACCTGACCTGATCTGACCTGACCTGTATCCATATACAGTACACCCCCAAAATTCCCGGGGGTTACTTTCCTAGAGCACCCGCAAATTATGAAAAACCGCCACTTTTGGATGTGGTTAAAAAATGCCTTTTAAATGCCTATTTTTATAGTTTAAACCCTAAATGCAGTATGCCCCCAAAGCACTTTAATTTCGTTGCTTAATACATTAATACAGTACATTACCTAAAAAATTACCTTAATACATTACCTAAAAACAGAATGTAAAGGTAAACCCGTATACTGTACAGTACTGTACTGCTATGTCTCCTGCGGTGCTAAATGCAAAATACTAATGTTACCGCTATATGTACTGCAATTCATGCAAGCGCATTTTCTTTGGTATGCGCTGTCGTTTTCTTTGTTATAAGTAGAGTAAATACATAATAATTTCATTTAATTAAAATACAGTAAAATGTACGGGTACTCACCAATGATAAATGATATTGATGATGATGATGAAGTCCTTAGGTGGCGCCCCTTCTTCAGGTGCTTCAGGAGGAGTCGTATCTTTGGACGGGTCTTCTTCTGGTGGGGTTTTGTGCTGGCTTTTCTTTATAGGTTTCAGGAATATTGTGATGGGAAGTTGCTACTTTGTCTCCTGTAGCGAACTGCTGGTACAATTTCCATGCTTTCTCACGGATGATGTTACCGTCCAAGGGGGTGTTTTTCTTCCAGCAGTCAGTGATCCACAATGCCAAGGCAAATTCCATCCTGACGATATTTTTATTCCTAACGGTCGTAACCTTTTTGGCACTATCACAGAAACTTAGAGATACAGTACCCTGGATCGCTGCCTCGTTCTTCTTTATGTAGCGTACAGTGCTTTCATTAATGCCATAGTGGCATGCTACTGCAGCATAACTTTTAAGTTCCCGGAGCAAATCCAGTAGTTCCACCTTTTTGTGTTTTAAACTGCTTCTGGCGCTTAGGCTCAGAGCCAGAAGCCTTAGAAGGCACAGGGCGTTTCGGCGACATCTTGTGCATTTAAGAATAACAAAATGAAAACAATAACAAAATGGAAAACACGAGGACACTCAGCTGGAGTTGCATCACAGGGCAACACTCAATCAGCAGCAAGGAGAAATGAATAACGCTCTCGGATTGGCAACTTTCACCATCCCAAACCGTGTTTCCCTCAGCGGTGGTAAACCTACTCAGCTGGAGACACATCACAGGGCAACACTCAATCAGCCTCAAGGAGAAATGAATAATGCTCTTGGATTGGCTACTTTCACCATCCCAAACTATGTTTCCCTCAGCGGTTGTTTCCTGTTCTCACTACAGCACAGTATTGCCATGAAAAAAGCCATAAAAATTGCTTAGGATATTTGCGCTTTCTGCTAACAATTAATAGTTAGGTTCTAAGGAAAAATCTGCGAATGACTGAATCTGCGAACCCTGAACCATGACTTTGAGAGGGTCTACTGTAGTCAAAAAGCACCAAGCATTACAAAGAACCAAGGATTTAGTTTCCCACAAACTTATTTATAAGAGGGACAAAAACATGGCTGAAACTTTCTTTGCACATTGTGGAAGAGTTAGAAGAGTCCCCAGATCATGACCATCAGAAATGCCTGGTGCACACCCTACTGTAAGTAGGGTCTGGTGTGAGTGTACTAGATGTTTAAACCTGGCCAATCTGCTAGTTTCCATGTAAATGTAACACTTATCTCCAGGTGCAATAGTGTAAAATAAGGCTTTTTATGGTTCATTTGTAAATCACCCACTAAGGGTGCTCACTATGAAAGATGCCACATGAGGTACCGTTTAAGAACAGAGAAACAGGAAATATCAAAATAGAAAAAAAGACTTATGTTCATTGCAAATGCTTTAATTTTCTGTCAAACATCTTAACCACTCGGTCGCAAAGCCTACAAAAAGACGAAACTAAAAATAAAAGGAGGATCAAGGAACGAGAAAGCCTGTCAGAGACAAAAGTGAAGACCTCCAGAATAATGACTACCAAGCAGAAATATTCAGAATATGAGTGCACTGAACAGTGGCAAGTTTATGCCTTCTGTGCCAGTAGAGTGGACCTTACCGTCATCTCTTGCTCAATGTGCCGGATCATCTGCTCCCGTTGTTGCTGCATGCGTTCTTCCATTTGTGACTGCTCTCGCTGCTCCTCTTTCTGCATCATTCGAAGCTCACGTAACTCCTGCCGTCTGATGAGATGATTATAAAGAATCATTCATACAGTAAAGTAGAAGTTTTTAATGACTCTGCAGGTAAATTTATCATAAAATTTTGAACTTAAATTATATGTCTTTAAAGTTAACTTCTTGTTATTTAATATGGGTAGTATGGTGGCACACTGCCACCTTACAGCTTTAGAGTCCTGGTTTGAATCCCAGCGCAGTAACTTTCTTTGTGGAGATTGCATGTTCTCCTTGTGTTCATGTCATGTCTTCTCTGAGCACTCTACTTTCCTCTCACATTCTGAAAATTGTGTGTTATGTTAATTGGACGCCCTGAATTAGCCTGGTGTAAAAAATGTGTAGTGAATGTGCACTGAAATGGACAGGTGGCCTGCCCAGAGTTGGTGCCACCCCGAGCTCATGTCTGTAAAGACCATATCTAACCCAACTTTATTTCAAGTATATGGGGTGGAACCCCAAACCTTTAACATCGTTTTGTGCATTGTTTTATAATATTTACGAGGGACGTTCAAAAAGTTTCCACATTTTTATATTTTTGTTGGAAACGGTGAAGGTGGGAGGATTAGTAATTGGGCATTAAAATGTTGGTATGACACTGGGAAAATTGCATCGCAAACAAAGGTGACTATGTAGAAAAGTGATGTCATTTGTTTTTGAAATTCTTAATAAACAGAGTTTATAAAGTGCAGAAACCTTTTGAATGTTCCTCATATATTATACAAAAAAAAAAAATATATATATATATATATATATATATATATGAGGTGAGACACAAAAATAACCAAATCGAGCTTGGGACTTTCCTGGAAAACCATCTGGAGGTCGGCCGGACATGAATCATAG
This sequence comes from Polypterus bichir lapradei, assembly GCA_026402145.1. Lineage (NCBI taxonomy): Eukaryota > Metazoa > Chordata > Cladistia > Polypteriformes > Polypteridae > Polypterus > Polypterus bichir. Next base: position 74,913,754 of record JANRMT010062796.1, read on the forward strand.
AACTATATCCCCTCCTACACACCCTCTCAAACCGCCGACCGGCTGGGCATATCCTGTGAAAAGCCCAGTCGGTAATTTGCACAACAATTGCTACATGAGTTGCCGCTATAATGTCTGGTGAAAAAAGCAAACAGTGAGACAAGACAACACAATGCTCCTGTGCACAATGCTTTTTCCGTAAAGCTGTTTTTGACTGACAAAAATATTCCTGTCCTCAATCATCCTCCCTATTCACCCGATGTAGCTCTCTGTGATTTTTACTTGTTCCCGAAAATCAAAAGTGACCTGAAGGGAACACATTTTTCTTCAATGGATGAAGTGAAGAAAGAAACGGCAAGCCTGTTGAAGAGCCTCAAGCAAGAAAACTTCCAGCACTGTTTCAATCAATGGAAGATACGTATGGAGCAGTGTAGAGACCGGGAGGGGGAGTATATAGAAGGTGACATTGTTTGGAATGCTGTAATTCATCACATAAATATATATTTTTTACCAACACGGTTATTTTTGTGTCTCACCTCAGTATATATTGTGGTCCCCGGCCGGGGCTGGAGCCCGGCCGGGACGCCCAGGAGGACGTGAGGAGGGCTTGTGCCTCCTCCAGACCGTGAGGGGGCGTCCGTCCTGGTTCTGTTGGGGACCGCGGGTCGAGGGCATGGAAGCCCTACCCTGTAGGGGCCCGTGGTCACCGCCAGGCGGCGCCCCGATGCCGGTTTATTCCATCTGGTCCTCGGCCTGGGCTGGAGCCCGGTCGGGACGCCTTGGAGGACTGGAGGAGGGCGTGTGCCTCCTCCAGACCGAGTGGGGGTGTCCGTCCTGGTTATGCAGGGGGCCTCGGGTACAGGGCTTGGAAGCCCAGCCCTGTAGGGACCCGTGGCCACCGCCAGGCGGCGCCCCAGTGCCTAATTATCCCGGGAGCCCGGCACTTCCGCCACACCAGGAAGTGCCAGGGGGAAGACGACAAGGGACACACGGACGGCTTCCGGGTGCGCAGCCGGCACTTCCGCCACACAGGGGTGTGGCCAATGTCAAGTGCCGGGAAGCAGCTGGAGCCCATCCGGGTCCCCATAAAAGGGGCCGCCTCTCTCCAGTCATCGGTGGAAGTCGGGTGGAAGTGGACGGAGCTGGAGTGAGGACTGGAGGCGGCCAGGAAGGCAAAAGGACTGTGAGCCCTGGACTTTGGGGAAATCGGTGCTGGAGGCACTGGGGTTGCACGTGAGCAAGGACTTGTATATATTGTAAAATAAACAGTGTGTTGGGTGAAACCATGGTGTCCGTCTGTCTGTGCCGGGGCCAGCGTTCACAATATATACACTGTGTGCACAATTATTAGGCAAGTGAGTATTTTGACCATATCATCATTTTTATGTGTATATTCCAACTCCAAGCTGTATTAACTTGAATGCTTATTGGATTTAAGCACGTCAGGTGATGTGTATTTGTGTAATGTGGGAGGGTGTGGCGTAAGGAGATCAACACCCTATATCAAGGTGTGCAGAATTATTAGGCAGCTAGTTTTCCTCGGGCAAAATGGGCCAAAAAAGAGACTTAACTGACTCTGAAAAGTCAAAAATTGTAAAAAAGTCTTTCAGAGGGATGCAGCACTTTTGGAATTGCTAAGATATTGGTGTGTGATCACAGAACCATCAAACATTTTGTTGCAAATAGTCAACAGGGTCGCAAGAAACGTGTTGAGAACAAAAGATGCAAATTAGCTGCCATAGATTTGAGAAGAATAAAACATGAAGCTACCAGGAACCCATTATCCTCCAGTACTTTCATATTCCAGAGCTGCAACCTACCTGGAGTGCCCAGAAGTACAAGGTGTTCAGTGCTCAAAGACATGGCCAAGGTAAGGAGGGCTGAAACCCAACCACCACTGAACAAGAAACATAAGTTGAAACGTCAAAACTGGGCCAAGAAATATCTGAAGACAGATTTTTTTCAAAGGTTTTATGGACCGATGAGATGAGAGTGACTCTTGATGGACCAGATGGATGTACCTGTGGATCAGTAATGGGCACAGAGCTCCACTCCAACGTGGAGGTGGGGTACTAGTATGAGCTGGTATTTTTAAAGATGAGCTAGTTGGACCTTTTTGCATTGAAGATGAACTCAAAATCAACTCCCAAACCTACTGCCAGTTTTTCGAAGACACTTTCTTCAAACAGTGATACAGGAAAAAGTCTACATCTTTGAAGAAGACCATGATTTTATGCAGGCCAATGCTCCATCACTTGCATCGAAGTTCTCCACTGCGTGGCTAGCCAGTAAAGGCCTTAAAGATGAAGGAATAATGACATGGCCCCCCTTCCTCATCTGACCTAAACCCTATCAAGAACTTGTGGGCACTTCTTAAACGCTAGATTTACGGTGGAGAAAAACAATACACCTCTCTGAAGAGTGTCTGGGAGGCTGTAGTCACTGCTCCACAAAAAGCTGATCGTCAACAGATCAAGAAACTGACAGACTCCATGAATGGAAAGGCTTATGACTGTTATTGGAAAGAAGGGTGGCTATATTGGTCATTGATTGACTGATTTATTTTTTTTGAAATATCAGAGATGTTTATTTGTAAATTTTGAGGTGTTTGTTTATTATTCTCACTATAACAGATGAAAATAAACAAGTGAGATGGGAAAATTTTCATTTTTCCTTTAGTTGCATAATAAATCTGCACACTAATAGTTGCCTAATAATTGTGCGCACATATGTATTCCCCTGATGATGTTCACACTCACATTTCCGTTGTGAAACATTCAGGTTTCAGGTTTATTAACATTTTGGATTGACTGATAGCACTGTGTTTGTTCCATATTAAAATTAATCCTCAAAAATACAACTTGCCTAATAATTGTGCACACAGTGTATACTGTATATATACTGTATATATATATATACATATATATATATACATATATACAGTATATATATAATATATAAATGTAATATACATAGTTAAAAAATACTGTATGCATATTTTATACACTAGCATTCAAAAGTTTGAACACACACATAAACTGATAACACTGATGAAAATGTGCTATATAAATAAATGTTGCTGTTGTTTTTTCCAAGATATCATTAAATTTACTTAAAATACAGGGAAGACATTACTAGTGTTTCTAATGGCTACTGCTGCTTGAAATGATTTTTAATTCATCATTCCAATGTAACTGCAAAGTCCTGTTTTCAGCAGCAATTCCTTCAGTGGCCTAATAGTGAACTCCCTTAGCTTATCCTTAATTTGTCATGTTTAAATGCTAAACGGTTATGAGATAATTTTTTTTGCGGTAGCATCGCTGGAACATTCCTTTCAATAAAACAAGTAAATGGTCTCACTTGGTGTTGCAAGATACTGGCATTCATAAAGCTCAGATCTGGGTTCAGAAATGGCCAAAATGATATGGCTTTCTCTAAAAGCACAGACTATTGATGTTTTTCAAAATGAAGGTTACTCCATGTCACAGACTGCCAAGAAGTTAAAGATTTCATACAAAGGTATCTATTACTGATTTAGAAGTTCAGAGTGAGCTGGATCTAACCAGGACAGAAAAGGATGGGGAAGGTCCAGATAGCAGAGGTGGGTAGTAACGAGTTACATTTAATCTGTTACATTTACTTGAGTAACTTTTTTAAAAAAATTCTACTTCTACGAGTAGTTTTACTGCACCATACTTTTTACTTTTACTTGAGTACATTTGTGAAGAAGAAACGCTACTCTTACTCCGCTACATCGGGCAACACTCGACTTGTTACTTTTTTCCATTTACACATTTATATACGCTATATATTTTAGTCGGAGAAAAGTCACCAGTGGATGTACTGAATGACTGTTTCACCAATCAGACGTGGCAACAATAATCACATGACTCCGTTTCACTAATTAGATGTAGCCATGCAATCACATGACCACACACAAACTTCCGGCGTCTGCAGAGTGTGAGAGACATTTTAGTCATACAGGGCTCCTGATCACTGCTAAATGGTCACAGCTTCACTGCAGGAATTTTGAGAGCCTGCTGAAGCTTAAACATCTCTTCACTGAATGAAGAACAAGTACGTTTTAACCAAACATGCACAGACACAGACAGTCAAGGTAAAGTGAGAGTTCTTGTACGTGCACAAGCTGCCTTGTTCTAGTGTTATTTTCTATCAGCGGTGCTATTTGGAGGGCAAGTGAATATCCAGTATTATACTGTCAATGTACAGTATATCTTGTCACTGTAAGTAGTTTGCACTGTTCAGACATACATGTTACCTACTGGAGGTATCGGCTTCAAAAGCTTTGTTGTGAAAAACTGAAATTTGGAACTTTGTGTTATTTGTGTATCTTTATTTTGTAAAGATGTTATTTATTTTTACTCATTTTTTATTTTATTTGGAAATAGCAAAATGTGCACATTATTTTATATTTTTGTCTGTCTTATTACATTTCTAAAAAATAAATCATTTATTATGATCAAACAGTTACTCAGTACTTGAGTAGTCTTTTCATCAAATACTTTTTTACTCTTACTTGAGTAGTTTTTTAATTCGCCAGGCTAATACAGTGGAGCACTTTAAAACACTGCTGAAAACATATTACTTTAACATGGCCTTTCTATAACTTCAATTTAACTTAATTTAACTTAATCCTGATACTCTATATGTTCAATTTCCTCATAATAACTATTCAGGGTAGCTCTACAATCCATACTGACCCCTACGCTCTTTTCTGTTTCTTTTTCCGGTTTCTTTGTGGTGGTGGCCTGCGCCACCTCCACCTACTCAAAGCTTCATGATGCTCCAACAATGATGGATGGACTAAAAGGCAGAATTCTACGTGACCATCATCATCAAGCCTTTCCGTGAGAACCCTAAATCCAAAGAGGACTGTTTCATTTATGTTAGGTAGAATGCCCAGAGGGGACTGGGCGGTCTCATGGTCTGGAATCCCTACAGATTTTATTTTTTTTTCTCCAGCGGTCTGGAGTTTTTATTTTGTTTTTTCTGTCCCCCCTGGCCATTGGACCTTACTCTTATTCGATGTTAATTAATGCTGATTTATTTTGTTTTCTTATTGTGTTTTTTATTTTTCTATTCTTTATTATGTAAAGCACTTTGAGCTACTGTTTGTATGAATATGTGCTATATAAATAAATGTTGTTGTTGTTGTTGTTTTTTGGATGACTACTTTTTACTTCTACTTGAGTAATATTATTTTGAAGTAACGCTACTCTTACTTGAGTACAATTTTTGGCTACTCTACCCACTTCTGCCAGATAGGCAGCTGCATAAGAGGATAAGGACATCAGAGTCTGTCATTTGAGAAACAAACATCTTACAGGTCCTCAGTTGGCTTCTTCCTTAAATGTACATCAAATACCAGTGTCATCTGCAACAGTCATGTGTGAATAATAAATTAAAACTCAGTCATTTCAAGCAGTAATAGCCATTGGTCCATTAGAATTGTATTTACTGTATTTTTAAATCAATGCAATGGTTCCTTGATAAAAATGGAATCAATTTCTATCCAAAAAGCGGACATTTCTGGATGATTCCAAACTTTTGAACCCTTAGGTATATATGGGGTTCAAGAGTATCACATTTACATGTCTTTCTGTTATTCATGCTATATTACTAATACTATATCTAAAGCTCAAATCTAGGTTCAAAAATGACCAAAATGAAACAGCTTTCTGAATAGTAATTACTATTGTGTGATGGGATCTTAGAAGAAAGTGCAGGAATAAAGTGAAGTTAATTCAATTAATAATATCAAAACAGCTGTGTATGGCTAGTTGGACTGGCAGAGTGTGACTTCCTAAATCAACTTGGTGCTCCGATGTCTTCTCACCTGATCCATCTCATTTGCTCTCCCTTCCTGTCATTTTCAAGGACAATTTTGGAGGTGGTGACACTCACTTCCTTCCCATTCACAACAAATTTCCGGGTCTTCTTCACAGTCTTCCTGTGTATTGTCCCCTCCTGTAAGACGAAGATAAAAAAAATCCCATATCTGTGCCTGATATCAATTTATAACTTGAATGAAACAAATTGCAAAATGGTAAAAGAACGAATGGATGGGTTTAACGTTGAGGTGGGACTTGTAAGTTGTGTTACAAGATGTGCTGCAGAGATACCTTGTCATCTGAAGAAAGCAAAAATGAAATGGATCACCCATGTGGCCTAAAGTGGGTTTAATTGTCATTCTTATTTCGATAATACAAGCAGCAGTAGGCACAAGGCAGGATCAAGTTTCAAAAATGAGACAAGGAAGCCTGCACAGTGGGATTTGTGTTCTTTTAATAAAGAGTGAACTAGTTAGTTTGGTATGGTGCTTAGTGTTCTAGAATGGGTGGGCAGTTTCTGCCCTGGAGGGCCACAGTGGCTGCAGGTTTTTGTTCCAACCCATTTTCTTCATCAGAAGTCAGTTACTGCTGATGAAGCACTTATTGCTCAAGTGACATTATGATGCTTCATTTAAGGTCCACCACACTTATTTTAATCACGCCTCACGCCTTGACAAACTGGTGAGGACGGTAGGCTCTATTGTAGGCATGGAGCTGGACAGTTTGACATCCGTGGCAGAACGACGGGTGCTGAGCAGGCTCCTGTCAATCATGGAGAATCCACTGCATCCACTGAACAGGATCATCTCCAGACAGAGGAGCAGCTTCAGCAACAGACTACTGACACCGTCCTGCTCCACTGACAGACTGAGGAGATCGTTCCTCCCCAACACTATGCGACTCTTCAATTCCACCCGGGGGGGTAAACGTTAATATTATACAAAGTTATTGTCTGTTTTACCTGCATTTTTATCACTCTTTAATTTAATATTGTTTTTTATCAGTATACTGCTGCTGGAGTATGTGAATTTCCCCTTGGGATTAATAAAGTATCTATCTATCTATCTATCTATCTATCTATCTATCTATCTATCTATCTATCCATCTATCTATCTAAACAGCTGCATTCGGTGTTTTAATGGCTCCTTATTAGCAATAAGATGCAAATGATAAAAGAGCCTGCAGTTCTCCATTTAACTTGTTTCCATTTACACCTGTGTGGATTCATTATGAACTATTTAGTTTAATAAAACACTTAAGAGAAAAATGTGACAGACTGAAAATTAAATATTTTAGGCTTCAAATCATTTCGATGATATCCTTGGAAAAGAAAAAAATCGACTATATAAGAACTTAACATTGCAGACTAACAAGCCATAAAATTAAATAAGGTCTGAGATTGGCAAGGATTGGTTTCTAATTAAGCAATTGGATTGAAATGAAAATGTGTAGCCACTGCAGCCCCCCAGGACTGATGTTGCCCACCCCTTCCTAGAATGACCATAAAATCACTAATATATGGAGTGATGGTTGAGAGAGCCAGAAAGATTTTTTTCTTATTGTGTTGATCAGATCTTTGAGATAAGCATTCATCCATCAGAACTTTACATATTCCCCAAAATATGGTACCCTAGCCTGCAGCCCCTTCCTCCATCCATGCATACATCAATTTTCCAACTATCCTCATCTAATGCAAGGCTGCAGGGAGACAAAGCATATTCCAGCATCAACAAGAAACATTCTGGAGCCAACTCTGGACAGGGTCTCAAGTCCACCCCGTGTCTAAAACTACCTCAAATATTTTGATTGTCAAAAAGAAAATGGAAAAAAATGTAATCAGATTAGGAACTTTGTCAGAAATGGTTCAGCTATTAGAGACATGAAGATGTACTCACCCCCTCAGACACTGCTTCAGATACTGCTGTTTTCTGGAAAAGGTAACAGAAATATCATTAAGAAAAGATGAATGAGCACATTTATTGAGGCCATCTTTGTGGGAAAGCCTGTACTGATGACCCCTGATACCATGTATTTGAAAACGTTTCAGCTGGAGGGTGAGTGTGAAGCCAGAGGCAGAGGTGAGGAAGGAAAAGGAAGGAAATTGACACAGAACTAATTTTTTGTGTTAGGTAGGCTAAAAGTGGAAGTTAATTTTTTATTTTTATCTATAATTTTGTTACTTTGCTTCTTGCCAAATTTCCCCCATCCTTATATCAAGAATTGCTTTGATAAATCATCTCTTTTTTATAATTTTTGGTTCTCTGCAGTTTTTTCTGGATTCTTTGATGTCAAGAACCCGCCCCCCTACAATTTATGCTAGAAACAGTAGATACACTATACAATTAGATACAAAGGAAAAACTCACACAAAAGTAAAGATACCAAAGTAAATAACTAAAATAATAAAAGGTGTAAGAGACGGCCGGCAGCTCAACCCGGCCAGAATGCCCAGAGAATAGAAGGAAGGGGGAAGGCAGCTACTTTAGGACACTGTCTTTGCCAAGACACTAAATGGCAGCTCCCCTGGAGTATAGTGGTGCCCCGAACTCCCACAGGGCGTCCTGGGACTTCGCAATCTCAGCCATGTTGGGTGCCATGGGTGCTGCCAGGGGGTGCTGTTGAAGGACCAGGGGAGTCGTGTTTCCTTTATAGCCCGGAAGTACTAGGAAGTTACAAGGACAGGAGCCCAGAAGCATTTCCGAGCTGATTAAAGAACTTTAATTCTCTGTTTGACCCAGACTATTTAAAGGACTGCTGAAGACCCAGCAAGAGAGAGAAAGAGTTGGGGGGAGGTGTGGAGGAGAAAATAGAGAGAGAGATTTGTTTATTGTGCTTATTTACTCGCCTGTTTACTGTGGCTGTGGTGCTGGGGGAGCACTATTGCAAAAGAAAAGAATTAAAAATACTTCTTTGTGCTTATAACCTGTGTCCTGTGCATTTGTCTGTTGGGTTCACAGGAGCAACAGCGCCCCTAGTGTCCACAAAGGATTAAATTCACTAGTTTTGTCAGCGCTTACATGTTTCCCAGCTATGCCACAGTTTCATAAAATGATGTGCCTGACATTTCATTTTAAAGGTATTACCTTTAGATACAGCCCGGATTCATCTGTCATGGGCCCAGGGAAGTGTCCATTTTCATCAAGGCCCTTTTGTCCTGCTACTTTCCCTCCTGATTCAGGACTGCAGTGGGATCCTTCTGGGTCTAAATGACCATTTTCAGTGAACCTTTCCTGAAATTCTTTGTTTTTCTCTTCTTCCTCTGGTTGGACTTCATTCTCCATGTTGACTGGAGCCTGACAGACAAAATTCACTCTTTTAACCAGCGTCTCTCCCTTTCCAGACCCATCTTCTAGGCAAGTTTCTTGTATCTCTGTATGCTCCTCCTCTCGAGCCTCCTTTACTTTCAGGGGAATTCTGTCTGTATTTACTTTAACATTTAAAATGTCAGCAGGATCACATGTGTCTATCAGTTCTGTGATATCATTTTCAGTACTTTTGGTTAATTTGGAGACGTTTGGAGATTCAGCCATGCTCTTTGAGCTGTCCTTTGTTTCCTCATTATCTTCTTCCTCCTGATGATTGCTTTTCTTAAACTTTTTCTGGGTGACCATGCTCTCTGGCTCAGACTCAACCTCTATTTCCCTTTTACGAATGCTTATCTTTGCTGGTGTGACTGCCTCCTCTGATGTCTGTCCTCTCTGCACTACCGTACCTGTGCTATACCAGGTTGCCTTCATTTTACTCATTTCACCCTTTGCTCCCAAGTCAAGTTGGCTCTGCTGTCTAGAAGCTGTCATCAGATCTTTATCTCTTTGATTGAGTGCCAAGTTCAGGTAAGTCAGTCTGTTCAGTGTACAGATTAAATCATGCTTTTCAAAAGAAATGTCTGGCAGAGACAATTGTTCCTCTTTAACGTTGTCCACACTGGAAGATCTGTCTGAATGAGAGATGGATTGGCCCTCAGCAGTGAAGCTTCCTTCATGGATGTCAGTGGCCTCCCCAATAGGACAGCTACTCTGTGGTAGTCCTTCTTCTTGAACCACCATGGAGGGATCTTCCATTGCTGACCTTGGGGTTTCTTCTGCACTTTCTCCATTGCTTGATTGGGATAAAGAAATGGATTTTTGTTTGACTTCTGTCTGTAGCACATGGTCATTGGCCTCAGAATTAAGGTCATCCATATTATTATTTGTTTGTGTCTCTTTACTCTCTGTCTCGGAGCTTTCATCTTTTGAGACCTGATCAGGTACTTGCATTGTGCAGCTCATTAAGCCATCTGTATGGCCAGGTCTTAACTCTGCTGTTATTTCTTCTGAAGTGGTTATGGTGGCCTCCTCTGGTGTCTCTGGCAGTAAAGCTTTGCAGCTTTGTTCTTGGTCGGACAACTCAATAGTGGCCTTACAGATGTCTGGGTATTGGCCAATATTTTCTTTCATTTCGGGGACATCAGCCTCTATTTTACAGGTCAATTCTTCAGCAGCATGTGCTTTCCAGTAGTAAGATTTGCATTTCTGCCTTCTTCCAGAAGACTTTCGCAGGAAGGATATGGGATCTGAACGCCGCCACAGCTTCTTTAAACTTGCCAATGGAAGGCCAGTTTCTTGCGGAGTCGTATTGCTCGCCTTTAAGCTGGGCTCATTTTTTTCTTCTTGTTGTTTTGTCTGATCTGTTTCAGCTGTGTCAAGGAGTACTAAATGTTTGGCCTCCATATCTGTACATGTGCAGCCAGCATCGGATGGGTTGGTAATTGTCCCAGTTTCTTGGATTTTTGGGCCTTCCTGCACCTCCAGGATCATTTCAACATTCACAGCATCTTTACTGGACTCTGATTTTTGTTGGTCTACCATCTCTGTTAAGGATTCTTCATGACTTTCATCTCTGAGGTTAGCGACACAAGGCTCACAGTTGGAAGTGATCTAGGTTTAAGTCAATAGTGAGATAAAAAAAATCTTAAGTAATGTACATTTACTTTTATTTTAAATATTTTATATAATTTTCTGGCCTCAGAAATCTAAGTATATATTTAAATAAACTGTTACTTTGTTGTGTCCTTATATTCAAAGAAATATTCAAAATGAAACAGTAATTTGTCAATATACAGTTTTGTTTTTTTACTTGATACAATATATTGTTTTCACCGATTACTTATCAAGATCTGAGGTGAATGTTTTTGTGCAGCTTTTGCCATTTTTACTCCATTATTTTTGTGCTTGTTTGGACCCTTTACTTCTTTTTCTTTATGTTTTGGGGCTCACAGCATTTTGAACCCACCAAAGTTGCTATATTGTCACCATTATCATTATATGCATGCATGGATTCCAACAGGCAACATCACAGTCAACGTTTTATTTAAAGCTGGTGGCAAGAAGAATAGGTTGTGAAGAAATTGCTCCTATTGCAAAGAACGTCTAGTGGTTGTGTATGTCAGATTTGCTGACTGATGATCTAGTCACCGAGCCACATCAGTTTACATGACTGTCAGGTTTAGCGATTGTGTGCTGACCTTCCAGAATGGTCGTGCTCACCCCTTTTTGTGATAGACAATAGCACCCTATCTTTTGGAGACGGCAGTGGACAAAGGGTTAACAGGTATGGGAAGTTCAGTCGCAATCTCTTTTTCTTTTCTTTTTCTTTTTTTTCCATTCTGGTATGTAAAACAAGAAACATCAGACAGACTCCTCTTCTATTTACAAGGTCCAAAACTTCCATGTTCCTTATTACTCGTCACTGTCTTACTTGTACTTCCAGATGAGTATTCATTGTTTGTCAGGTCTCAGGAACACCTCTACAACTAAAGAGTCTGGACTGACTTGCTGGGCATGTCACATTACATTGCTGGCTTTCATGGGAGTAGACCATCGACTGCCTCAAACTCACTACAATTATATGAGTGAAAGCAATGAGTGAAAAGTCGCCAAGCTTAACATGGCCCTAAGTTTGAAAATAATACTTTAGCACTTGGGAGAAAAGATTTCTGACATTGGGAAGCTCATGTGTGTGCTTCATAGGAAGGTTTAAGACATATGGAAATGTACAGCAGGTGTGAGACTAAGACATATGCACCACAGAGAGAACAGGGTCTGAGGAGCACAGTGGTTTGAGTACACGGTTTACTCAGATGTGAAACGTCCATGAAATCTGGCATGGGTGATACTGTATCTAAAGGGATTCAGGATCAAGCGTTTAGAAGGGACACTGTACGGTCCTGGAATTAAAAAACATAGTTTTTAAGTAGATTATCAGAATATAAGACATAGTCTAAATACACAGTAGGATCGTAAACAGGAAATTGAGCAGTACTTTCAGAACCAAAAATCATTAAGCTGAAATCAAAATCAAACAGGAACTAGCTGAAGCCACTAACAAAAAGGGGATCAGAGGTTAAGTAATCACTAAATGCTTTTAGGGGATATAGCCACACACTTAGATAGAAAATGACCCTTTTAAGCTCTTTTTGTAATGAGCACTGAGGTTGCGATCTGCATGACCACATCCATAACAACCGACTAGCATCATCACAACTAAGTCACTAAATGGCATCTAAAAACTAACAGTAAAATTAAACGTTAAGAAATACATTTCAAAAATGTTAAAAAGAAATAAATACCTTTGAGAAGGGAAAATGCTAATTAATAAGATGAAGAAAATGAAAGAATGAAGCCATCTCATAATAAACACAGGTCAGGCATGCTAATACATACAAGGGTATCATCCGCCTCTTCCTCACACTGCTCCTCTTCTTCAAATTCTTCCATCACCTCAGCTTTGGCCTCAGCAATGAGCTCTAGGAGAGGTCCATTCCCATTCACACTGGACACAAAGGAGTGTTCCAGCAGCTGCTTGGCTGTCCACCTCAAGTCTGCGTTCTTCTGAAGTACTTTCTTCAGGAAGTCTTTGAAATCTGCAGACCTGCAGGTCAAGAAGAACACAACAAGAATTCAGCAAACAGAAAAGAAGTTTTTATCAATGTGTCCACTCTGCACCTCTTATTTATTGTCTGTGCATTTTTCTTGTCACTGAACATACATTATATAATGTTATGAAAAGTTTGGATGAAGATGTGTGTTTGGAAATATCTTTGAGAAAAGAATATTAATCGATAACGAGCACCAAAAAGTGTACAGCACAAGGAGTAAGGATTTATGTGTTTAATGTTGATGGCTTTGCATGGGAGTTTGTGGGACTTTGAAGGTCATTTTAAGTCAGACATGGAGTCGGTTCACTGAAGTCAGGGTGGGGTTTTTGTCTTTTAATTGCTTTGAAGACAATTGTTAAATTCTGAATGACATGGAAATTGTATGTAAATAATATCAGTTTTTTTTTATTTTCTTATTTCCATTCAGATTTCCTTTTTTTTGTTTATGCTTCTCTTGTTGAGCGTTTCGAGTCTGAAATCACTGATTTCCTTGACTTAGTAGGGTTTGTTAGAGATTTTGGCAGACTAGTTGTATGAATTTATCTGATCTTTGGTAAGAGAAAAGTTGAAATCTACAAGGGAATGATTTTCTTCAGTAACTTATTTACTTATATCATTTACTTGATTTTGGACTATAGCAACACTAGAGTTTTGTTATGGTATTTAATACTCACTACTGATCTCTTCTCCTTGATATCCTAATAATGCCTAAGGTTTTATTCTTTTTCTCCTTAAGGTTCTTAGCTAATCTCCATTATTCTAAACTATACCACTATAGACTATTGTTTGTTATGGCCAGATCTAAATTGTGGCAGGATAATGAAAAATTATTATTATTCACATCTAAGGATACACCTTTTACTATCTATCAGCACCCAATCTGTTTATTACTTTTGGCCATGTCTTTCACACAAATCAATATTTTGGCAATCAATTGTTCCAAATATCCCCAAGACCTCTGCTATTTAGAATTGTTGTAGTGTGAAATTTTGTATATAAATTGATATTTGTTTGCCTTTATTTGTAAGTCAGACAAAGCAAATGTAATATTAGTGTTTTATTTTATTGATATGCTTTCATGTCTAATCCAAGAGTCTTTAGGACTGACTCAGAAAGTGAATTTTGGGGGAAGTGACTAAACCAGTTTGGCAAGTGATTCTCTGCAGGACTCCCTCAATCAACCCCCACAGGAAAGCCAGACTACCTAGCTGGCAAACTTCACTCAGCAAATGGTTTTTGAGGGAAGGTATGAAAATAAGCCAGTAAGTGAGTGAGACGTCACACCAGAATTCTATTGACCTAAAGTTGGCTGTTTGGTTTTGAATCAGAAGCCATTCTCTTTCATAATGCACTATTGGCCATAGGATTTGAATTGAAAATGTATAAATGTGCGTGCTTTACCTCTCTCTCTCTAACACACCATCACAATGAAGGAACATCTCACACGCTTGGACTGAAAAGAAGACCACAATGAAAAGCACAACTCGGCAGCCATATTGAGACAGGCATGCGGCCTGTCCTGAAGAATGCCATAAAATGATGACTTAACTAGAGACATTTAAATTTGTAGAAGTGCTACAACTTGATGGACTTCATTTTCCAGCTGCCCCAAAGGGTATTGCCCTCATTGAATGTCTGCAATGGGTTCAGGCGCTGCTTGAGACAAGAAGAGCTGGCAGGAACTTTAAAAGAGAGCCAGCCAAACAGAGAGCCAGCCAGCAACGTTGTTTTTTGTCATCACTGTTGCCATTTGTCTGTGTGGATGTTATGTGGTTGTCCTACATTACTGTTGATTTGGATTTAAGTTTTGTCTCATGCCCATTAGCATCGTCTTCGTCAGAAGGAGCGCTCCCACGAATCTCAACACAAAATGCATCAGAAACGGTAGGACAAGCTTTATATTCACCTCTACAGTTCACAGGATCTGTTCCCCCACCCCACCCCACCCCAGCTTCATTTGCATCCGTTGTGTGGGACTGATTCATGGATATTGTTGTAAGTGTTTTTTGTTGTGCATTGAATTTGTTATCGCCAAAGGGAAAGGGGAGGGTTGTCTGATTTTTGGTTTTTTATATTTGATTTCCATTTAATATATTATTCATTTGTTTATTTGATTTAGTGGATTCGTGTCTCTGTCTGTGAGTGAGTGTGGGTTGGGCCAAGGATGGGTGTGTTCCTGGAATCCCCACCAAAAAAATAAATAAATCACCGTCCCATTGACGGTGTGAATCTGAGCGTCACTGGACCGCTACAAAGTAACTAACAAGTGTGCCACCTGAAGCTACACATCAGCATTTGTATGGTTGTATGGTTGTATGGTTGCCAATATTTGAATGTACTTTGCTTATTGTTATTATTTTACAAATATTATCAATAATATATTATTTAAAGTTGTAACTTAACTCCTACTTGTGTTTTACTATGTAATTACCCGAGGTTATAGATGTAGAAGAGAAGGTGTGCAGAAGTTATAAAGTACAATACCTTATAAACAGTGGTAAGTCTATGGGATTTGAGGCATTCTGACAAAGACTAAACAATAAAGAATACAAAAGAGGAAAGCAGAGTAATGTAGAACTTTACCAAGACAAAACAAGAATAGACCCCAATTCCAAGTCTATTGCTATACTAGCTTCTCTCCTTTCTTGTTTTTTTCACCTTGTTCTTCATTTAGATTTTTCTTATTTGTAAACTGGCTTTCACTCTCAGTATAAACCTGACCTCAGGGCTAAAAGTTCTTCAATCACTGCTTCCTGTCAAATGAACTGCTATTCCAGCAAATGTTTCTGACTAGAAATTTAAATAGGAAACACTGCTTCTGGGCAGGTCTCAAGTACTTCAGGGATATCCAGATGGTACAAACTGAGACAGAGATATGGATCACTTGGGTGGGAGAACACAGCATTGCTCCCCTTGAATGCTGGAGGATAAGCAAACCAGCAGATACCAAAATGAGATGTGAAGATCATTAGGAAAGATTAAAGGATTGATTAG
>JANRMT010062796.1:74929503-74959408 GCA_026402145.1 Polypterus bichir lapradei
GTGAAGATCATTAGGAAAGATTAAAGGATTGATTAGCCAATAAAATACTGCACATAACCCTACTGCGATAAGAGAAATGACTAAACTGTCCTGGAGATGCTGCTTTCTCTGGATAACTGAAGGCTCTGAGTGAATGAACACCTACAGTAGAGTCCATAGACGGAACTCTAGTCTAGAATCCATGATGTACAAGTAATAATAATTTCGGGGTTTGACCAGAAATGCATCTGAGACAGTGTTTAAAGTCACCATAAACCCAAAGGTTCATGAGACTTCATTTGCAAGGAAAACATGAGGCAGGTTTCTTAAACTTGGCGTTCCGAAAAACAAATGTCTTAAAATTACCTCAAAATGCCTACTAGAGGAGGAAAAGCCATCATAACCCTGCTAGTCACAAAAGGGCAAACATAGGATCTTCATCAATAAAAGATTAATTTTCAGCACAAATGCTGAACTAAGTTTAGATTGGAACAAAAGGCAAAATGTGTTGTCTGAAAAAACAAGGCAAACCAAGACAAAGAAGTTCCAAAACACAAATACCAACTGAGCACAGAGGTCAAAATCCAGAAAATCAATTATCAAAAAGAAGCAATAAATCACCAGAAAAGTCACTATTGCTAGCAGATGCAAATGAACTGCAACAGACTATGGGTTTTCCCGACCTTTATGGGCCTTGAGAGTGATAATCAGACGGCTCTGCCTCTTGGGGAACCACCCACAAAACACATTAAACATAGCAGAAGATACATAGACACATAGAAATTAAATGATTAACAATCTTAACATAAACAAAACAATCAAAAATGAACCAAAAAGAGGCATTTGAACCCCAGCCGCTAGAGCCCTGTCTGAAACATGACAGTAGGGGCTCAGCTTGTCATCAATCTGGAATATGACAGATGTTTGCTTACTTTTTTTTTCTCCTTCAAATTTTTTTTCTATTTGTTTAGATTTTTATGTAATCTTTGTGGTATGGGAGTTTATTATATTACTTTAATTTTGAGAATTGTTTTTTATTAAGGAGGTAACATTTCAATATGTATAATTTGCCATCTTGGTTTACAGATGCACAACACTGTTTTGAGTTTCAGTGGTTAGGGAGTGAGGATGGGTTCCTAGGATTGTCTAAGTGTTTGGACTATATAAAAGTCAAATCAAAAGAGTTTAGCAAGTATTATTACAACATTTGGAGGTATTCTTGACAATGATTCTTTGGGTTTCATTTGGCTTTGGTGTACGTATCTTTTGCTCTTCCATGTTTTCACTTTTGCCAGTTGTGTGACTTCATTTTAGGTTTTGTCTATCTTCTGGTCATGTAAACATCTTCCCATTGTCTACTTTGGCAGTCAGTACATGACTATTGTAAGGAAGAGACATCAGTGCCTTGTGGTACTTTGAAGGAGTTCCAATGAGTGAAACACTCCATCTAACAGACAGAGATCAACCCTTGTTAAAGTAGGCCTAGAAAACCAGCAGGGGTTTTTTTTTTTTTTTTGCTTAATGCATTTTATTGGTCCTTTGTTTTTTCCTTTGCTTATCGTTCACTTAGTTTGAGTTATTTAATAAAATTAATATTTTTATATGATTGCCTTCTTGGCATCATTCTAGACAGGAGGTTCATTATTCAAGGCAGGGCTGACAGCAGAGAAAATTAAACTCATTTTAGTTGGCAATGGAGGAAGTCATTTATTTACCTATGTCACTGAGAAAGTCACTGAGAATGCTAATGCTTATGCTCAGAGTATTGTGGAGATGTTCTGTTAGGTTTATGAACTAAACGTATGATTGTTCCACTATTCGAAACTTTGCTGATGACTTAACACATCCGACTCCTTTCTTTCATGCTTCATCCATTAAAGCCTTTCAGTATCCTAATAATGTATTCTTCAGTATTCTTTTTCTGGGATTCCAGAGTATCCAAAGTTCCACTACACACCTCCCACCCAACACGTTGGTATCTCCTACATTGTGTGACTCTATCATCCTCCATAGGTCAGTTTGTGATATTCCACTTGTTTCAACACTCCAGTTTGGACTTGAAAGCATTCACATTTATCTTGCAGTACTGTTTTACACATTTAAACCATTTAAAGCTGGCTTCTTTATAGATATTCATTCTCTTGTGATGTCAATCATCTCCTGATTAGATTCACTTTGTTCTTTGGCATTTTGATTTGACACCTGGGTATTTGGCTGTACCCAAAGTCTTTTTTTTTTTTCTTTATAAAAATGTATTTATTTATTTTTTGATTTGCCGGGTTAGTTTCGTGGTTGTTGTGTTGTATTTTTCCTTGCTTTGCAATGAAATGGCCTGCACTGGATTGATTAAAGTCAAGCACACCTAAGTTATTTAATTAAATCTAATGATTTTTCTTACACTTATATAAGTTTTCACACATTCCTGTTTATCATGGCATCGGAGAGTGGTAAAGTATAGCATCCTCGACCACAGAAGTAAGGATGGTGACATGTTGCCAAGTTGGACATGCAAGGAAGAATTTCCCCGTAATCTGCACATATAACAGAACTACTACAACTACATACGAAATGTGACAAACGAGAGGAGACAAAACAAGAGGACAAACTATTTAGTTAGTAACTAATTTGTCCCAATATCTCATTCAGAATTTCTTCTTAAAGCCAGTGTATTGACATACTGCCAGTACTATAACTACTACTAATTGGACCTGTCATGTTGAGTTCTGAAGTGACCACATGGATGGAATTTGACAGTCATCTGTCTGTTAATTAGGTGTGAAACACATATGGCATTAAAGCTTCCCTTACAAATACTAAAGCATCCCGCATATTGTCCTAGATTGTCATATCTGTCCAAGAACCTGGTGACAAAATAGTTTAGCAGTCAAAAAATAAATAGAGAAAGCTATGCTCCTCAACACTGGACAAGGAAGTTGTCAAGTCTGCCAACAAGGTAATGGAGTAATGGAGTTCAGGGTCCAAAGGTAATACAGAAGTTCAGGCGTTCTCAGTCCTAGGCCTACAGAGGGATACAGTCATTGCAGGCTTTTTATTGTTAAGGACAATCTCCTAATTAGAAACTACATCTTTTTGTGTAGGACATGACACTTAATTAGACATTCTGTTCTTTATCCTTCACAAATTCCTTCTAGCCCGTATCTGCATGTTTTTAGAAAATCAACAAAATTAGGTTTGTGAAAAGGAGTAAATTTGACCCCTTGTATTCCATTAGTAAGTGAACCCCTGGGGTGGGTCGATACGGTGTGCACAGCTTCAAGACCTTCTGATAATTTTTGTCAAAGACACCTATTAGTTTACTTTGTACAAAATATGATCTGTAAAATTTCCTAAAAATGAGGGCAAAAATAGGGAGAATCAGCAATGGCTTGATATCTGACATAACTAGACAGTCAAACAATAAATTATATGTGGGAGTTTTCTCATACTGGTGAGTCAAGAGGTTAGACAAAAAAAAAATATGGAGTGACTTCTAAATATTCATAAGTAGTTTTAAATCCCAAGAGATTTGTGTGTGGCATCTTAATGACCAGTAGGCCCAAAGTTGCTGGAATACAAAAGTGAAGTTGCTCCATTGATATTTTACAAATTGTAAGTAAATGTGCACAAACATTATTAGTTGTGTGATTAGGGTGTAGCTCTTTCCCGAAGATCTGAGTCGAAATTGGGAGTCTTAATAGACAGTATAGTGTAAAAACAAATGCTCATTTACCAGACCTATGGTGATACTGCCTCTTCAAAACCTAGATTCTACACTTTGTCCATCCTTTTACACAATGTCTTGCTCTAATTCTGTACATCTTAAAGTATTACTAGTTAACAATAAGATTTTTTATGAATGATGTAAAGCCAAACCACACTGTAAAAAAAAACAATAGACTGCATCATGGCCACCACTGTCCCATCCCCAAACCCATGACTGCACTAATACAACAAGCACTGTGCTCTCCTTTGCTATCTATGGCAGTGTTGTAATAGCACCGTCATCCCCTTCAACCCTATGGAACTGCTGCAGCACACACAGCACCCCTCTTCATGCTCCCGTAATTAAGCAGAAAGACAATGAAGGTAGCATTTCACTTTCCATAATCATGTGCCTGAGTCCGATTTTAAAAATGGCCAATGCTGAACAGGGGACGAGCAGTAGGAAGTAAAAAGACATAAAGGCGCTTACCAAAGATGTGGCAGTTTCAAGGACGGGGGTTCAGACTTGGTGATCTTCAACAGCACTCTCATGGGGTTGAGCTCATGGAATGGTGGCTCCATTTCTGCTGCCTCAATTAGAGTGATCCCCAGGGACCAGATGTCAGCCTTGGTAGTGTAAGGAATATCTTTTGATGTCTCACACTGGATCACCTCTGGGGCCATCCTGATCAAAGTGAAGAAAATATTTATTAGATGAAAATTTTGGACAATCTAACCTTTGCCTTAAGAGGAATGCAAAGGCAGTGCCTGGAGTTTTAGCTGCACAGGAAATCCAACTTGCGAAAGATGACACTGTGGTGTCCAAAGTGACACCCAACAAGAATGGTGAGGTTACATGCTCTTCCTTGTGTTTGAACTTATTCTCTTCTGTGTGCTCCAGTTTTGCCCTCATGTCCCACAGGCAAGCAGGCAAGGATAATTTGTGACTTAAAATTGAAAGGATATGGATGTTGGAATGAGCATGAGTGTGTTCAACAGCGGCCTAATGGCCCAGTCCAGGGCTGCTGATGTACGTTCTGCTCCATAGGACTCTTAAGAAAATAATAATCTTGGTGCTATAATAACATACTGTAGTCCACATGATCCAAGGGTCTGCTTAGAACCTTGTTGGAGATGTTGTATGAGTAAGCAGCATTAACATAAGTAAAAGATGAAGATGGGCATTATAGCAGAGATTTTGAAAATATGAAAGAAAATGCATTTACATGTGTTAGTCATTACTAGTTAACCAACTGATCATCATCTCCATCTCATCCTGGGGCCACACTGTGTTGCAGAGAATTCAGTGACTCCACACTTTTTTCATCACTGCCAACATATGTGGCTATTAATGTACACATCATGACAAAAAAAATTGAAATTAGAGGGAATTTAACAAGACTCTCCAGGTGTCTTATTTATTTGACAATATCAATATCAACTAAAAACTTTTTGTGAACTTTCAAAATGCCAAAGACCTTTGCAAAAGGGCAAAATTATTTACATTTACATATTTAGTTGACGCTTTTATCCAAGGCGACCTACAACATTGGAGGTACAACTGGTTTAATTTGTTTTTTTTCTTTTTGTTTCATTCTTATTTTGCTGCTTCCTGAAAATTACATTATGCTGGCTAGACCCAGGTCACATACTAGTTGGTCACTCACATAGACAGTAACCCAGATGCCAATCAAGTGGCAGTATTTTATTCCACAAAGTGGAAAATACCAGAGAATAAGAGGATGTGGGGAGAGCTTGTTGAGTTCACATGGAGAACTGAAGGCAGATCTCTTAGAAATGCACATTCCCCTTCATGGCTGCAGCAGCTGCAGCACTAATAATAGTAATAATAATAATATTAATTCATTACATTTATATAGCACCTTTCAAAGTGGGGAGCCACTTCAACCACCATTAATGTGTAGCAACCACCTAGATGATGTGACAGCAGCCATTATGCACCAGTACGCTCACCACACGTTAGCTGTTAGGTGGTGAAGGGGCGAGAATTAGTTAACCAATCATAAACGGGAGATGATTAGGGGGCCAAAATAACCTGTCTTTAATGTTTTCACTTAGTCCTCTAAGAAGTCCTCATACCATACCTCACATTACTGTCATCCATGTATTCATTTGAAGAACCTACCTTTTCTTGTGTATTTCCAGGTTGCAGTGAGTACAAGAGGGAAAGAAACCTTGGACAATACACCAACCATGGATGGGACACATTCATATATTCACTCAAATAGGGTTTATGTAAACACACCGATTAATCTAGGATGGGATATAGACCAGAGCAGTTGGAAAAAATACATTTGGATGGAAAGCACATAAATGTTATACAAACAGTAACCTGGATGGAGTTAGAGTTCATTGTCCTGTGACAAGCAGCAGTGCTACTACACTCTCAACGTTTGACATGGTCGACCACTAGATCCTCCTTGCCATCTTGGCATCACTGGGACTGCCTTCAAGTAGTTTGAGTCCCACCTTTTAGGCAGATCCTACCATGTGTCCTGGAGATATGTCAAAAGTATTCTAGGCTATCACCAGGATGTCCCAAGGATCAGTGCAAAGTCCTATCCTCTCCTCATTATTTACCTCTTCACTAATTCCTATCATCCTGTTCCGTGGTTTCTCTTATTAGCGCCATGCTGAAGATATGCAGCTCTAACTGTTTTTTCAGCCAAAGCACCACACAGTATCATGTATCTCACTAATATTGCAACCTGGATGAGGGGACACCATCTTCAGGTCAACCTGGCAAAGACAGACCTTCTTGTTATTGTAGCTAATCCATCAATTTAACACTTCATCATTGTTCAGCTTAGCTAATCATCACTAACACTTACCAAGTCTGTTCTCAATCTTGGGGTGGTAATCGGTGACCAGTTGCCCTTCAGGGACCATGTAACTACAGTTTCTCAGTCTTGCAGATTCAAGTTATACATCATTTGCAAGATCAGACCATATTTGACAGAGTAAGTGCAAATGTTAAATGAAAAAGAAATGGACTTGCCACTAATAGATACTAATGGGTGCATGTCCCTCCATTGTCCATCTATCATCAAATCCACCGAATGGGGTAACAGTCACAGGGCACTCATCCACAAAGCCAATTTAGAGCGGACATCAAATCTATGACTCATATCTTTAAGATATGAGAGAAAAGCCCACAGGATACAGGGGAAAGCAATTTGTACCCATGACTCTAAAACTGCCATTAAGTGATTATCTGAAGCATTAAAAATAATTCAAAAATAAAGCATACATACCAGTAGGGGGTGCCAATGAATGTAGCTCTTTTTTGGAAAGTGCTGGCATTTTTAGCTGAGACCCCAAAATCAGCTGTGAAACAAAGGATAAAGTTAGTGCTTCTTTAATTTAAGATTCAATGTTTTATTAAGTGTTTAAAATAAAAATGAGGTTTTCATATTCTAAGGTGTGTCTTTTTTTCTCAGATCTCTAGAACAGGGTTTCTTCAATTTAGTCACAACCCAATATTGCACTTCTTGGTGTTTTTTTAAGACTCATCCCTCTCATCTGAGCTTTGGGAGCATGATCAAGGATGATTGTGGCGAAAATGTTGATTGCTTAATCAACCTGCAGGAACCCACTGCTGCCCACTTTGCAAACCATCTGTGACCCATTCCCATTAATAGAACAGTGACTCGCCACCGAATCCAAAGTTTAAGAAACCCTGCTCAAGAAATATTTTGGCATTTTCTGACAATGGACATTACAAAGATCTCTCAAGGTCAGACTAGCCTAGAACTCAAGAACAAACAGGCAAAAACATTGCGAAGATTAAGAGAATTGTGAGGTCAGAAAAATCTGTCAAGTAGTCTGGAAGCCAAATAAACATTTTCTAAGATTTCTTCAGTTTAGAGTAAGACCAATTTTAGAGTAAGGGTCAAAAATACAATGTTTGTCCATCTGCAGTTCAAAGACCAATGTCACTTGCAGGGAGCATGTGTTCCATCATGGCAATTAACAAATAATATGACATAACCATTAGAATAAATGATTGAATCACACAAATAGTGTCCTGTGGTACAAACAGTATGAAGACACATAAGAGGCTCAGTGCCTTCTCAATAAGGAAATGTCAGCTCTAAAATTTTCCTGCTGGCGTAAACTTAATGTTAATGTATTATAGTTTAAATCACAAAATAATGGTCTGATAACTGGCTCAGGGTCAGTTACAGATAGACATTAGAACTGGAATCATATAGTGTGATGCAACAGGGACTTTTCTGTGCCAACATTGATATTCACTCACCTAATTTAACATCTCCTTCCAAGGTGAGTAAGATGTTTCCTGCTTTCAGGTCTCGATGGATGATCTTGTTGTTGTGAATGTAGTCCAGGGCCTGGAGGGTCTGCTGGCACACCACTTGAATCTGAGGCTCACTTAACCCTCTTTCCAGCTCTGTGATGGCATATGAGATACAAACACAAATGGCTTTGGTATTACAATGTGACTATGAGACACTGGGGGATCTCTATCCAAATGACTGAAGAGAAATGTACACTCCATACTGTTTGTATGCAAGCACACACATTCACACACAAACACTAGTATAGTCATTCAAACACATATCCTGTATAAAAACTTGATTAGGCCCACAGTTCTTCTTAAACCTTTTTTTCTTCTGACCCAATCTTGCCTTTATTAGTGTCTTTGATACCCATGATGATCTTGGAGCCATTTGAAGAATCTCCACCAATCGTCGGAATGTGGGTGGGTCCGCCTTGGAGACTCACAACACAAAAGCAGCAATCCGCAACCCAAAATTTTAAGAAACTCTGGATTAGGGATACATGTTCACAAGCAATCACAACTCAGTGCATACCTATACAGTTTTACTACTTAAATCAAATGCACTGGCAAAATGTCAACAACACACATGCACATATGAAAACAACCCACATGCATTTATACACTTGTAAACATACACACACATTTACACATATGTATCAGATATGAATATGAGAGTACATCATACTGAAATCTCACAAATAGTACTCACACATACCTGTACACATGTACCACCATGCATACAAATACATACATACCCATGTGAATGTATACTCACTCATGTACTCATACACTTGCTGGCATACACATATATACTGTACACATTTACAAACACATGTGTGCACACTCTACAGGTGTGTGCACACATCCACACACACATTGACATGCAGTACATACTAGCAAATGCAGATGCACATACATTCAAATATACTAAATTTCATTAAATTCACACACATACTGTACATACACACATTCAAACACATATATGAACATACTAAAACACGTTAAATTTACTTTTACATGCTGTGTCTGTTTGTAAGGGATTATCTATTGTATATATATATATATATTAATATACAGTACAGGCCAAAAGTTTGGACACACCTCCTCATTCAATGTGTTTTCTTTATTTTCATGGCTGAAGGCATCAAAACTATGAATGAACACATGTGGAGTTATGTACTTAACAAAAAAAGGTGAAATAACTGAAAACATGTTTTATATTCTAGTTTCTTCAAAATAGCCACCCTTTGCTCTGATTACTGCTTTGCACACTCTTGGCATTCTCTCGATGAGCTTCAACGGGTAGTCACCTGAAATGGTTTTCACTTCACAGGTGTGCCTTATCAGGGTTATTTAGTGGAATTTCTTGCTTTATCAATGGGGTTGGGACCAGCAGTTGTGTTGTGCAGAACATTAGAACATTAGAACATTAGAACATTCTAGACGAGAACAGGCCATTCAGCCCAACAAAGCTCGCCAGTCCTATCCACTTGTTTCCTCCAAGAAAACATCCAGTCGAGTTTTGAAAGTCCCTAACGTCTTACTGTCTACCACACTACTTGGTAGCTTATTCCAAGTGTCTATCGTTCTTTGTGTAAAGAAAAACTTCCTAATGTTTGTGCGAAATTTACCCTTAACAAGTTTCCAACTGTGTCCTCGTGTTCTTGATGAACTCATTTTAAAATAACAGTCTCGATCCACTGTACTAATTCCCTTCATAATTTTAAACACTTCAATCATGTCCCCTCTTAATCTTCTTTTGCTTAAACTGTAAAGGCTCAGCTCTTTTAATCTTTCCTCATAATTCAACCCCTGTAGTCCTGGAATCAGCCTAGTCGCTCTTCTCTGGACCTTTTCTAGTGCTGCTATGTCCTTTTTGTAGCCTGGAGACCAAAACTGCACACAGTACTCAAGATGAGGCCTAACCAGTGCATTATAAAGGTTGAGCATAACCTCCTTGGACTTGTACTCCACACATCGTGCTATATATCCTAAGTCAGGTTAGTTGGACGATCATTTATTTTTCAACAGGACAAAGACCCCAAACACACCTCCAAGCTGTGTAAGGGCTATTTGACCAAGAAGGAGAGTGGTGGAGTGCTGTAAATGGTCATGAAAATAAAGAAAACACATTGAATGAGGAGGGGTGTCCAAACTTTTGGCCTGTACTGTATATTAATGTTGTCACACATGCGCACATGGTCATATGGAAAAGTTTGGGAAGCCCTCTTACTTCTTTGGATTTTTGTTTATCATTGGCTGAGCTTTCAAAGTAGCAACTTCCTTTTAATATATGACATGCCTTATGGAAACAGTAGTATTTTAGCAGTGACATTAAGTTTATTGGATTAACAAAAAATATGCAATATGCATCATAACAAAATTATACAGGTGCATAAATTTGGGCATCCCAACAGAGATATTACATCAATACTTAGTTGAGCCTCCTTTTGCAAATATAACAGCCTCTAGATGCCTCCTATAGCCTTTGATGAGTGTCTGGATTCTGGATGGAGGTATTTTTGACCATTCTTCCATACAAAATCTCTCCAGTTTAGTTAAATTTGATGGCTGTTGAGCATGGACAGCCTGCTTCAAATCATCCCATAGATTTTCGATGATATTCAAGTCAGGGGACTGTGACGGCCATTCCAGAACATTGTACTTCTCCCTCTGCATTAATGCCTTTGTAGATTTCAAACTGTGTTTTGGGTCATTGTCTTGTTGGAATATCCAACCCCTGTGTAACTTCAACTTTGTGACTGATGCTTGACCATTATCCTGAAGAATTTGTTGATATTGTAGTTGAATTCATCCGACCCTTGACTTTAACAAGGGCCCCAGTCCCTGAACTAGCCACCCAGCCCCACAGCAAGATGAAACCTCCACCAAATTTGACAGTAGGTAGCAGGTGTTGTTCTTGGAATGAGGTGTTCTTCTTCCACCGTGCAAAGCGTTTTTTGTTATGACCAAATAACTCAATTTTTATCTCATCAATCCAAAGCACTTTGTTCCCAAATGAATCTGGCTTGTCTAAATGAGCATTTGCATACAACAAGCAACTCTGTTTGTGGCGTGAGTGCAGAAAGGGCTTCTTTCTCATCACCCTGCCATACAGATGTTCTTTGTGCAAATTGCGCTGAATTTAGGAACGATGTACAGATACGCCATCTGCAGCAAGATGTTCTTGCAGGTCTTTGCAGGTGATCTGTGGGTTGTCTGTAACCATTTTCACAATCCTGTGCATATGCCGGCTCTATATTTTTCTTGGCCTGCCAGGCCTGGGTTTAACAGCAACTGTGCCTGTGGCCTTTCATTTCCTGGTTACATTCCTTACAGTTGAAACTGTCAGTTGAAACCTCTGAGATAGCTTTTTGTAGCTTTCTCCTAAACCATGATACTGAACAATCTTTGTTTTCAGATCTTTTGAGATTTGCTTTGAGGATCCCATGCTGTCACTCTTCAGAGGAGAGTCAAAGGGAAGCACAACTTGCAATTGACCACCTTAAATACCTTTTCTCATGATTGGACACACCTGTCTATGAAGTTCAAGGCCTAACGAGCTAATCCAACCAATTTGGTGTTTCAAGTAATCAGTATTGAGCAGTCACATTCATTCAAATCAGCAAAATTACAAGGGGACCCAATTATTTGCACAGCCAGTTTTTCACATTTGATTTAATTTCATACAACTAAATACTACTTTACTTAAAATCTTTGTTCGGAAAACACCCCAGTACTTAGATGTTCCTAGGAAATGAAAGACATACCACTGTTATCTTTTTTGTTGAAATTATTATGCAGGCTGAGAGGGGTTCCCAAACTTTTTCATGTGACTGTATGTGTGTGTGTGTATATATATATATATATAGTGGCGGACAGCCAGGGCCCTTACCCAGCTGGGTCATACCGACCATGGAAGGACTAGTATTTTCAAGACTGTTTCTCCTCTGGACAGAGAGAAGGCAGCCCACATGGAAGCTCAACTCTGCTGGGGCCCGTGGCCACCGCCAGGGGTCCCCTGGACTTTTGCAGGGACCTATTCGGCAGCACTTCTATCACTTCCGGAAGTGCTGCTGGAAGAATCTCGTTGGGCACCTGGAGTCCATCCAGGTGCCCTATAAAAGGAGCCAGCCACTGCCACTCAATGGCCAGAGTCGGGAGGACGTGGACGAAGCTTGTAAGGAGGAGTGGCGGTGGAAAGACTGGCTGAGAGAAGGCACTGTGTTTCACTATGCAGGGGCTATTATGTTAATGTTGGGAGCACAGAAAAGCGCTCCCCGACCGTAAATAAAACCTTGTGCTGTGTGGAGAATCTTGTGTCCAGCCTTTCTGTGCCGGGCTTAGGATGGCTGTACACGCCCCCAAGCTTCACAATATATGTATATATACATATATAGAGTGATAAACTCCTGTAGAATAATCTCTTGTGTTTGTTCCAGCCAGTTCAGCAATAAAGTTAATCTTCTTGGAAACCCTGTCCTGGTTTAACAGGTGGAGGCCATTGACATTTTTCCCTCTTCATCTTTTCTGACTGTTTTTTCACTAGTTTTGCATTTGTCTACGGTCAGTGTCACTACTGGTAGTATGAGGCGATACCTGGACCCTACAGAGGTTGCACAGGTAGTCCAAATTCTCCAGGATGGTACATCAATACGTGCCATTGCCAGAAGGTTTGTTGTGTCTCCCAGCACAGTCTCAAGGGCATGGAGGAGATTCCAGGAGACAGGCAGTTACTCTAGGAGAGCTGGACAAGCCTGTAGAAGGTCCTTAACCAATCAGTAGGACCGGTATCTACTCCTTTGGGCAAGGAGGAAAAGGATGAGCACTGCCACAGCCCTACAAAATGACCTCCAGCAGGCCACTGGTGTGAATGTCTCTGACCAAACAATCAGAAACAGACTTTATGAGGGTGGCCTGAGGGCCCGATGTCCTCTAATGGGCCCTGTGCTCAATACCCAGCACCGTGGATCTCAATGGGCATTTGCCATAGAATACCAGAATTGGCAGGTCCACTACTGGCACCCTGCGCTTTTCACAAATGAGAGCAGGTTCACCCTGAGCACATGTGACAAATGTGAAAGGGTCTGGAGAAGCCGTGGAGAATGTTATGCTGCCTGTAACATCGTTCAGCATGACTAGTTTAATGGTTGGTCAGTGATGGTCTGAGGAGGCATATCCATGGAGGGACTCACAGACCTCTACAGGCTAGACAACAGCACCTTTACCTTCATTAGGTATTAGGATGAAATCCTTGGGCCTATTGTCAGACCCTATGCTGGTGCAGTGGGTCCTAGGTTCCTCCAGGTGCACGACAATGCCAGCCTCATGTGGCGAGAGTATGCAGGCAGTTCCTTGAGGATGAAGGAATTGATACCATTGACTGGCCCCCATGCTCTTCTGTCCTAAGTTCAATAGAACACCTCTGGGACATTATGTTTCAGTCCATCTGACCCCGCCAGGTTGCACCTCAGACTGTCCAGGAGCTCAGTGATGCCCTGGTCCAGATCTGGGAGGAGATCCCCCAGGACACCATCTGGCATCTCATTCGAAGCATGCCCCACCGAGGTTATCAGGCATGCAAACAAGCACATGGGGGCTATACAAACTACTGAGTACGATTTGGAGTTGCTGCAATGAAATTTTGGCAAAATGGACTAGCCTGCCGCATCATTTTTTCACTTTGATTTTCGGGGTGTCTTCAAATTCAGCTCTCTGTAGGTTGATAATTTTCATTTCCATCAAACGATGTGGCATCCTTTCATTCCTAACACATTACCCAGTCTATATCAGTGTAGATATCCAGCAGGATTTTTTTTCCCATTGAGATCTGATGTGTTTTGAAAGGGTTCCGTTAGTTTTTTTGAGCAGTTTATTGTATTGTAACATGCATGCACATTGGAAGCAGCTTAAGGGCTCTGGTGATGGTAATTTCCTGGTGCCCCAGGGGTTAGTGCTTTGTGCTAATTCCTTTTCTCTTCTCCCTCTGCAGACTGGAAGATTGACAGCTACTGTATACCACTGATGTCCATCCACCTGGACCTCATCTTCCTGCCGCAAGGACTCATAACATTTTGGTTCAGTTCTGTTCTGGACTTGCGTCTGAAAAGATGTTATCAATCTTGTTCTATCAAGAGTTATTTACTTGGTTGTTTTTAAATTATACGGGGTCACGGTGCTGCCCAAAACCTTTTCCAGTCCTATCCCTTTTAATATACAGTATATATATCTGTTATTTATTAGCAGTTACTTTAAGTTTACCAGCTCTTTAACACAAATAGCCTGCTCCTCCAAACAGCCAGTCTTGTAGCTCAACCTTAAAATATACTGTACAGTATAAAATGCAAACATGCTCAGGTTGATTAATTGTTGCATTAGCCTGGCATACCTAATAAAGTGGCCAATGAGTGTATATTTGTTTAAAATGTATTTTTATACATTCACATCACAGGCAAGTTAAGTGACTTGCTTAGAGTTTCACAATAAGGGAGATTTGAGGACGGAACTTGCAGTCTTTTTATTTTATAGTCCACTTCCATAACCATTATAGGACATACAACATATTGAAATCAAATAATATATTTAACAGCAACACACTTACCCAACATTATTGCATCTAATGCTCCTCCTGGGCAAAACTCAATCATAATCTGTAGGACAAAAGAACAATTAAGCTTTGAAGTGGAAAGTTTTTCCAATACTTTAGCATAATGGATGAATCAGAAAAAATAACACCTACCAGTCCAACATTCCCCTACAAACAGGCACACTTTTTTCTTTCATAAAACTACAATAAAATAAATTATGCCCATTTTCACATACTAACTTTGAAGGAAGGAAGGATTTTAATGCCAGACTCATCAAGGTTAAGTATTGCATTAAAGTGGGGGTATTGCATTAAGCCCCACTTGTTGACATTCATTATGGTTCTGCCTTTAGACTTGTTTGACCCTACTTTTTAATATCTGCTAGTTTAGTTCCATTACCTCTGTCAAGTTCGATTAAAGTTTGATTAAATGTCTTCTCCACTCACCCAAAGCTTGCTTTCAAAAAAGAGTGCACCCAACAATTTGACAATGTTACTGTAACAACACAGTGCCAGGATATCAATTTCTATGACATGGTCCTCTAGCTCTTCTTCACTTTTCACCTCAATCACTTTGGCAGCTGCCAGGACTCCTGATGACTTTTTGCGCACCTATGGAAAAGACAGAGCAGATGCATTCTTATGTAGCATACTGAAACACCTCACTCCAAGAGTCTAAGGGACTGAATACATTAATAGATGTGTGTTTATCCACAGAGCTCCATCTAGCAGTAAAGAATCATTAATTCTGTTGTAAACAAGACTTACAAAAGGGGCTTACTCGAGCATTTCTGCTGCCCTAGATGAAGCTCTAAATGGCACCCCATTAATCCCCTTGCTTTGGCAGAAAAATCACTGCCAGACTTGTAGCTACAAATGTAGAGAACGAGAGAGGAGCTAGGACTGGGAAGAATGAAATATTAATACAAAACAGTGGATTGACAGTTGGAAAGTGTTGAGGGGGACATTAATTATTTATGGAAATGTCTGTTTATAAGACTCTGTCAGAAACCTCTGAGCTGTGCCATTCCAGAAAACATTTAGGAATTGGGCTGTATTGACATGCTTTCTTTCTTTCTAAAAAAAAGCAATTATATTATACAATCAAATTTTCACTTTAACCATATGAGAGATTTGTAGCTCTCCATGTAAACCTCTAGCCTACAGATAACTAATGATGATGGTGACAGTCTAGTTATACTTATTTCAAAGCTTTCATAGCTCTAAAAAGATTTACATTTCATTTTGGTCACTGAAATGAATGGATAAACTTGATACAATGACAAAATTCAATGAAACTGAAGTATAATTATTCTCTTTAATTATTTACCCATGATTCCTGTTTGCTGATTGTTCATTAATGTATGCAAAACCTGGGGGCTTTCCCCCCTGCTCGCTTCACCCTGTGCCTGTGCTAGCCTCTTTGCGGTTCTCCCACTCATGGATGGGGATGCAGATGTACTATACAATTTACTAGATATTTTACATTACAGCAAGGAATTAACCATATTATATTAATACATAATAATTTGAATGTAAATTATGTTTCATGTTGTGCTAGAGTTATCCATTGTGTAATACGATTTTATTCTGTTTGGCTTTGAAATTAACACACAAAAACTTTTTAAATTTACATTTTTACTGTAAAACTTAAATTAAAACAATTTTTTGAATTACATTTTTGTCAATATCGCATTGAATTGTGACTCCATATTTGGACTTTCATCGTGACAACGCAACGTATAACTGCACGTAATTGAATTTCGTTTCTTGCCCTCTATTAAGTAAAATGAGTTTTTCAAATGTTTTGCTCTGAGATTTGTAAATTGTCTTTGCAAAAGCTATTCTAACGGGAAACTGTTAACGTTTTAATACGAATGGCATATCAAGATCTCCTTTGTTGTCTAATGTTTTCCCCGAAGATGTACTACATTACCTTTCTTGGATACATCCTTCATTCTACAGTAATTCGTGCGGTGGAAGACCGGACGGTGCTAACGGTTGTAGATATTCTTCGGAATATTGTAAGTTGATGTTTTCATCTGCCGCACGATCATCACCATCTGTTTCAGCATAATCTATTGATATGCATTTAACCAATTTGGAGTGTAACCGATCATCATTTTTGGTGTTAATTAGTTTGACTTCATCATTTCTTGGTGCTAGGATTGCCTGTTTTACAGTTGATAACCCTTCGTGATGAAATGTCTTGTCTTGTCTGAGCAAGAACTGTGTCTGTCAAAAGCATTCACACGAATGAGAGGCGAGAGTACTGTGTGCGTGGTTTTCTATGGTTGAGGGGATGGCATGACTTGAAAACATCTCATAGCCAAAGTCTCGACTCGTGGGACTTGAAAAAATCTTCCAAAAAGTCTCGTCTTCAAAAAGTCTTGTCTCATCGCAGGATTATTTTATTATAATAGAGAGAAATGCAATATAACTATCCAATCAATATACAACCTCGCAGAGCTGTTACAGTGACATTATTGTTATTATGATTGCTCTTGTTGGATTATTATCATTTACAAAAAACAGAGAAATAGAGCAAAATACTTAAAAGAGCAAAAAAGATGTGCCTAAAAGGGCAATCCAAGGCAAACAAGTCCCAATATGCAAATCCAAAGGCATCCAAGAAAACAAAGTAAGAAAATCCAGAAACCATCAATAATAAATGAAAAATCATTATTTAGAGAAAACATCCAATACAAGCTCAATGGCCTGCTGTGGAATCCTTTCTCTATGAGATTCAAAAAGCCTCAGTTAGAATCCAGCAGCAGTGACAACAGGGTGGCCCCGCCTCCTGGGACTCCATCCACAGACTGCAAGAAGTTACAACACATTTAAGGATGCAGAACACACACAATAAATGATAAGCGAAACTAACAGAAATAAAATTCAAAATGCTGGCTGTAATACCACAAAATCCAACTATAGGCTCGCCACTCTAAACAAGCTGCTTGGGCACAAAGAACTGAAAATCAGTAAAACTGATAAGGTCATTGGGAAAAATATGATTTTTAATTAGAAACTGTAAAGGAAAAGTGAAGAGCAAATGGTTATGTTAGGCATGGCATGGTTAAGTGACTATGAGGTGTGGCAGAAAAGTAATGAGACTGGCAACACTGCAAGCGATCTGGCAATGCTGCGCTGTTGTCCTTGATAGAGCACATGTATCAGTACCCTCCCATAGCTCAGTGCGAGTTTCAACTCCTTCCGTTAACTACGTGATTTTTGTGACTGCTATTAGCAAAGTTGTGTTTTTGGTTGTGCGTCACGCAAAATGGAACAGCGGAATTTGGAGCAACGTTGTGCCATTAAATTTTGTGTTAAGCTTGGAGAATCGGCAAGTGTGACGTTTGAAAAGTTAAAACAGGCCTATGGGGAACATTCTTTATCCCGAGCTCAATTTTTTCGCTGGCACAAATCATTTTTGGAAGGCAGAAAACACGTTGAAGATGAACAACGTTCAGGAAGGCCTTCAACTTCGAAAACCAATGAAAACATCGAACGTGTGAACACTCTTGTGAGATCAGACCGTCGTTTAACATTAAGAATGTTGAGTGAACAATTAAATTTGAACAGATTTACCGTTCATCAAATTTTGACTGAACATTTGCACATGCGAAAGGTCTGTGCCAAAATGGTGCCGAAAAACCTCACAAGTGAGCAGAAGGACAATCGAAAAAACAAGTGTCTTGATCTTCTTGACAGAATCGCTAATGAGCAAGATTTCTTTAGTCGTGTGATCACAGGTGATAAATCATGGATTTTTGAATACGATCCTGAGACCAAGAGGCAAAGTCAGGAGTGGCACACTGCAAACTCTCCTCGACCAAAGAAAGCTCGAATGAGCAAATCGAAGATCAAATCAATGCTGATTTGTTTTTTTGACAAAAGGGGAATCGTCCACAAAGAATTTGTTCCTCCAGGACAAACTGTCAACCAAGTTTTTTATAAAGACGTCCTTGAAAGGCTCAAAAAATGGGTCATTCGCGTGAGACCAGACATTGCAGACAAATGGATGCTCCATCATGACAACGCCCCATGTCACACTGCCCTCTCCATAACAGAATTTTTGACCTCAAAAGACATTCCTGTGGTTCCCCAGCCCCCTTATTCACCTGACCTCAGTCCGTGTGACTTTTTCCTTTTTCCTAAACTGAAAAATGTCCTCAAAGGACGTCATTTCGGGACTTTAGAAAACATCCAAAAGAGTGTAACGGACATGCTGAAGACCATACTGGTTGAAGACTTCCAGCGCTGCTACCAACAGTGGGAACAACGTCTCCATCGGTGTGTAGCTGCCCAAGGGAACTACTTTGAAGGGGATAACATTGATGTTTGAAAAAAATAAAAAACTTTGGTAAATAAAAAATCAGTCTCATTACTTTTCTGCCACACCTTGTACTAACCCTGCAATATACAGTCATCAGTCATATGTGTGCTGTAACCACAAGGGGGCACCACTGAGCCTCAACCCACGACACAATAATGCCCAGCATGATTCTGGGTTCAAACAAAAGAGTTTTATTCATCTCCAACACCTTCTTTACATAAGCACCAGTCACAATACTGAATTATAAATCATCTCTTTCCACCTCCAGTAGAGTGTCACCCGCTGCCTCCCAACTCTGACTCAACAAAGTGTGACTGTGGGGTCCCTTTTCAATCAAACTTGGGAACTGCTTTTGGTGTCACACTCAGGTCTTCCCCCAACAGCACCCTTTGGTAGCCCCAAATGATCCTGACAAGGCTGCATCTCTAGACTCCAATTCCCTTGCAACCCTGTGCATGTCCTAACTGGGTTCAGCCATGTCGAAGACTGCCACCTTTCAAGTGGGGGAATGAACTGATCCCAGTATGCCTATTTACCCAGTCCATCCATTATTGCATCCTGGCCAGGATGCCTGTCTTTCCTCCATGACACCTACAGTGCTCAAGCATGTTCAGTCCTATTGACATGTGTACATGTCCCCAATTTTTTTTACCCACTGATAATTTGCAATAAATCTTTACCCATTCACAAAAATAATATGGCTACCACAATGTAAACCTAAAAAAGAGCTGCACTGCTGACTCTTGCTGTACTATGAAATTATGAAGAAAAGAAAAAGGAGTAACCAGACACACAAATATTTTAGAAGGTGTGGACAAAAAGTCTGTCTATATCACAGACAAAGTTGGATATGCATAATCAATGTAATTTACTACTGTGTGTGTTTATTTTGGGTTCTTCCACAAAACATTTTTCTCATTGGCAATTTAGTTGCCTGTATGCTGCTTTATGATAAGTTGAAATCTAAAAGGTGAAAATTAACACAACAACAGCTTTATCCAATGTTTGAAGTCCGGGCACTATAAAACAACATAAGGAAATGCAATATCAATCAGTTCTCACTGCTGTTTTAATTCTTCTCTTCAAAGTCAAATTCATCTGGCTGACCTGTTGAAGTAACTGACACTTTTAATCATGGTGTTAATTTCTTTTCATTGTTCTTTTCATAGTCATTGTGATCTGTAACAAGAGTAAGGAGCAGGTTGAGGAGACTCTGCAGAGGTGGAGATATGCTCTAGAGAGGAGATGAATGAAGGTCAGTAGGAACAAGACAGAATACATGTGTGTAAATGAGAGGGAAATCAGTGGAATGGTGAGGATGCAGGGAGCAGAGTTGGTGAAGGTGGATGAGTGTAAATACTTGGGATCAACGGTACAGAGCAATGGGGATTGTGGAAGAGAGATGAAAAAGAGAGTGCAGGCAGGGTGGAATGGGTGGAGAAGAGTGTCAGGAGTGATTTGTGACAGACGGGTATCAGCAAGTGTGAAAAGGAAGGCTTACAGGATGGTGGTGAGACTAGCTATGTTATATGGATTGGAGACGGTGGCACTGACCAAAAAATAGGAGACAGAGCTGGAGGTGGTAGAGTTAAAGATGCTAAGATTTGCATTGGATGTGACGAGGATGGACAGGATTAGAAATGAGTACATTAGAGGGTCAGCTCAAGTTAGACAGTTTGGAGACAAAGTCAGAGAGAAGTGAGATTGCTGGATATATTGGGAGAAAGATGTTAAGGATGGAGCTGCCAGGTAAAAGGAAAAGAGGAAGGCCTAAGAGGAGGTTTATGGATGCTGTAAGAGAGGACATGAAAGCGGTGGGTATAACAGAGCAAGATGCAAAGGACAGGAAGATATGAATTAAGATGATCTGCTGTGTCGACCCCTAATGGGAACAAGAAGAAGAAGAAGAAGAATTTCTTTTCATGTTGTATTATAGATGGATGACATGAAAGGGTGTTGTGACCTTTGCTACACAATGCATTTTAGGAAAATTAGAGGCGATGTTCAGAAATTGGCTTGTGAAACTAGTTATACTACAAGACAGTTGAATGAAGTTTCTGACATGACAGAAATGCTTCTGATTCTATGACAGGCCAATCATACAATATAATCAGGCATTGCAATCTCTCTCATTCTGCATGTGAAATGACAGTTGATGAAGCTGAAATTTGGGTTAAAGTTCTTTCAGAATTAGTGATTCGATGTACAGCCTGTTGTGATCTGGTGAGGGAAGGTTGCCCAGCAAGCTCTAGGCTTCTCTTAGATTATGGAGCCCCTTGCAAAGGTAGCTATCTCAGTGAGAAAATATCAGTAGGGATAACCCTTGAGGAGAATCTTGGCTTTTGCTAGGGCATTCTGAAGTGTAGCCCTTTCAGTGAGAACAATATGAAGATGGATCAACACATTCGCACATCCCAGAAGTGACACCTTGCAAGCGAGTGGCTTCCAACCCCAGGTAAGGTATTGAAGCTGTTGGAGTGTTTTTGCTTTGCAGTTGAAGTTATCTTTACTGACTAAATGTGAAACAGGCAGGCCCATGTGAATCAAGATTAAATATTTCTAGTTGTCCACCAATATATAAAGAATCTTAAAGGTTAACTTGCCTTTTATGAACACTCTTAGGCCACTTTTATAATACTTTATTATATGTGGGGAGATCAGGTTTATGCTTTATGTAATACAACATAATTGTGAATGTTCATTGATCAACAGCCTTCTGACACAAAATTTGTAATCACTTCCTGAAAAAACTAATAATAATTGATATTAAATATACCTGATTGGTGGTTATCGTACATTATCCACAATATCTTACGGATTTCACTGCATAAAGAAGACAGCAGTAGAAATTGTTCAAGTAAGATTAGCTTATTTCTGCTGCTTGTAATTTATAAAAACTATAGAGTCTGTAATGTGTGAATATTCCTATTTTGTGAGCATAGTAGTTGCCCAAGAACAAGAGATCAGAGTACATGAACGTATAGTGTACCTGGCAGATCATATTAAAGCGCCTTCTGTGGGAGGTGACTGTGATATCCCGTATAGTGGGAAAGTTGTCCCAATCTACACTCTGGACATCTGAAAATTCATGAGCCAAAAAGGATCAGTGGAGAGAAGAGACACAGATCCAAAATTGAAGGGTGAAAAAATCTATTCTCAGTACCTTCTTATGGTACTTAATTGTAACTTTATAAGTAATTATACTTTCTTTTCTCAAATTCTTTTGATTGGCTGAGGACAGCAACACTTTTACCGTTTTGGTCTCCAGCCGTGCTGCTGTGCAGTTCTGTATCAGTATTGCAACATACAGTGTTCTAACTACCTGTATTAAATAATAATAATAATTCTCTGTTGTCTGTATTAAATATTTTCAAATGATTTTACTTTTACAGAGTTTTTTTTAGCTTGTATTAAATAATTTTCAAATGATTTTACATTTGTTTTCCTCATAACCCATTAAAATCCTTGCTTTATGTTTTTAACTTATGTCTCTACTTTTATATAATATATTGGTATGAGTGTGTAGGGTGCCTGTATAAATTTATATATATAGTAATATAGAGAGAGATTTTAAGAGTGTCCCGTATTTGTAATTTTCTAATCTGGCAACCCCAATTTAGGATAAAAGTGTACCGTAAACACGGGGGTGGGAACATCGAAAGTGCGTAGAGTCAAAAGAGATGCAGCTGAAAGGGGAGTCATCTTACGGGCCTCATAATGTCTCAGGTTGCTTAATCTGTCTGAGGCCTAAAATTGTCCTGACTACAGCTGGGCCTTATATCGCCCGCAATAGGCAGGCTGCGAGGACACTGGCGTGTGGAATTGAACACCTGCGGAAGAGCCCGTATTGGCCATTATACCGGCTCCTCTGAGATGGCCCCTTATTCACGTACCAGCGTCTTCAACATGTAAATGGTAAGTGTCCTTCCTTTACTCTGGCGTACATTTACCGTTAAAAACAATAATGTTCAGTTTAGTGTTACTTTAACTTAAATTGGTAATGCACGGTGGCGTGCACTTCCACAGTGACCACCCCTTATAGAATCAGTTCAATATGTCCCTCAAACTGTAAGAGGTGAGGAGGATAGGCTTTAAGTCAGGGGAAATATGAAACATCTTTGAACCTGAGGTGTAAGGTAAAAACTGATAGGTTTTAGTTTACAATGTTATAAACCAAGATCCAGGCTTTTAATGACCTCTTGGGCACAGCTATTGTCAGTGTGTCTGTCCGCAGAGAGAGTGTTGACTGCGTGGAGAGGTTTACTTACTTCGTCAGTGACATTCATGTCTCTGGTGACTCTTACTATGAAGTCAGTAGGTGAATTGGGAAAGCATGGTGGGTCATGAGGTCGCTGGAAAGGGGTGTGTGGCGCTCCCGATATCTATGCAAAAGGACAAAGGTCCAAGTCTTTGGAGTTCTGGTGCTTCCTGTCTTGCTATATGGTTGCGAGACATGAACGCTATCCAGTGACCTGAGATGAAGACTGGACACTTGTGTCTCTTCGGAGAATCCTTGGGTACTTATGGTTTGACTTTGTGCTGAATGAGCGGTTACTCATGGAGATCCCAAAAGAGGCACATTACCTGCATTGTGAGGGAGCATCAGTTACAACACTACAGCCATGTGGTGTATTTCCCAGAGGATAATCAGGTTTACTGCGCCTGGACCAGGCCAAGGTGACGCCCACGTAACACTTGGCTGTGGGAGATAGAGGGTCAGTTTCAGAGGGTGGGACTGATCTGCGTCTGCCTGGGGAGGCTGCCAACCAGGATCACAAGCTGTTTCTTCGTGTGGTGGGCACTGCAACGCGCTGTACCAGTGCATGCTCCACAGCATGACCTGACCTGTATTTAGCCAAATGCACGGACT
This sequence comes from Polypterus bichir lapradei, assembly GCA_026402145.1. NCBI lineage: Eukaryota > Metazoa > Chordata > Cladistia > Polypteriformes > Polypteridae > Polypterus > Polypterus bichir. The sequence continues at coordinate 74,953,301 of JANRMT010062796.1, forward strand.
GAGGTGTTGACAGAACTTAGTGTTAGTTCATGTCCTGTGCATTCTTAGATCATTTTTATTTATTTATTAATTTTATTTTATTTTCTTTGGGTGTAAAAAAATATTCTTGATACATGAATGTTAGGTGTGTGTCACCATTGCCTTGTTCCTAAGTAATTCCTATGAGACTGGCATCATCTAACTGTATAAAAGAATAGGGTGTTAGTAAGTGTTTCTTATTCGAATCATTAATTATAATGGAAAAACTCTTACTGTGTTCTCATAATAAATAAAAAATTCAAACTGTGAATTTCAGGTTCCTCAAATTGGCCCATTTTCAATATGGGGAAGTACCTCAAAGCAGTTTGGCAAGTGTTTCTCTGCTAAAGTCTCTCTCTCAACCCCTCACAGGAAAGCCAGGCTGCCTAACTGCCAAGCTTTACCTTAACGTATGGTTTTGGGGCAGGTGTGAAGATGTTCTCTGCCCCATTGGTCTGAAGTATGGCTGTTTGGAACAGACTTGTATCAGAAGCCTTTAAGTACCATGACGTCCTATTGGCTCTAGGGGTTGGACAGAAAAATCTATACATTTGCCTGCTTTACCCATCTCTCTCTCTCTTACCAAACTGATGTATGAACTGAAAAGGACAACACAATGAAGAGCACAGCTCAGCAGCTATATTGAGATAGGCATGCGACCTGTTCTAAAGAGAGCTGACCACCAATGATGCCTTAACTAGAGACATTTTAAATAACTAACAAGTCTGTGTGCCGCCTGAAACTACACATTTAGCAGGTTGTATGGTTGCCAATATTCAAGTGTACTTTGCATATCATTATTTATGAATATTATCAATAATACACTATTTAAAGTGTAACTTAACTCCTGTTTGTCTTTTACTATACCTAATTGCCTGAGGTTATAGATGTAGAAGGGAAGGTGGGGAGAAGTTATATGGTACAATACCTTTTAAACAGTGGTAAGTGTGTGGGATTTGATGCATTCTGACAAAGGCTACATATTAATAATACAAAAGGGGAAAGTAGAGTAATATATTTCTCTACCTAGACAAAACACTAACAAAAGCTGGAAAAAGTTAATGTGTGAGTTCATCATCCTCTTAAGTTCTTAAGTCTGGTCGGTCCGGTCCAAGCTCCTTTATCTTCTTTTTTTTCTTCAAGTGAACAAATTTTCTTTGAACCCTGAAGATCCTCTTGTAGTTGCCATCAAAGTCTTGCTCACTCATTTGTAGTTACGTAATGTTATGGGCGAGTATGAACTGTGAACAACTGATGTTGTCATGACATAGTGAGTCAAATTAGATTAAAAAAAAGCTTAAACAATACTAGTTCGCTGCCAATGAATGTGGGAGTGTCCAGGGCACAGAGATCTGTGTCCACGGAAAATTCTGAAATAAACCAATTAAAGGGAAGCCTCAGGTCACTTGCTTGCCAAAAGATCAAGGACTTACTGTACATAGACTCTCATTTGGCCAGCGTTCTTCACTCTGGAATATAAGGTATTCATACAGAATTTTTTTATTCACACAGAAATTAAACAAATACAAGTTGGAACTAATTTTTAATGAATGTTGAGATGCGCTGACATCCAGCATGTTCATTTAATTTTTTTCATGATTATTTCACATTACCTAATTAATTTAAGTAAAGCTTTTAAAATATCTGGGGGGATGGCACTTTCTTTATTACATCTGGGAAGTCCATCTCACCATTAAGCTCATAACAGACAATATTTTTTTATTACACAGGCTTGAAACTTCTTAATGATTTACTTGCTATTTATTCAGTCATTTTCAAAATGTACTGGGGTATGATAACAGTAAACTGTCATTCTTTCATAAAGTTAGATATAACATCTGGCAGGGCTCAGTGGTAGGACCAGTTCTTACTGCTATCTTTTACCTTTACGAGATGCATCCATTATTTACTAAACCCATCTAATGTATTAATAGGGTCACTTGAAGCCAGTGCCTATCCCAGTAGCATTAGGAGCGAAAGGAAACAACCTTGGACGCTGTGAGAATTAGAACCTGAACACATTTACATCTATACAATATGTATTTTATTTGTATTTGTATTTTTTTAAAAAGCAGGCATCAAAACAAAGAGGACTCTTTACATATACCATGCTACTGGTTGTGTCTGTCTGTCACACTGTGATTCATGAACTACTGTGTCTAGAACCTTGAACTTGGTCTTGATCAAAAGCTTATGGTATGATGCAAGTTGGTGTAGCAAAATATTTGAGTAGTGGTAACCTCCGTGAAGTTATTGTTGGTCACATCTTTCTTACGGTGAACTGTTCAATAGGTTGACATGGCAAAAAGGAAGAGCAGGTGAGCATGAAATTGCTGAGGCTGCTGATATGAAGAAGAACAGCAGCACCATCTGCTGAACCTCAAGTACTGGATACAGAATGCACATGGGACTAAGATAGACAAATGCCTGTACTTGTGCTCCTGTCCTCACAACAAAGTGATTATGATGATCACAAAATACAGTGCTACTTACTGTCATGGCGCCTAAAAGAATCTGAGTGGAGACATCTTGTGAACATCAAACCAAACACAGGAGGATGAAAAACAATAAGAGGTAAGCTTGAATATTGAGCCAGTGAGCAGCTGGCTAATGCTATGGCTCAACGATATGCTGGACATACTCCACGATACAGAATGACAGCGACAGAGAAATGTATGCCCACAAATGAGGAGACTTTTGCCCACATGCAAACCTTACTTGTAAATTCTTCCATCAATGTTTGCTTGAAGAGCACTGCTTACAACAGTTACATCAGAGATAAGCTCACTGTGGGGTACTGTTGCTTCATAATGAAAACAGCTAGCTCAATAAGATTCACTTTTACCTGAGGACCAGAGGTCCACGTGTTTCCTAGTTTACTATAATAAGATAGGCATTAATTTTAATTATATGCATTACTGATAATCTAATAAACATTGTGTTTCTAAGAACCACAGATGAGGTTGCCCAGCATCCACCTTCTGTCTGCACATCTTAAAACTGAGGTAAGTTAACATTACTGTCGAATTGGAAATGACACGTGCCATGCCAGTGTTTTAACTCATGTTTCTTAGTGTATTACAATAAAACAGGTATTAATTTATATTTTATACACCAACTGTTAATCTAGTAAACATTGTATTTCTTTTTACTGTTCTAATAATATAGTTATTATTTATTATTATTAACCATAGTCTTTATCTGTACTAATAAAAGGCAAAGCCCTGACTGACTGACTGACTGACTCACTCATCACTAATTCTCCAACTTCCCGTGAAGGTAGAAGGCTGAAATTTGGCAGGCTCATTCCTTACAGCTTACTTACAAAAGTCAGACAGGTTTCATTTCAAAATTCTACGCGCAACGGTCATAACTGAATCCTACTTACGTACATATATACGTCCATAGCCTGCAGCTCGGTCGCCGTGTGAGGCGGAGATGCATCCGCCATCAGCGCGCCTCCCACGTAATTGACTGCCTGCCCATATAAGGCCGTCCATCGCTCCGGTCTCTTGATTCACTTCCTTCGATGCATGTACTCCGAATGGCTCACGTGAACTGACAGTGAACGCAGTATGCAGACAACAAGCAAAAGCTCCAAAGAGCGCTGAACAAAAAACGCATTACACAATTGAGAAGGCAGCAAAAGAATATGAAGTGAGTGACACATACAAGCATATTCATAAGTGCAGCTACTGCGGAAACAAAGCACACGGTGGAAAAAGTCAATGTCCAGCTAAAGGAAGACAGTGTAAAAAATGTGGTAAATCGAACCACTTCGCTAAAGTTTACAAGACTGGGAAAGGTAAACCCGTGCTTGCAGTGTGTGATGTCTCAGATAAAGAGGAAGACGAGCTGTTTATTGATGCAGTAAGAAAGGAACAACCCTCTGAAGGTGAACAAGCCTTTGTAGACACATCAATAGGAAAGCAAGGTGTAAAGCTTAAGTTTAAATTACGTTTATAGACACGCTATTATTCGCAGGCAAATCCACAACTTAATACCGGGAATGCCTGTTAAACATCTTAGATTCATGAGTACCGATTTGGGCAGTGAACACTTCGATGAATGAAACCTGTTATCTTTACAATGGTTGACAAACACGGAATGTAACTTGAACACAACACATCCTCCAAATACGAACCTGACTGAAAGAAATAATGATAATCAAATCCTTGATGACAGCAACTCTCATAACAGTCACAAAACAATTACATTGACAATCATGTTACATTATTTTTAAAATGTTTCCTTTTATTTTTCATAACTTCTTTAACACACTACTTCTCCACTGCGAAGCACGGGTATTTTGGTAGTATATTATATACTACCGTGGCTGTTTGTTTGTCTGTTCAGGATTTTAAACCACCTGTAGCTTGCAAACCGTTTGAACTATTGACCTGAAATTTGGTACACATATACTACATGACGTCTACTATCTGCTTTCGAGGTGATGATTGACCTCCAAGGTTATTCCTCTTTTTATTTTTATTTTATTTTATTGTAGAATCAACTCTCGGCAGCAGCCAGCAGTGTGGCCATGCGGCGTATGCTTATGGGCGCCGTTCTCATCCCTACCACCTTCACCGCCACTTCCTCTACCTCTTCATATCTTAAATCATTCTTGAGGCAGATTGAAGACTTAAGTGCCAGCTTAAGTGAAAAATTAAGGAAAACGTACTGAGTAATTGCAACACAAACACTAACTTAATTAGTTTTAATGCGAAAAGATGCAGATGAAAGACGAAAAGAAGCGGGCCGCTAGGGTGGAGAAAAGAAGAGCTGCTCAGGAAGCAGCAAGCGCATCAAACTCTGAGTAAATGAACGGTAAACGTACAGAGAAAGAGGACGAGAACTATGAATGCTCAAGTCAAGTGTATTCATTCCATATTATCGTGCAGTGTGCCGTTACTGGTGTATAATAATTGTAGAAAGTCAAGCACAAAACTCTTATCTGTTCATTAAACAGATTAGAGAAAGACAAAAACGTCTTATTCACATAATAATAAACATTTTATGTTTTCTATTAAAAAAAATTAGGTTATGTATTTTAGTAAATTCTTGTTTTTCAATGCATTGGAGAGTTGTGACATGTTACATGTTGGTCAAACATAAAAGTAAAAATTTAACTGTATTTTATACAATGACAATTCTACTACTTCTAATTAGGCAGGCTCCCTCATACACTCATACCAGTCTCTAGTCAACCAGACATTCATTGAATTATCCATGGAGAAAAACTCCATAATTAGAATCCTGCTGTCCTGGAGCAATGACCACTGTGCAAAGCACTGCACCACCGTACTGCACACAAGTTGTCTTAGTGGATGTAAAGTCTGAAGAAAGCAAGACAATACTGACAGCTCTTAACCTCAAAAAATAGAAATTTGGCTTTGCTGTTCCCAAACAAATGCTATCTATGGTGAAAATCTAACTCTGAGTCATCACGTTTGAACACTATCTAGCCTTCTTTCTCGATGTTTAAAAGGCAGAGAAATTAATGTGTTTGCTTATTATGTAAAAACTAGTTTATGCATCTGTAGAGAGCAGAATTGGTTGCTGCACAACTTTCCTGATAGACTGTTTAAATGCCCTTTCTACTGCTGAGTTAATTTACAATACATGATAACAGCTAGAATTAGGAAGTACTAAAGTTCACTTGAATTAAATCACAGCATTGACTTCCAGTAAATTTCAAAGGAGTTCTGGAAATCATTCAAAGTTATTAATGGCATAGCCAACTTCTTATATTAAATCTATATATATAAAAGTCAATATATGTGTGTGTGTATGTATGTATGTTCCAGTATCACTTCCGAATGGCTGGAGCAATTTTCATGAAACTTGCTACACATGTTCCTTATTAGTTGACTAAAAATACTGTAGTTTGAAATCAACCCTAACCCACCCCCTTCTGGGTAGGGTTGGGGGGGTGATCTTGTGGTCTTGTGTGCATGTTATCATCCAGTTGACACTCGGAACGACCACCAGAGGGCAAACTGGAGGTGACTGCCAGCATTTTTCATGTTTAAGCAGCACTGCGCCCCTGTTGCTTTTGAAATTAAATAGAGTTGGCCAGTTCAGAGCATC
>JANRMT010062796.1:74964408-74975187 GCA_026402145.1 Polypterus bichir lapradei
TGATCTTAACGTGTTTCTCTCCAGGATTTTTTTTTATAATAGAGAACAAACAATTAAAAAAAAATAACACTTTATTTTCCTCCTGGGCAATGCTGGGTATTTCAGCTAGTGACCTATATAAGTGTAACACAGGATGGATGGGCATCCCAAACAGGAGAAGGGAAGGTTCCTTACCTGGATGGGAGGCTCCAAGTGGACAGACAGGCATCCTGGCTTAGAGAGAGAAAGGTGCCGCACCCAAACAAGACTCACCAGGGGGGTGGACAGACATCCCAGACAAAGGAGAGGAAGATTCCTTATCTGAATGGGAATCCCCAGGCAGATGAACAGGTTTCCTGGCAAGATATATTTGGAGTACCTTCCCTGACCAGGATAAAAGCGAAGGGCAGGGAAGGACTACAACTGGGGGTTGTTTATTTCTCCAGGAAGAATAATGGCAGCGGCCCTGGATATTAGTGCCTGGTCGGAAACCAGTAAGGCATTCCTGCTGGGGTCCATGGGTGCTGCAAAAGGGCGCTGCAAGGAGTTACACTCCCTACTATCGGGAACTGTATAACTGTTGTAACAAAGGGCACTATATTGCGCCAGACCCGAAACAGACTGGACACAGAGGCATGTATAAAAACCAAGAAAGCTTTATTTTTCTTCAGCTGGAGGGCACGTCTTCCCTGTAATCCCCCCAGCCACAACACAGTCCTAAGCACTAAACACTAAAGTCCAAACAGTCCTCGTTTCTACCACCACTCCTCCAGGCAACCTTGTCCTCCTCCACCCAACTCTGGCCCCTGAGTGGTGGCTGCTGGCTCCTTTTATAGGGCACCCAGAAGTGCTCCAGGTGTTTGATTGCCGACCTCTGACTCCACTTCCGGGTGTGAAGAATATGCTGCCCAGACGGGCTCAGGAGTCCCAGCTGCAGCACCCCCTGGTGGCGCCTGCGGAACCCAACAGGGCTGCACAAAACTCCAACCCCCATGAAGCCCTGGGGGAGTTCGGGGCACCGCTGCAACCCAGGGATGCTGCCATCTAGCGTCCAGGGGGAGATATTGGGTTTTCCATCGTTGCTCCCCCGGAAGATATGCTACAGGGGCGTCCCAGCCAGGCATGGGCCCGGCCGCTTGCCACACTGGACTGCACTGCCTTGTCCAGGTGAGTCGGAGCTGGGAGGAAGGAAGGCAATACTTGACTGGAAGAGAGCAGAGAGGAGAGAGAGAGAGAGGTACAAGGTATTTGAAATAAAAACCCTTAATTTGAACCTGGGGTAATCCTGTGTGTTTGTGTTGTGGGTTTGGGGCTCACTGGCACCCCCTCACTTTCACACCTATTAATGCCTATTCTCCTGAGTGCTCTTCTGTTTCAAACGCAGGCTAGTCTTCCACAGCCAGACATATAATATTATGCCTGTAGACAACCATGGGTGAATTTTGTTTAGAAGTGGGAACAATCAGACGATCCACTGAGTGTCACATTTCTAGACTAATCTGGCTCCTCATGAATATGGTGCTGTTCACAGTTATGCTAATAGTGCAGACGTTGAGGTAAGGTTGAAAGAACTGGTAGCTTCACTAGTACAATATGAAATGCAAAATATGGATTTTGTGATAAACTGCCATTGATAACAACGAGCCACAGAAGATGCAGATTTAGGTACTCAAAGCATGTGACTTTGCAAATTTGCCTAAGGACATTGATACAATTCCAGCAGAACCACAAATTAGGTTACCCAGCATCCACCTTCTAAGTGCACATCTAAATGAATAACTAAGTTAACAATATTGTCGAATAGGAAATGACACATGCAATGCCAGAGTTTTAACACGCAGTATGTCTACAGACCACAACGCTTATCTAAACTCACTTGCTGTTATTATGTCATATATAGTAATGTAATTGCCAAAATGACAGATATCATAGCAGGCAGTTCTAAAAAGTGTGGGGTCAAGTACCAGTGATGATCTGTGTGTGTCTGTCTCTTTTGTTGCCACACACACTGCACTATACAAATCTTAAGCTTCAGTTAACTTGAGCTCCTGAATTAATTTTAGAAATTCTAGTTTTTTCGTTTTCTCTCTGCATCAAAACATGTATTCTCATTTGACAATCACATCTGGCTCCATGAGATGAAATGCACGTATACATTGTGAACGCTGGCCCCGGCACAGACAGACGGACAACATTTTTGCACCCACACACTGTTTATTTACACTATATACAATACAAAGTCTAAGTCACGTGCACTCACAACCCCAGTGCCTCCAGCACCGATTCCCCCAATGTCCAGGGCTCACAGTCCTTTATGCCTTCCTGGCCTCCTCCCGTCCTCTCTCTCCAGCTCAGTCTGCTTCCTCCCGACTTCCACCTCTTGACTGGAGAGAGGCGGCCCCTTTTATGGGGACCCGGATGGGCTCCAGCTGCTTCCCGGCACTTAACGCTGGCCACACCCCTGTGTGGCGGAAGTGCCGGCTGCGCACCCGGAAGCCGTCCGTGTGTCCCTTGTCGTCTTCCCCCCGGCACTTCCTGGTGTGGCGGAAGTGCCAGGCTCCCGGGATAATTAGGCACTGGGGCGCTGCCTGGCGGTGGCCACGGGTCCCTACAGGGCTGGGCTTCCAAGCCCTGTACCCGAGGCCCCCTGCATAACCAGGACGGACGCCCCCACTCGGTCTGGAGGAGGCACACGCCCTCCTCCGGTCCTCCAAGGCGTCCCGACCGGGCTCCAGCCCCGGCCGAGGACCATACGGGATAAACCGGCATCGGGGCGCCGCCTGGCGGTGACCACGGGCCCCTACAGGGTAGGGCTTCCATGCCCTCGACCCGTGGTCCCCAACAGAACCAGGACGGACGCCTCCTCACGGTCTGGAGGAGGCACAAGCCCTCCTCACGTCCTCCTGGGCGTCCCGGCCGGGGACCACAACATAAATAAAACTTCTTTGGTTACAGGACCTACAAATTCTGAAGTGGATTACCCTGACAGTATTAGCAAATACCCCTTTGATGTGAGCCTCCAAATTAAGGAGGAAAATGTATTATTTTAGCATGTTGCACCACTGGGGGAGTTGTGGTATTATTTTTCATAGTAGTAGTAATACACTATATGGGGAAAAATATGTGGACATCCCTCCAAATCATTGACTTTAGTTGTTTCTGCTGCACCCATTATTATTAGGTGCATAAAATCAAGTAGTACGTAGCCATGTAATCTCCATTGACATAATTTGCAATAGAATGGGACATACTTAAAAGCTCAGTGACTTCAAATGTGTCACTGTTATATGATGCCATCTTTGTCACAAGTCAGTATGTGAAATGTATGCTCTACTAGACCTGTCCTGGTTGACTGTAAGTTCTGTTATTGTGAATTTGTAGCATCAAGTAGCAACAGCAAGCTCAGTCATGAAATGGTGGACCATGCAAACTCATAGAGTGGAAAAGCCGAATGCTGCAACACATAGTGCATAAAGACTCTGCTGCATCACTCGGAGCAGAGTTCCAAACTGCCTCCTGAAGCAACATCACTTCAACAAATGTGCATCAGGAGTTTCATGAGATAGATTTCTATGGCTGAGCAGCTGCATACAAGCCTAAGATGACTTGCGTGCAATGCCAAATGTTGGCTGGAGTGAGGTAAAGCCATTGGACTCTGGAGCAGTGGACATATGTTCTCTGGAGTGATTTATCACACTATCTGGCAGTCTGATAGACCAGTATTTCCCAACCTTTTTTCTGTGGTGGCACATTTTTTTGTAACCAAAAACATCCCAAGGCACACCACTCTTATACAGTACTAACCACAAACATGTCATATCTCATACACATACTCAACTGTCCAAAGGGGCAGGACTCTCACTTACCTTTTCAGTCAAAAGTTCTTGAGCCTCCCAACTCAACCAATTACTTAACTTCTAATAATTTGATGGAACCCTTTCCATTTGGTTTCAGGGTGCAGCAGAGCTGTGAAACTGCTCTGCTTTGGATAACCAATGATTTGCTTTTGGCAGCAGACTCTGGACCAACCGGCATATTAATTCTGTTAGACCTCAGTGCAGCATTTGACATGACATTCTGCTGTCCAGAATGGAGAACATCCTGGGTATCTCTGGCACTGCTAAGTCCTTTATGACTGACAGACAAGAGTTTGTTAGTCTTGGCACCAGCAGGTCCAGCTCAGCGCCGGTCAGGGGTCTGTCCTTGGCCCTCTGCTCCCCTTGGCCATATCATTGGTAGCTTTGGACTGGGTTATCATTTTTATCCAGATAATACTCAAATCTATTTCAATGTTAAAAGTGAAACTTCATCAGAGTTTTCTCAGCTCATAACTTGCTGCAGTGAAATTAAAACCTGGATGTAGCAGAACTCTTTAGAATTAAATTGCAGCAAAACTGAACTCCTGCGAATTAAAAAAAATGAGCTCCTTCTCAGTCACTCTTGACGGTGATTTCATCACACCTTCTTCTGATGCAAGGAATCTTGGTGTAATTTTTGATTCCTCCCTTTGTTATTCCGCCCACATAACCTTTCTTACTTCCACCTTCGTTATATATCCCATGTTCACTCATTCCTCTCCTTTTCTAATGCTGAGAAACTATCGATTATTATTACTCCGTACTGGCGGGTGCCACTTCTAATCTTATATCACAGCTCCAGTTGATTCAAAATTCTGCTCCTAGAGTCCTAACATGGACCAGCAACAGCGAGCAAATGACAACCATCCTGCTTCACCACCACTGGCTCCCTGTGTCTTACAGAATTAAATATAAAATTCTATTATTAACCGACAAAACTTTAAATGGCAGACTACATCAGTGACTTTTTCCATCACTAGGCTCCTGTTCACCCACTAATGTCTTCTGATTCTTGTTGTGCCTCACACTAACCTGCACTCTATGGGTGACAAGGCCTTCAGCTCTATATGGCCCAGACTTGGAGTGACCTCCCGAAATTAATTAGATCAGCTGACTCCATTCGTTCTTTTAAAAGCCAACTTAAAACTCATCTGTTCAGGAAGGGTTTTACCTGAATCTGACATTCTGCCCCCTCTTTCAGTCTTCCTCTCTGTCCGGATGTTCAGTATAATTTTTGTGTGTGTGTTATATCACAAATGATGTTATTTGCTAGGCTTTCTTTTAGTATTGAATGTAGTATTTTACTCTGGTTTATTGTCTTTTATTCTATTTTATGCCTTTGTACATCCTGTATCTTTCTGTTATAATGTTCTATTCAGGAAACATCTGTATCCAATGTTACATATACCTGCTGCTGCTTTATTAGACTCTATGAAGCACCTTGAGCATGGGAAAGGTACTATATAAATAAAATGAATTGTTATTATTATTATTATTAATAGTAGTGGTAATACTTGAGAAACTGATAAAAAATGAAGCTCTGAGATCAGCGTTCGAAGACATGGCACTGGCATCTTCCATCTGCTTCATCCCTTTGCTCACCCCTATCTACCTCAGAGGCAACTCATATGCCAGCTATCCAGCAGCTCTGTGAAGCTCACCGGCGACCACACACCCAGAGAACATGGATTCTAGCAGCCAGGGGACTCGCCCAAAGTGCTCTAAGTGCCATGTCCGCAACTTGGTGATTGCAGAGCTACTGTTATGCCAGCTTCTCCAGGTAGTCCTGTCCTCTTCAGACAGGCTTCAACTACTTGCAGAGCATGTCCCTCTCAGGTTCAGACCCAAGTGTGCTAAACTATTATTTACATGGCACACCAATTGATAAACGAATTTGGCAGATGCCAACTGTATCTACTTTCTCTACAGTAAACTTTGGGAGTGAAGGACTAATGGTTTGGGGCTGTTTTTAAGGGTTTAGGCTAGGCCACTTGTGTTTAGTAAAGGATACTGCTAATGTGAAAAAATCCAAAGGCATTTTAAACACATGTGAACTTTTACATTTGTGGCAACAGTTTAGGGAAGTTCCAGTTCCAGCACAACTATGCCATCACGAAGAAAGCCAGTCCATAAAGACATGGAGGAACTTGAGTGGCCTACACAGAGCCCTGACCTTAAACATACTGAACACCTTTGGGAACAATTGGAGCACTGAGCTTGAACTCACAAATGCTCTTATGGCCAAATGGACACAATCTGGTGGAAAGAAGAGTGGAGGCGTTAACAGCCTCAAAGGGGATCCAAGTTCATATTAATGCCCATGGTTTTGGAATGGGATGTCCAACCACCTTATATGGGTATGATGGCTGAGTGTCCTCAAACTGTTGGCCATTTGGGTATTACAATTAGTACAGTTATGTGTGCAGAGTTGTTAAAGTTGCTGAGACACATTCCATGTTCCTTTTTAATATTAATTTCAGTCAGTTTGTCATTTTTATGATTTACTTTTGGGTTTCTAGTTGTGGCAAATGGTATTGATACTACTTGTGATAAGTTATGTCCCCTGCCTTGAAACAGTACCTCAGAGAAGATGGGAAATATTATTGGCTTTATCAGTGACAAACCCAGCATCCTACAGTAGGTCCACCAAAATCATGAACATGTAAAAGTAACTTCAAGTTTAAGTTTATTGTCATTTTCCTCACATGCATGTTACATCCAGTATCTCCTGAACAGAGGGGAGCTGTGCACCAGCAATATTCTGTGCAGGCTTCACCACCTCCCGCAGTCCTTCCCAGTCCTGCTCTGGGAACATATGTCATACCAGGATGTCACACAGTCAGTGCAGATAAACTCCATTCTTTACCTATAGATGGTGAAGAACATAGCTGGGGATATTGAGGCTTTCCACGAACATCTGAGGAAGTAAAGACTTGGATGAACCTTCTAAATGATACCCAGTATTAGTTATGCCCACTTTAGGTTGTCAGGATGGTGAGAGGGGACTGGGCGGTCTCATGGTCTGGAATCCCTACAGATTTTATTTTTTTTCTCCAGCCGTCTGGAGTTTTTTTTTGTTTTTTCTGTCCCCCCTGGCCATTGGACCTTACTCTTATTCGATGTTAATTAATGTTGACTTATTTTGTTTTCTTATCGTGTCTTTTATTTTTCTATTCTTTATTATGTAAAGCACTTTGAGCTACTGTTTGTATGAAAATGTGCTATATAAATAAATGTTGTTGTTGTTGTTGTATTCCAAGACACTAAATCTAAACTGAAGAAATGTCCATGGAAAATGTATGAGATACATAGGAGTGTCAAGGCGGTCCAGTGGTTAATGCTGCTATGTAATAGCTTTAGGAATATCATCCCAGTTACTTTCTCTGTGAATTTTGAATGTTCTCCATGAACACTATGCAGGTTAGACTGGTTAAAGACTCCAAATTGGCCAAGTGTGAGAGGATGTAAATGTATATAAAGGGTTTCAGATGGCCAGATGAAGCTGGGATAGGCCTATCTTTAAGTCCCAGGATGCATTTGGTTACTCTTATCTGCATAGCTTCAAGTGCTGCTTTGTATCTTGTAGCATAGTGACCAAAATTGTACATAGTATTCCAGAAATGGTTTCAGGATTACTGTGTACAATTCATGTCACCACACTATAAGAAAGACATAGCAGCACTTGAGGCTGTGCAAACGAAAGCCACCAAGTGCATCCCAGGATTTAAGGACATGTACTGTTAAAGACTTGGAGAATTCAACCTATTTAGTTTTAAACAGAGGAGTCTGCATGGGGACCTAATCCCCAGGTCTTCAAAATTCTTAAAGGCACTGATAAAATAGATCCAGCAGAATTCTTTTACTGCAGCCTCACGTAGAGATTCCTATCTTTTTTTGGAAAAATTTGTTCAGACCAGACCAGAACACAAAGAAATGTTTATGTTGTGTGCCTCAGCAGTGCCTGCACAGTCTGAACTATGCACAGCATAATCTGTTGCTCAGAAATGGTATTGGGTGATGCAAGATTTTTTTTCCAAACAATACAGACATATGAACACTCGGACTCAAATGTCTGATTATACTTTTTTTTTTTTTTTTTGTTATTTTCGTATACTAGTGATGTTCGTTCTAAATGACTAACGACCTACACAGTCCAACAATAACACAACCAACAACAACAATGACCAAAAATAATAATCCTCAAATTGTAGCATAGAAGAGGCAGACAATGTCAAATAAAATTAAAATATCAAAATGGCAACAGGACTGTAACTATTGAGTGAAGTACTAAAAGCTGATTAACCCATACTATGATCATCTCCCAAATGGACCTACATTAAAACTTGTGTTAAAACTTAGGAAATATCGTCCTCTATTGCTCACCACCATTTGTGAGATTCGCTCTGGACATGCTAAAGCAATTGTGCGATTTTTGGATAGGTAGATTGCATTATTTGCATACATGAGCATAAGGGAAATAGGAATTGTGGGAAAAGAATCCTATTTAAAGATAATTATATTCTCAGTTTCACTGAATGTTTTCATTATGCCTAGTTTAAATTTATTTTCATAATTTAAATGACATATATATATTACTGCGGTGGGCTGGCGCCCTCCCCGGTGTTTGTTTCCTGCCTTGCACCCAGTGTTGGATGGGATTGGCTCCAGCAGACCCCCATGACCCTGTGTTAGGCTATAGCGGGTTGGATAATGGATGGATGGATGGATGTATATATTATGGTAATGTCTTTGTTAAAAAAAAAAAAAATATATATATATATATATATATATATATATATATATATATATATGCAAAAGATGTCGCCATCATCAAAAGGCACAGATTTATTTGGCAGTTTAAATAGAGACTGTAACTATAGATTACCTAACACAAGTGTAGCAATAATACAAGGGGTTTGATTCTCAATTTTCTTTAAAGAAACGTTAAAAGCAATACATAAAGACTACTAATACAACCCAACTTCGGCTTATTTTCTGAAACGGCTCCCCTCAAGAGACATATTTTTCTGAGACAATCTTGTAAACAGACATTGCTATAGCTTGGCATTTTCAAATTGTGATGTCAAGGTCCTAAATACTTTGCTGTCTCCAGGTCTGAATGTACAGGTCTGGCTATGATGATTCCTCTCCAACAGAGGGGGTGGCAGGGTGCCATTTACAACTTCGCCTAGGGCAGCAAAAATCCTGTGGCTTTACTGTTAGCTAAATAAACGAGCCTGAATAGTTTCCACTCGGTTGTCAAATCTCTTACGTTCTCATGTTTTTAAGAGACTCTTTCTCCTTGCTTAAATAAGTACAGGACAAACATGAATATTTGATGTGCATTTTTAAACAAAATGATGTTTGTTGTGCTCTTAAATTGAATGGACCCAAATCAGAAAGTTATTGATGTTTTTGTAACTGACAAATGTCCATGTTCTAAAGTGTTGCCAATTTGTAATTTGTAATATCTACTAGACATTTTGGAAAATTAATATAATTTTGTTGTGCAATTCCTTGATGGTGGTCCTTTTTAGAGTAATCATTTTTCACAGGCAACCAATCAGATTTTCTTGATATGTTTCAAATTTTGCACAGCAGCACAGCGATTTCCCATGCAATGCACAATATCATACAGTAACAAAGTAAAGCGGCTTACCAGTGATTGGTTAGAGCAAGTTCTAGCACATCATAACAGAGGCACTTTTTGGTGAGCGTGTGCTTTAGCCTCATCATCATCTTTCATGTTGGCAGGAAGCAGTGCTTTGTATTCTGAGCAGTTTGAGAGAGGATATTAAACAAACCACAGAGCTGAATTTGTGGCTTTTCAGCAGCTACGTTTATTTCAGTTAATGAACATCAGTAGGTAATGGAGAAGGTAGCTGCCTGAAGTCTTTGCATTTGTTTAAATGCTCTGTTGTGTTTAGTGTAACGAAAGGACAACCATGTCAGAGACCACTGTAAAGAATGAAATCTGGTTTGGACATAATCTAATAGCTTTATAGTGTCTTTTATAGACAACAAACAGAAAGGAAATGGACTCCTACTGAAGAATGCAGGTCTGCATTAATACAGTATGGAATCATGGGACCCATTTACATATTACAAGGTTATGTGAAGCCATACACCCCACGAGATATAAGTCTGTCTAATAAAACTGCTTTTGAAAATGCCCATTCTGAAGTAGGATTGTTGAGGGCTACAGATGCAATGGGTGGAAGGCAGGACTCAACTCTAAATGCAATACCAGTCTATCACAGGTCAAACTCATTTATACTAGGCCAAATTAGAGTTGTCAATCAGCCTTAACATGCATGTCTCTGCTCTCAGAAAACATTTCCATAAATACTCATTCAATGCTTGGTAGAGAGCAGCATTGTCTTGGCAGTTATGATGTGTTGTATGGGGGAATCCTGCAAATAGGGCATGAATGTTTTACTCGACTCAGAGATGTGACGTGCCGTTTTGGAGAGTCAGTGTCAAATATTTTTTTCATTCATACATTCTAAAATGGTGTGTTAGTTCCCAAAAGGTAATATGTTGAACGAGACGTAGAATACTGCGCTTAGGATAAATGAGCCAAAGATATTCATTTTACCACAAGGCCTAAATGAATTTAGCAAAATTGCCTTATAATAAGGGAAAACCTTAAAACTATGATGAAGCATGATGTTGAGTGATTGGAGTTAACTTGGCCAGATGTAAATATCACAATATGTCATAAACAGATAGATGGATAGATAGATATTCATTTTAGTATAGTCGGCAAGATCACAACATTACATAGATAGATAGATAGATAGATAGATAGATAGATAGATAGATAGATAGATAGATAGATAGATAGACAGGAAAGGTACTATATAATAGATAGATAGATAGATAGATAGATAGATAGATAGATAGATAGATAGATAGATAGATAGATAGATAGATAGATAGA
>JANRMT010062796.1:74975197-74997581 GCA_026402145.1 Polypterus bichir lapradei
AGATAGATAGATAGATAGATAGATAGATAGATAGATAGATAGATAGAAACTCCTACAGACCAAAAGGGAACTTATTTTAAGTCTAGAATCACAAGTTGAACTCTGTCTTACCCCGATGGACAAAATAACACGTCTATAAGACGACACTGCATGAGTAATAGGTGGCTTTTTGATTTGGTAAGTGGTAAGTGTATGTCAGAGGTAGATGTTGAAGAAACTGGAAATCATCTCAGCTGATGACAGACACCCATTACATGCAGAACTTTCCTGCAGTAAAACAAGAAGCATAATCACTTTGCAGACTCATACAAACCTATCCAGAAATTCCTTTCTTCCTAGTGTTATACCACTTTTTAATAAAGTGTATCAACGAAAATACAAATTCTAGAAGTGTGGAGTTTTTCTTGTCTGATGTGTAACTGCTTTAAGTTTCACTGTTTCACCATGAAATTGTTAGAAGTAGTTAATAAAATACTGCTCTTTCAAATGATGCAGATGTTTCAGAATGTTTGTGTATCCTTTAACTTGTTTGTCTGTGCTTTTACTTTTGCCTGTTATTGGATACAGCTGAGAAGGCAAATTTCAAATATTCTATTTGGAGAAGGAAGCTGACCCACCCTTTTCAAAGAAGGAATTAACTTTCCTAGGGCCTGGAGGCTACTCTTAATTAAGTTTTAGAGTAGTGGGAACTGAGCTACCTCTAAGATCCACTCTTCCAAGATGCAGTTCTGGGCCAGTAGTTGATGCCAGTCTGAGAAGTATCTTTACTTCAAGAACGAGCTTCATTGCCCTACCTCTCCTGTCAGCAAGTGTCAGGCTTTTCCCAGTGAGGTTTCAGAGGATGCAGCAGAAAATTCAACAGTGTGCTGTGCACACCACAGAAAAAGAACCTCGTGGTCAAGACAACAAGTAAACTCCACCAGAAGCAACGTTCTTTACTTAAACCTGAGAAACAGCACTTAATATCTTCCTTAAAGGCCTGATATCATAAAATTGTCTGTCTGTGCCAGGGAAAATGAGAACTCTAAGAAGCTAGTAAACAGCCAGATAAGGGCCTGCTTTTTAATTACCGTGTAATAAGCTCATAACAGTGTCAGGTAAACGTCTAGTTTTTACATCAAGTTATTGACAAACTTGAAAACACCAGCTTTAAATCACAGTATTGTTTAGCCCACTCACACCCAACAAGGACAAGCTGAACTAAAGAGTGTGTACAACCAACCAACAACAAAGTGCAGAGAGTCTCTTCTGTGTTACGTGTCTGCTTGTCTCTCCCTTGCATCCTGTTTTTGCTCTTGAGATGTAAGCAGTTAGCATATTTCTGTTATCCTCTAGTTTATTAATAAATTATACAATTCTGTTTCTGGGAACAGTTAACATGATATAAGTCTATTACTCATAATCCCAACCTACAGAGAAAGGTATGAAACATAAAGTAGGAGTCTTACATAATTGTCTAATGAATTATCAGCATTACCAAAGGAAGAAAAATGATAAATGACTAACTTCAATCAATTCTGCTCACCCATAATTTCCTAAATGAGTTTTCTCCAAAGCTTTCAATGATCCCCCATGTGGCCAAAAAACAAAACGCATGTGTAAGTAAAAATGGCCATGATAGGCATTTGTATTTAATGTGGCTACCCGGAAGGACTACTGCACATATGGAGTCAAGGAAATTAGAAACAAACTGTAGTCACATTACTCTAGCATAACATTTTATATTTTCATTTATTTACTTAGTGACTTACCAAAGAGATCAACATAATCAAGTAGACATCAGTCTGGGGGATTGAGATCAAGTGTTACAGGACAAGGGTACAAAATTGAACATCACAAGTGAAAAGCTCAGAACAAAATACAAGCAAGTTACAATTCCTAGGTTATAAAAACCTAACAGCTGTGATGGAACTCGGTGCGTCAACGAGCCCCAAACCCACAAACACAATCACACCAAGAGTCTCGGGTTCAAATAAAGGAGTGTTTATTCAACACACTTCCACAAAGTAACAAAAATTTAAAGCACCAATATCCTTTCTCTCTCTCTCTCTCTCTCTCTCTCTACAGTTCATCTCTCCTTTCACCACCGCACTGCCATCCTCCAGTTGAGTGTTGCTCCATGTCCTCCCAGCTCCGACAAGAAAGTGTGGTCCCCTTTTATTGAGGACCCTGGAGTACTTCTGGTACCATGGCCACTGCCTGATGAGGAGTGCGTCTCCTGACAGCACCCTCTTGCGGCAACCATGGTACCCAACAAGGCTGTGTTGCTGGACAACATCTGCCAGCATTCCCTGCTTGCTCCCAAATGGGCACCGATCCAGGGGACTGCTGCCATCTAGCGTCCTGGAGTTCCCAACGACACCTTCCAATTGGCTGTCCATTCTTCCACTCAGGCCATCACTTCCTGGTCTGGCTTCTTCCTTTCTCCTGGTCGGGATGCCCATCTGTCTGCTCGGAGCCTCCCGTCTGGGTAAAGAACCATCCCCTTCTCTGGTCTGGATGCCCGTCCACCCCATGTGGCACTGATACAGCTAATATCAGTTAGAGAGAAATTCACCAGACAAGAGTCATCAAATGCTTCTTGAACACATTGAGAGAAGACCATGTGAGAACTACACAAGAAAAGAGTCTAGATTAAGATTTGATGCTTTGTAGAGGTGACATCATCCAATGCTATTCATTAGCAAACACGTGTGGACAAGAAGGGGCATAGAACCTCACCAGCTTCTCCATAAACATAGGGGGAAGACTCACTGACTACTCTTTAAGCAAATATTGTGGATTTGAGCTAAAAATGTGTCACTACAAGGAGCCAATGGACTGCTCTGAAAAGAAGAGTGACATGAGTCCACCTCAGCTGATTGAATACCAGACATTCCACTACATTTTGAATCATCTGCAGCAGCTTGGTGTCACTTGCTGGTATTTCCGTTAGCAGAGAGTTGCAGTACTCCACACATGACAATACCAAAACCTGGATCAGGACTTGTGCCACGTATTCTGTCAAATACAGTCTGATCTTCGGAATATTGTATAAAGTGAATCTACAAGACTAAGCAACCCTTAGCAACTTCACCTATGAAAGACACCACACTGAAGTTGTGTGCAGACTTCACCAAGCCAAAATAAACAGAGATGTAGTGTAGAATAGATGGATGAGCTGGCATAACAGGAAGGTCCATCATTGCCATGTTTAGCTGGAGATGATTTTCCTTCATTCAGTTTCAATATTAGTGAGACATGCAGATATTCTAACTGATACCATGTGGTTCTTTGGAGGGAACAACAGATATAGTTCAGTATTATCAATGTAGCACTAATCAGAAAAAGCATAGGACATGATGATAGGGCCTAGTGAGAAGGTATAAAGAGAGAAGAGGAGAGTGTCCTGCACCAATCCTTGCATGGGGTACCCTTGACACCTCTCCTTGCCAGGACAGAGATTATGATCTTCCCAAGAGGTTGGACTGCCTGAGGCTGTTTCAATGAAGCCAAAGTCAGAAAGTGTGGAAGGAGGATTTATGATTGACCATGTCAAAGGCAGAGGAGAGATCTAATGGGATAAAGACAAATGACATGTTTGTACTTCCAGCCATTCAGGTGTGTCAACAATGGTACATAGAGCCATCTTGGAGGAATGGCCTCACTTGATACCTTACTGATTAGGCTTCATAAAGCCTTAAAGCTTTTAAAAAACATTTAACTGAGAAATTGGGTAATCCTGTACACGGAATGAGATACTGGATGATCTTGGCAATTCAACAGGCTGAATGTACTGAACTGCATCAAGTTGCTTCTGAAATTTATTATGTTTTCAGACAAACTGTCAATGTTAAACCTAACCAATGTGGATATTGATGCAGTGTGGAAAATCATACAGTACAGGCCAAACGTTTGGACACACCTCCTCATTCAATGTGTTTTCTTTATTTTCATGACTGAAGGCATCAAAACTATAAATGAACACATGTGGAGTTATGTACTTAACAAAAAAAGGTGAAATAACTGAAAACATGTTTTATATTCTAGTTTCTTCAAAATAGCCACCCTTTGCTCTGATTACTGCTTTGCACACTCTTGGCATTCTCTCGATGAGCTTCAACAGGTAGTCACCTGAAATGTTTTTCACTTCACAGGTGGGCCTTATCAGGGTTATTTAGTGGAATTTCTTGCTTTATCAATGGGGTTGGGACCAGCAGTTGTGTTGTGCAGAAGTCAGGTTAGTTGGACGATCATTTATTTTTCAACAGGACAATGACCCCAAACACACCTCCAGGCTGTGTAAGGGCTATTTGACCAAGAAGGAGAGTGATGGAGTGCTGTAAATGGTCATGAAAATAAAGAAAACACATTGAATGAGGAGGTGTGTCCAAACTTTTGGCCTGTACTGTATATTTTTGAACTGGAAACCGGTCATATTAAATTTTAATTATTTCTCCCAAACAAACATGGATGAACTGAATTTACAGGACTTTAATTAGAGACAGTGCAACCATGCTCTCTTGTACATTCTTCCCGTATAATATAAGTAATTTATGCATCTGTTCCAGTCGGTTTATTTTTCAATTATTTTATGACCTGGGAATGGGAAATAAGCACAGATGCCACAGAACCTGTTTTATTTAATTTATAACCTTGTAGCAGATGGATGCCGTAGGACTAGGAATTACAGAATTAGTTTATAGCTTGAGAAAGGAAATAGTATGGAGGTACTTAAAAGATCAAACACTAATCAGAGGGACCAAAAAACACAAACGACAGAAGGCCAACGACACAGGAAGCAACATCAGAGATCAAGAGATGTGATTTGGACGTCAGAAAACGCAACCATGTGAATAACATCATCACTAAATCAGAAGCCACACAGAACAATATCCACTCCTGGACATTCCAGATTTTCTGTAAACTTTTCTAAGACTGTTTTTTCCAGACTTGTCTATTTTATTTTCTATTTTATTTTCTTCTATTTGCTATTGTTATACGCTAATAAATACTATATTTCTTTTAAATGTTCTATACTTTGCATTTTGTCAAGAGTGATTGAAATGATAAGAGGACACCTAGTTTAGGGAAGACTGCTGCTATTTTGTCCGTAGGGTTTATCAAGGCTATTGAGATTGCTCTTCAATAATTAGAACAACTGAGTTAAAAGTAAAACATAGTTTGGTTAGTAAGTTGCTTATAACCAAAAGAGTTGCACTTTTATGTGTGTTGTGACGACACCCACATGTTTGTTAGGGCAGGTGATAGTGAGTCCCTATGTAAAGAATCCTATGCAGAATATTATGAAGTGACCGGCAATTGTCAATACCCAAGACTTTGTCTGGATATGATCGCTATGTGTACATATGGTGTGTGTTAATCGTAAAGGGTTGGAATAAACAAACTTAATAGACATTCCTGGTAAGTCACACAAACCTCACGATAATACAGCCTTCAATAGTTTTGTGTAACATCCAGGAGTTGAAACCATCATGGCTACAATAAACTTTGTCCATTTGCACTGAGGAGAAGAAAATGGTGTGTGGGATAGATGTTTAAGTCATGTGTTCACAAAAGCTCTATACTCACGACTCAGGCAAGGAGCTTTTGTCGTTCTGTTCTGTACCTAGCCTTATTAAATTCAAATACATATCACGAATTAATTTTGGAGAAAACCCTTGCAACTACTGGGCCTAAAACTGAACTAAAAGTTTAAAAGTAAGTGGCAGACAAAAGGCCATATCCTAAAATTCTGATATTTGTTTGTCTCACTGTGAAAAGCCTTTTTAAGGTGTTTATCAGTACATTGTCAACTAACCCAACTCCAAAACAATGGGAGTCAAAAGACTGTTTGGTATTGTAAAGCAATTCTAATTGTGGGACAAATGGAGGTGGTGTTTTCAAATGGAGAAGTGGCATTTATATTTCAAACGTCCGATTATGTTTTTAAGGTGTTGTAGGCAGCATAGTGGTACAGTGGCTAGCACTGCTGCTTCACACGCCCCAGAAGACTGGTTTCAAATTTTGGCCTGGTCACTCTCCATTGTCTTTATTGGCTTTTCTGTCTCTTTGTGTTTCCTGAGATATGTGGGTTATGTTAATTGACAACCCTAAACCAGCCTGCTATTAGGGTTTTGTGCCCTGTCATAGGTTGGCACACCTTCTAGGTTGGCTGCTGTTTTGTATCTGGTTCTGCTAGGATATCCCTTTGCTTGAAATGATTCAGAAAGGGATTAAATGAGTTTCTGAAATGGAGAGATCAATATAGTTGCTTTATTTTCCATTTGGCCTAAATGGCACCATTACATTTGAATTCTTTTGTAACAGTCTGAGCATTACTTCATCAGGAAAATTCTTAAGAATGTAACACAAATCAAATAAATGATGGAGCTTCATCTACATCTTGTTTAGTTTTCAAGGTCAGGAATATTTTTAAAATTTGGAAAACGAATATAGTATGTATTTTGTAATATATATGCTGATGTCAGAAGTGTGCTATTATCTTCTGACCCTTTAGCTATCTGTACAACATTTCGATCCACCATTGAGATGAAAGGTTTAACAACCTTTGGCCTTCCTATTTTCATTACAGGATCAATGATTTGACAATGAAGTAATCAATCAGTCTGTATTAAATCAGTATGTTGCCTAAAGGAACAAAAAACCATCAATGGCAGCTAAACTGCATGACATGAGGGCATGATTTTATTGGGGAACTCTGTCCTTTATAAATGAACAGATTACCCTGACGTGGTTTGATGCCATTCAGGAATGTGCCATGTGCACGGATATGGATTAAAAGTTTTTTCACTAATCTGTGGCCATCCTGTTCTCTATCACGATGATGAAACCTGCAGATATGTGAAAGATATGTGAATATGTACAAACATATACAGTTTTAAAATCACTGTCTGAGGTGGCTGGACATCCTGAGCATCCTTTGCACTACCATTAAAGCAGAAGTTTTCTCTCGACAGAAAGGCAAAGCAAGATGCTATATATCATTCCTTCATATTATAGGTAGATTGAAGCCTTGCACTTCTTAGACCACCTTCCCCCACTTATATTACAAATGTTAGTGCTTTTCACCTTGAGTGGCATTCCATCCATCCATCCATTAACTAGCCTGCTGATCCTGGGAAGGGTTGCAGGGAAACTGGAGCCTATCCCAGCAATCACAGGGTACACAGCAGGAACAATACACTCACAATGCAATTAATTTAAGAATGAGAATCTAACTAACCTGCATGTCTTTGAATTGTAGGGACAAACCTGTGCTCCTGGAAGAAACCCACACAGACATGGGGAGAACATAGAAACTCTTTGCAGGGAACACCTGGGATGTGAACCCCATCTCTTTACGGCAAGGCGGCAGCACTGCCACTGCACCACTGAGAGCCTTTCCAAAATGATTCAATCAAAATACATGACAGTGGACGATTAAGAGGAGGTTGCATTTCTGACACTCTAATGGATGGCTCTAGAGATGAGGATGAGTTGAGAATGGCTTAGCTGGTCTTTAGATGAGTCCAATAGTATGAGTTGAATACTCAGATTGAGTAGTGGTACTGATTGTGGTCATTAATTGTCAGTCCATTTAAATTTCCAGTAAGTCAAGAGGTGCATTTCAGTTCCCAATCTTCTATTTCTGACTCTTGAGTCCTTCCAAGAGAACCCTAAATACAAAGAGGGCTGTTTCATTTATGTTAGGTAGAGTGCCCAGAGGGGACTGGGCGGTCCCGTGGCCTGGAACCCCTGCAGATTTTATTTTTTCTCTCCAGTCATCTGGAGTTTTTTTTTTTTTGTTTTTTCTGTCCTCCCTGGCCATCGGACCTTACTCTTATTCTATGTTAATTAATGTTGTCTTATTCTAATTCTTACTTTGTTTTTTATTTCTCTTTTCTTCATCATGTAAAGCACTTTGAGCTACATTATTTGTATGAAAATGTGCTATATAAATAAATGTTGTTGTTGAGCGTGGTGGCTAAGACCCTGGACTTCAAACCACACAGTTGACATTGAATGCCTTCCTCTGGCTCTCTTTGTGACTCAAAGTAAGTCACATGATTTGACCAGCCTGGCCTCAAAATGTGCAAAATGAATATAAATAATTACAAAGTGTTGTGATCTTGCAAGTTCCTTGAGCACAATGACTTGCAGAGCATTAGGTTCTCTTAGGCTGGCAGAATAATTGTTGTGCCTGAGGGTATATTCCCTTAGGAAAGCCATCTAATCACAGTCCATCACCTAAAAGAATCACAACATCAAGTGACAGGGACAAGTACAAACAAGCTCGAGTAAGCAAACGGGAAATGCCTGTGGTTTCTGAATCACCTGCTTCTTGCAGTTTCATACCTGCTACAGCCTAAGGCAGAATTGTAACACTCATGTAGGAGGAAATACATTCTGAGCCTTGCATGACCAGTGAGACTTCATATCTCATATCTTTGAAGAGTTACGCAAAGTTCCCTATGGCAAGTTCGCATTGTCTACTGCAGATACTTTTTTTAAACCTTAATGGTAGAAATATTTTACAGAAAAACAACAAGAAAGGGATAATTCTAGCAACTGTTTGTGGCGGGCCACAGTGCATGAAAGCCACTACATATAGGCTTGTGTCTTGAGACTCTTTGGTTTTGGAAGACTGAAAAGTAGAAGTTCATATCCTTACCTTGTAGACTTTCCCAAAGGCTCCATCTCCGAGCTCACCCAATGTCTCCCATTCTAACTGAGGGTCTTCATCACGTTGGACATTCTCATAGTTTTTTATTTTTTTTTTTTCTCCTCGGAATTTAAACAACTTCATCAGCAAAGACGCCATGGACTCACTCCACTAATGCACTCCCTGTGCTCTCCCCTTCTTATATCCCACTTTTTCCAGCAGCAAACCATGCATAGACAGTTACTTTGATCTTGGAAACAGGCAGACAGAGATGTCAAGCTGAACTGGCTTCCCTAATAGTCTGTTGCAATACTTACTAAGTATTTAAATGAGTCCCAGCACCAACAGTGAATCCCTGTGCAGACTGTGACCAGTACCAAAGGGA
The DNA here is from genome assembly GCA_026402145.1 of Polypterus bichir lapradei. Classification (NCBI taxonomy): domain Eukaryota; kingdom Metazoa; phylum Chordata; class Cladistia; order Polypteriformes; family Polypteridae; genus Polypterus; species Polypterus bichir. The sequence goes on from JANRMT010062796.1 coordinate 74,984,227, forward strand.
TACAGAAAGGAGGATGATCATCAGCAGAGTGAGATCAGTCAGAACAAATTCAAATTAGCCAAAGCAGGGAGGCCAGTGCCAGGTTCCAGTGTCTCAGTAAGCCATTCACCAGATGAAGGATGGAGCAAGCTATGAAGTGAAGGAATTGGCAGCTGGCATGGACACCATCATGAGGTAGATCTGTTATTTTTCTGTCCAGGTGACGCCCCTCTCTTCAGCCAGCTTAACAGCAGGTACCATCAAAGGCACGGTCAGCTCCAAGGTAGCATCCAACAATGACAGGAACTTTTTTCTTTTTCATCTCTCTCTCTTTTTCACCCTATGTCTTTCTTCACCTTTCTTTTTTGCGCAAAAAAACAAAAGTGAAGGCCAGGTATGCCGATGACGAACTTCTCAGTGATGACTGGAGCCAATGTAGGACGCTTTGTCTGAATGCCTCCTCTTCCTCTCCCTCCCCCCTTTTGCATCTCTCTCTGCACACTGTGACAGGAAGGAGCTCGGTTTCAGAGAGCAAGCTGCTTACTCAACATCTGAGACTGCCGAGGAGGTGCTGGGGGCCACATGGTGTGGCAAATTCTATCAGGTGATATGATAAGGGGACATATGCTGGGTTTTTGGACTGAGTTCTACCACTAATTTATTAATTTATTGATTGATTTGGTTGATTTGTACAGTTGCTTTTGATGCTATAGCAAAGCACTGTGCCAGCACGTAGTGATCAGATGGGAAATAAATTATTTGCTATGTTTTTTGACTAAAAAGGATGGATGAATGTGAGCTGAGAGAGTGGTTTGTAGCTTGGATTCCAGCATCTAATTTATGTAACAGTCCAAAATAGCGTGTTTTTTTGCCAGTTGGAATGTGCTCAGCTGACAGTATTCCTGTCACCCATTTTCAGTTCTTTACAACACCATTCAAACTCCTTGAAGTGATAAGGTGATCTTTTTTCCCTCTGTGGCCATAATGTTGATTAGAACATTAGAAAGATTTTGAAAAGAACAGGCCATTCAGTCCAACAAAGCTCATCGGTCCTATCCTCTTAATTCTTCCAAAATAACATCAAGTCGAGTTTTAAATGTCCTCAAAGTCCTACTGTCTATCTCACTGCTTGGTAACTTATTCCTTGTGCCTATGTTTTTTCTGTGTGAAGAAAACTTCCAAATCTATATGTGAAATTTACCCATAATGACGTTGCAACACTGTCGCCATGTTCTTGTTGACATTGTTGTCAATCCACTGTACTAATTTCATTCATAGTTTAGAACACTTCATTCATGGCACCTCATAATCTCCTTTTGCTGAAACTCAAAAGTCTAGGCTTTTTTAAAGTTTCCTCATAATTCATCGCCTGTAGCTGGGGAATGAGTCTAGTCACTCTTCTCTGAAGTTTTTCGAGTGCTATGTCCTTTTTGTAACTTGGAGACCAAAACTGTATATAGTACACTAGTGCATTATAAAGCCTGAGCATAACCTCCTTGGACTTGTTCTCTACATATAAGGACAATATATAAAATAACATTTTGTTAGCCTTCTTAATGGCTTCTGAACTCTGTCTGGCGGTTGAGAGTGACGAGTCCACTACAACTCCTAAAGCCTTCACATAAAGTGTCTTCAGTTTTCAGACCTCCCATTGTGTATTCAGATCTCACATTTTCACTTCCTAAATGTAATACGTTACATTATCTTCAAGACTCTGTGGCAAAGCAGCTGCCAAAGAAGGCAGCAAGTTCATGGACGTCTTTGACAGAGCAGTCCATCCCATGGCTCCAGATTCTCTCACTGAATGAAGTATGCCTCCACTGTGGGACCATGCGGTATTACAGAAGTTCATGATTGGCTCTGCAATCAGCTTATGTTGACAACAGCTGGGTATATCCCATATGGCCACTAGAACTGAGATCTGCTGATATTGTGCCATGTAGTCAACCCTTTAAGTGCACTTTGATCTTCACCGCACTCAGTAGCTGGGCTCGGGCACAATAGCCACATTGTTTGAGATACAGAGCTTGCATCACAGGGCATTGACACTGGCATGATGACTAAAGGCTCTGTGCTCGTTGGTAAAGGTATAGCCCTGCAGCATTTCCAACGTTCTTGCTACCCATTTCTCTGGCTCATTGAAATTCATTAGCTAGGTCAATGAGTTGTGTTCCATCTGCAGGGTAAACTGTTACCCATAGAGACAAGTCTGGAAGTGTCAAAAACCAGAAACTAACACCAATAGTTCCTTGCATGTCACAAAGTAGTTCTGCTCTGCTCTGTTTGGGAAGTGGCTATAGTAGTCAATGATGCTCACTGTCCCTCCTTCCACCTAGGATTGGATTTCCCATCACCTAGTTACTGGTGTGCATACCCTGGTTAGTCCCTATTGGTTTCTTGATGTCCATCCATTGTGTATTAAAACCTTACATTTTTACTTCCTATGTGTAATACTTTACATTTACTGACATTAAATCTGCCCAAGCCTGTATGCTGTCCAAATCCTTCTGTAATGACTTAGCAGATTCCAAATTATCTGCTAATCCACCAATCTTGGTATCATGATATTTGCAGCACAAGTTGATCGATAGACATAATGGTGCCAACCATTCCCACAGATCAATTCACATGTTGATGGTAGGATGCGAAGTCCAGGAAACTGCAGAGTTCTTTGGATTTAGTGGTCAGTTTCAGATGCTTCCAATATTTGTGGGATTTGTGGTTACCTCTGCTGTGCTAACTATGTGCCCTGGAACTTGGGTTGTCTTTGTAGCTGGTGAATTTTTGCTGGCTGCAAATACTTCCTTCAAATGGGCGAAGGTTTTTTTACAGACCAGGGTGTGTACCAACAGGTCATCCAAGGATAGAGCAGTATGCAGTGGCTGAGTAGAATTCCAGCTAGAACCAGTCCTATCAGCCTCTCAAAGGCAGCAGGAGCATCTCACAATTAGAAGTGCATCACCATGAAATGTCATAATCTGTGCCCAGTGCAGGTGCAGGTGAATCTGAGCAGCATCATTTGTGTGCTTGCTGTGCTGGACTAAATCTGTTCTGATAAGAGTAAACATGTCAAGGTGTTCATCCAATAGGTGGTAGAATTATTTGTAATGGAGTGCAGACAGGCTGGTTGTGCTGCATTGCCACAAGTCTTTGAGAGTTGCTTTGGTCTCCTCTGATCACTGTGTGGTTTGGCATTCTGGTACCGATGCTGAGGCCTTTTTTCAGATTAGGAGGCTGTGGTTGAAAGGTGAGGCTTGTCATCTGTGGTGTGAACCTGACAGACACTTCAGCACTAACAGCGAGGAGGGTGTGAGCATGGCAGGATAGAGGTGGCAGATATCTCTATTGCTTTTAGAAGTAGCATTCTTCTTGTGAAGTCTAGCACTGCTCCCTATACCACTATGAAATCCTTCACAGGGGCATGACAAACCTTATGCTGAAATGGAAAGGTTCCTATGTTAAAGTGCTAGTATACCTCTTACTAATTAACCATAATACTTTATAACACTATCAATATGTCTTTTAACCCCCATTTGCTTAAATTGGAATGATTGACCATATTCCTCATAGATTATATCCAGTAGTCCTTTAGACTTTCTCCTGTGCTGTTTTATCTATTCCGCAATATGATAACTGCATGGTCTGAACACAACATTCTAGATGAAATGCTTTGTACAGTTTGAAGTTAATGTTTTGAGGAACCATAGAAGTTCGGGAACTCGGCCGATTTGTAATTCCTGGTACCTTTTTAGCTCCTACTCCAGGGTATGTACTTTTCGTTCAACCAGGAACTATTGTGGGTGGGGCTTGTGTGATGAGTTGTACTGATTGGTTGACCACAAGCACTGACGCCATCTTGCAAATCTGTTAGTTTGGACTTTGGAGAGTTATCAGTGAAGGTGGAGCGCCAACTTCAAACTGCATTACTCTTTATAGCTGCCTCTCTGGTTTGCTATGCCATGTTCTGTTGTGAAGCAATAATCTTGTGTGAGAAGTTATGAGTGATTCAAAGTAATAAGGAGCAGGATGTCCCCTGTGAATTCTGGATCATGTTGCAATTTTACACAGCATTATTCTTCATATCCACTTCCCTGATGCCCTACGGTACACATTGCATCAAAACAATAGGGGGTGTCCCTGTGAATTCCCGAATGCATCTCGCTTCGAACTGTATGTCTCCTCTTTGCACGTCATGTATTTTGCATAAAGAGTACAGTTCCTGTTGTGTGATAGGAATGCAACACACAAAAGTGGCCAGGGATCACTGGTGGCCCAGGGCCTGCATCACACAGAACTCATTGGTTCCTATTGACGTATCTTAAGAACCAGTTTATAATTATAGGGCCATTCATCCTTTGGATCTCCAACACCTCTTGTTCTTCATAACATCCCAAAGACATATGGACTAAGTTAGTTGGCAACGCTTAACTGGCCTTTTAGAGAGAGTGTAGAGAGATATGCTGAAAATCACAGCTGCTCAGTTCTGGGTTCATTTTTGCAGACCACCTGCTGCAGGGATAGACTGGAAATCCATTTAAGCATACAACTGGATCAAGCCACTTTAATAAATGGATGGAGGCCCAATGATGGATTTATTCACAGAAAACAATTTGACAGACCTAATTTAAGAAACAAAGCCATCTCACTCTGTGTGCACTGACTCATAGCAATTCATAAAGTGGGAAAAATCTAACGAAGTCAAGAGCACAGTTAAAAGCAGGAACTGGCCAGCAGCTACTGTATAAATGACTAAATGAGCTATAAAAGATGGAGATGGATGGGTGACTCTCGGGAGCGACTGTAACAACTTGGCAAGCACCACACTGCTTTTTTGTTCTCTTCTATGAACATTGATTTCTTTATTGATGACTTGAAGAAATATGATAGCGATTGGGTTCAGTGTCTGTGCAGCAGAATAAGACAAGCTGTGGGATGATGTGTTTACTTCTTACAGATTTCCAGCTAACAGAATCTTTGGTTTTCTCTGCATTTGTGTCTTGCATCCCTGTATGAGGTAGGAATCAGCTCTGTAGCAAGTTTTTATAGTCCTTAGTAATGTCATCATTTATGACATTTCTGAAAAAAACATTAAGGGACCTTAATGAATGTAAGAATGTTGATTAACAGTAGGACATAAGGTCTAACTTCAGATATTGGGATAGCCAAGCTGTTAATGAATCAAAAGAGCTTGATGGACTAATTGTGTGAAACATTTTTAAAACACAATGTTGTTGAATGCGAAAATACTCAATAAGTACATGAAAATATGAACATATCTACAGACTTAATAAAATGACCTCTTAATGTACATAAATATTAATAATCTAAAAATATAAAATGCCAAGTGTTGTCTGTCTGTCATGCAAAAACTTACAAACCACTGGGACTTTAACCTTAAAAATTGGTCTTCATTTCCTTCTCACAGCAAGAGGCGGGATGGCCAAGCACATTGGCTCACAGAAAATGAACCATGACATCTGCTGATAGTTAAGCACTTTGCGCAGGCCGACTGATTGTTTCCATTTTAAGTGCAAGTCATACACTCCAAAATCAAAAGAAAGAAAGAATTGGAGGTGCTGGCTACCTGAGCCATGTCGTTACACTTAAAGTCCTTCTGCCGCGGCATGAACTTGCAACATGGATGACAAGAAAAGAACACTGGCACAGGCAGTTGAAATCTGACGACAGTGAAGCACATTGCTTTGTTTTCACCACAAACATAAGCAATACATTATAAAGACAGCCATATACCCTATTAGGGCACAAAAAGGTGGTGACACCCTCCACAGAGTGACCTGGGGTACTGAGTTTTGTAAGAAGCACATAAAAGTACTGAAGGTCCAAGTGTTTCCTGTTTAAATCAAATATTATTATGATTATTGGAAAGATAAAGAAAAAACGATGTTCTAGTCTATGCCAGTAACATCTTTTCTTGGATATTTTGTCATCCAGCCAATTCTTGGGCACTGCAAGAAATACACGTAAGTGCCGATGTTGGATAGCTGTGTTGACATATCTAATCTGGCCAATTGTGGGCATGGGTGTGAGTGTGACATTTGATGGACCACCGTAGCATCCCATTCAAGGCTGATTTCTTCTTGGCATCCAATGTTGGTGGGACAGACTTTAACTTTTGACAAAACCCATTTTGCATAAAGTGGAGTCAGATACGGAATGAATGGAAAATGCAAATGTTTTAGAAAATTGAATCATAAAAAGCAACATTTTATTTCATTCTGTGTACCATAGTATACAAGTTTCAAATACACTTATTCCGACTGAGGATCCGAGAGGGCTAGACACAGTCCCAGCAGTATTGGGTGTACAGAACCTCTGAACAGGGTGCAAATCCATTGCAGGCCCACTCATGCACACAACCACACTAAAACTTGAAATGATCAATTAACCTAATATGGAGTACCGTAACAAAAGTCTTACAGACAATAATCAAATATGGAAGTTTAACTCAGGATGCTGGATCTGTTAAGCAGCATCAGTAACCTCTAAGCCATCATTAATTTACCACTTCCTATGTTTTTAATGTAGTATAATTTTCATGCACAACCCAGCAGATGGAGCTAGAGATCAGTTTTAAGGATTTTTTCATCCCTTCTTAATCCTGGTTTTAATATAATGTCACCAGACAGTTACTGAAACATGTGTCCACAGATATTTAATGAAGGACAGGGACATTTTTTTCTGAATCTTCTTCTACACCCAAATTGTGCCTGACTTTCAATCTGCAGTTGTAGCAGAAAAGGTATGTGAACCAATCATGTTTCTGAAGGTCTCTATCATTTCACTGCGGTGGGCTGGCGCCCTGCAAGGGATTGTTTCCTGCCTTGCGCCCTGTGCTGACTGGGATTGGCTCCAGCAGACCCCCATGACCCTGTAATTAGGATATAGCGGGTTGGATAATAGATGAATGGATCTATCATTTCATGCCTTGTCTTGTGTTAACTGTTTGCATGTGTTTTGCTTTGCTTCTCATATCTCGCATTTAAAGATAATGACTGCTTGGCTGACTCTGGCCTATAAGGTTCAGTCACCTTGCCATGGTTAAGTAAAAAGAGACAGGAAGCAGTTTACTTTTTATAGGTGAGTTCTGACAATATCTGTAACCCATGGGGGTGGATCAGATGCATTACATCGATGAGTTACTGTATGTGATCGGAAAAGATTTCAGGAATGCTACCCAATGATGTGATTCAGAAGTCCTCCTTGAACTCATTTGCTTGAGGAGAAAATCCAAAGTTCAGAACTGTCTGCTGTTTCAGGAGATGCAGTAGCCCTGGGTAAAGGTGAAGGTCTACCTGTGAGAAAGGAAACATGTTGTGGAATAGAGTGAACTAGACATGCTCATTGACCCAAAAAGGAAAATGGTGAGAATATTTTAAGAATGGTCAGCCTTAATTTGTGAAGGTGGAGATGGTTCTGGAGTACTTGGGCAGTGAGCTGAGAATGTTTTCTTTTGTGTATACTGTAGTTGGATTCCATAATTGTTATCATTTCTTGCTAGGTTTGGAACCATGAATGCTACTTCTTTATATTTCCTATCTTAGTGTGGTGTCAGAGATAGATGGTTAATCCCACATTAATATGATGGATGGCTTTTTGAATAATTGATTCAGTAGGAGTGTTTTGGAGGGGACTGGGTTTTTACAGACTTTGCTGCAAATCTCCAAATTATTTTAAGAGAGAGAACCACTGACAGTGTTCAATAACGCTATAAAGATGATTCAGACTTGTTTCATTCAAAGCTGACTTAAAATTATTTCAAATCACAATACTATATGGGCATCAAAACCTAAAATTATAACTACCTTACTCTAATTACCAAAAGTTATTAACACTGTCCGGAATTGTTCTCTTGCTACGATATTCTGAACAAAGACTCAGCATGTGTATTTCATCCTGTTGCATCATTGCTTACCTCTGATGCACTTAGTGATAGAATGTAAATGAGTAATTGCATAGAGTCTGTCCAAACTCTGAACTGAATAGCAGTACTGAGCACACACATAGTCACTCATGCATTCATCCATTTTCTTAATATGCTTATTGCAATCAAGGCTTGCAGGAGGTAAGCTCCATACCAGCAGCACTGAGGACGTGGCAGGGAACAAAACCAGACTGAAGAGGTGTCATTCGTTCAATCTCTGGACCTGCTCACTTCAATATGGCATCTTGGAGAATCAGATGCTTTCCAGCAGCACTGGGTTCACTGAAAAAAAATGCATATGCAAAAACTAGAAAACAAAGTTGTTTTGCTTTTTTGTATCAAAACATTTGCCAATGGGGTTAAGCAAAATTTATTTGATAAGATTTCTTAAAATACGCTAAATAATCTTAATTACAAATTTTCTTATAAGTCAATAAATCTTACAACAAGAAACACAAGATCTAATGGCTTGATATAAAAACTTTTCATTTACTTAGATTTCATTTTTTCTGTGATGAACATAGAAACCATAGTCAGGGGTCAATGTCTGGGTGGAATACCCTTCATTTAATTCTCTCAGATGAGACCCTGGTAGTTTGTAACCGGGATGGGTCAATAGCAAGTCAGGTCAGGGAAGGCTGGAGAGCATGCACTGGTACAGGGCGTTGCCACACCCACCACATGACGAAATAGCTTGTGATCCTGGTTGGCAACCCCCCCAGGCAGACACGCGGTCCATTCCCCCCCACCCGGAAATGACCCTGTATCTGCCACAGCCAGGTGTTACATAGGCATCCCCTTGGCCTGGTTCAGCCATTCAGGTCTTCAACAATGAGGATCCTGCGAGCCAGATCAAGCCATGTGGTTATAGTGCCGTAACTGACGCTCTCTCATAATGCAAGTAATGTGCCTCATTCAGGACTCCATGAGCAACCGCTCATTCGACACAAAGTCAAACCAGTGGTACCCAAGGATTCTCCGAAAAGACACAGTACCAAAGGAGTTCAACCTTCATCTCAGATCACAGAACAGCATCCATGTCACAACCATATAGTATAACAGGAAGCACCAGGACTCTAAAGACTTGGACCTTCGGTGCCTTGGGTGGTTCACAGCTAATTGGAGGATCAGCCTCAAGAATCATGCACCCAGAAATATCCAGCATCCTAGCCAGAGGATTAGCTTTAAACAGCTGCTCAAAGTAGCCAGCCCAGCGGGTCACAACTGCAGTGTCATCCATAAGGACCATTCCATTAGCTTCCCTGACTGAGACTCTCTGAGGAACAGATTTGGATGTGCGTAATGCTTTGATTCCTCTGTAAGCAGGACATGAGTTGCTAGACCACAGTTGGTGTGTCATTTGCTCACAGATTCCTCTAACAAACGCCTGTTTATCTGCCCTTAGAGCACTTGCAGCCATCCTTCTCAGTTCCCGGTACAGACGAGAGTTGTCATCAAGCCGTGCGCTACGACTCTTCTCGGTGATATCCAGAGTGTCCTGTGAGATGAAACACCTCCTTCAGGGAATACCAACACAACCCTCAGCAACCTTCAGGGTCTTGTTATGGAAGGTCTCCCACATCACATTAGGATCGGCAGTCGCACCAAGTCCATAAGTTTTTCACACAAACTACGTGCAAAATCTTGGAGTCTGGCCAGGTCCAGCCTCATTTTCCAAGTAGATGCTAACCTACTGGACCTAAGCTGGATCTTCAGAGTAGCAACAATGAGTATGTGGTCAGAATTCACAAACTGAGCAAGTGAGAGACATTAAACAGATCTTGTTATTGAAAGGTGGGTACAAAGTTTATTGTGCAAAAAGGCAGGTCAACAATTAAAATGATCAAATAGTTGAAGAGAATAAAATGGGTAAATTTCAACAAATAATCTTTTCTTTAAAATTAGACCCTGTTTAAAATGAATTGTCCATCTTGGGATAGTACACACACCACCATACAGCAAGTTCACCGACTCCAGAAGAGGCAACCCCTAACGAACATTACTAGAACTTCATTCCTGTGTTGTGTTCCAAGTGGTGCTCCATACATCCCACTTCACGAATGCTTAGATGTATTCCTGGCGGGGACCTGCTACCACAGCCTCACTTGCTCTCCTTCTTTCAGCGCTTGTAAGTCCATCAACAGCCACAACTCCGCAATTCCTTTTTTTCTGATTACGGTTTAACAACAGGCAAGGTGAGAGGTGGGGATGGAAACCAAGAGCCAGTATGTAGAAGGGGCCAAACGGGCCATAAATCATATATTTTTGTCCATCCATCCATCCATTTTCCAACCCGCTGAATCCGAACACAGGGTCACGGGGGTCTGCTGGAGCCAATCCCAGCCAACACAGGGCACAAGGCAGAAAACAATCCCAGGCAGGGTGCCAACCCACCGCAGGACACACACAAACACACAAACACACCCATACACTAGGGCCAATTTAGAATCACCAATCCACCTAACCTGCATGTCTTTGGACTGTGGGAGGAAACCGGAACGCCCGGAGGAAACCCATGCAGACACGGGGAGAACATGCAAACTCCACGCAGGGAGGACCCGGGAAGCGAACCCAGGTCTCCTAACTGCGAGGCAATTTTTGTCCATAATCTATTAATTTATATGTGAACACTGCTGATTTATTTTCATACCAATAGATTACATAAAATATATGATTAATGGCCTGTTTGGCCCCTCACTGCTAGGAATAGCCTTTATCAGCAGCATATACAAGGTGAGTACTCTGCTGGCATAGATTGGAAGATGGCTACTGGGAATACCTTGGAGGTCCACCTGAGTGCCTACTAGCACATTGGAGTGGGCAAGCCTTGTGCTTTCAACCCTAAGATCACACCCGTCATTTTCCTCATTCTAAACAAAACTGTTCTTTTTCCAAAAGCTGACTCCCCTTCATTGCTCCTGTTGCTCCTTAAAGCTCTTCCATCCTCATTACCCCTACCAGCTCCACCTGATCCATCAGACAGTAGTTTTGCAATTATTCCCTAAATCTGAAACTGCTAAGGGCATTGCACCTGCAGTGTAACACACACCTCCATACAAACACGGTTAAAAATCATTTTATCATAATGAAATATTCTGGACTAAAAGGTGTTGTGAAGCCAGCTAGGGGCATTTACCTTATGGTCTGTGTGTGAATCCCAATGCCCCAGTGTAGTCACGGGGACACTGTGCTGAAAAAATGGTGCCAATCTTTGAATAACCCTGACTGTATGTGGCCATAGAAGATCTCTGGGCATCCCACCCAATGTCCTGGCTAAAAATCCCAACACAGCCTTGTCCATTCTGGCCCACTGACTCTAACTGGCTAACTATATCTCTCTCATTCTGGTAGGCCAGACAGGAATTCCCACATTTCCGTGAAGGTGTTTAGTAGATTCACTTATTCAAAGTCATTTCTAAATGAAGAGCACTGACGAATAGAGCCGTCTATTCATCCATCAGGTTTCTGGATCTCACAGAGCATGGATTTGAGTTTGGCTCATTGCTCAGTCATTGTTTGCGTTTATGTATTCTCAAATTTTTCATGTAATAATAGTAATTAATTACATTTATATAGCACTTTTCTAGCAATTCAGAGTGCTTTAGATAGACAACGGGGAGCCAGTGTAAAGCTGGGTGAAGTGACAGCAGCACTTCTTACGCTAACCTGAGCCCTGCCTTGGTGCACCGAGGCTCTCTGTTGGTCCGTTCAGTTTGCCTTTGGCAGACACCAGTTCTGTCACAACTTGGCTCACCCTGCCAGCGGTCAGCGCTCTTACATTCTGACTCAGGTCACTCGCTTCTTCTTCTTTGGACTGCCTGCTGCAGGTGGTTGAGTGAATGAGCACACGCAGGGCTGTCTTTAAAATATGAGCACAATGGGCACTGGCCGGGGTCCCCAGGAGTAAAGGGCCCACAATGTTTCTCATGCCTATGTATGTTTCTGTTTTGCTATCAAAACAGGGCCCCCAGCATACTACTTTGCCTAGGGGCCTATGATGCTGTCTCAGGCAGCAGCTGTTTCACTCCTGCGCTTTCTCAGAAATGTCAGCTGCTCATAAAACATTGATAAGAAGTACAAACCGGAAAGGAGAGCTGTAGAAATTACAAGAGGAGGTGTGTAAAATTCCCCGCTTATCTTCTCCATGCTCAAAGACAGCCTCGTGAGTTCAGGGCAGAGCTGCAGTTTCCCGTAAATGACCCACCTTGAGGAGGTCAGGGATTGTAAAATGTCTTTCACGGTTATGTTTTGACTGTACCATACATCACATGATTCAGAATGAAAGAAAATGACACAGGTAAAACAAATAAATAAATAACTACATCTTTATTTACAGTATATTACAGAAAACATTGACATTTTGCAGGTTCGGCAGCTGTGGGTTTGTGTCCATGTGCCAGTATAAGAGCGGTTCAGCTGAACTGAAGCACGCCATCTATTTGGCTGCTCAGTCTGTGTGACCATCTGAGTTTCACACTGAGAGCACCCAGTATAAAGTGGGTAATTCCAGGCAAAAGAGCACAAAATGATTAATGTGTGTGCATGTGATCTGACAATGTCAACTTCGACAGGCATCTCAAGGGCCACAGTCTCTGCATTTTGGTGTCATTGCAGAAATTACAAAACTGTTTGGTAAATTTTATTAAGATGTATTTACTGTATATAGGTTCTTTTTTAAGATTTTCATCATTTTTATGCTGCTTTTCCTTGAGTTCTGCTTATTTAATGCACTGTTTATGAATGAGCACTTCATGGGTCTGATGCTGAAATACTTGCAGCCTTTCTTTGCATGCATGTCTTCTCTCTTGGTTGTTAATTATCATTATTAAGATACAATTAAGGGAGTTAATTATCCAGAAAAAGAGAAAGTTTATATATATATATATATATATATATATATATATATATAATCAGCAAAAAAAGAAACGTCCCTTTTTCAGGACTGTGTATTTCAACAATAATGTTTTAAAAATCCAAATAACTTTACAGATCTTCATTGTAAATTGTTTAAACAATGTTTTCCATGCATGTTCAATTAACCATAATCAATTAATTAACATGCACCTGTGGAATGGTCGTTAAGACCTTAACAGCTTACAGAAAGTAGGCATTTAAGGTCACAGTTCTAAAAACGCAGGACACTAAAGAGACTTGTCTACCGACTGTGAAAAACACCCAAAGAAAGATGCCCAGGGTCCCTGCTCATCTGTGTGAACGTGCATTAGGCATGCTGCAGGGAGGCATGAGGACTGCTGATGTGGCTAGGGCAATAAATTGCCATGTCCGCACTGTGAGACGCCTAAGACAGCACTACAGGGAGACAGGAAGGACAACTGATCATCCTCGCTGTGAAAGACCACGTGTAACAACACCTGCACAGGATCGGTACATCCGAATATCACACCTGCGTGACAGGTACAGGATGGCCACAACA
>JANRMT010062796.1:74997981-75017429 GCA_026402145.1 Polypterus bichir lapradei
TTTTTTTTTTTTTTTTTAATTTTAAACTCTATATTAAAAATACAAATTTGTAAATGTCTCATAAATATAGAAATCACACTGTGGTTTTTTTATGAATGCAGAATAAGAGAAGACGGGGAGAAAATATGAAAAAAACCAGCTAATTAGACAAGATCAATTTGAGACAAAATGGTCACTGATTGTGGAGCTGATTGAAGCACGGGGTCCCAAGGGCCGAGATGGAGAACCATCAGTCTTAACGATGGCTGTGACCTGGAGGATTTGGGCACAAGATAGAAACTAACCCTGAATGGGATGTTATTTTTCCAACAATATGCTAATACCCCAGGACTGAGACCCTTAACAGCATGTGTTTTCTTAAGAAGAACAACTCATTTGAGGGATGGCATGTCACCTGTTCTGGATTTGGGATTTCCAGTGGTGAAGCTACAAAATGTACTTAACTTGCAGGAAGAGGAGTGTGTCCTATAAAATATTTTATAATGAATGAGTAACTAAGCTGGAGTAGCTGGGACCACGGAATGATGCCCTACCAAAGGGGTTTCCATGTTTAGTCGTGCTCAGCCAGACTGCAAGTTTTTTGTTCAAGCCAATTTCACATTCAGTGAGTCATTTTTGTCTATAATTGATTTCATTGTTTAATTAGCTGACCTTTCTCCTACTTATTTTGTATTCAGAAAAGTGCAGTAGTGTACAAGTCAATTTTACAAGAAATGAAGAATTGTTCCCATAGCCTTAAATGTTTAACTTTGTTTTGCTGTTTTCTTTTTAATTCACCTTTTTCTGTGGCATTTGCTCTTGTAAATGTTTCCACATACTATAATGATCCATGGAGAGGACACAGGTGCAAATGACACAGAATGCTAAAGGACTACAGCTGTTTCACTGTTATACACTTGTGTATTTATTAGCAAACAATGGCTTTAAAAACCTGAACATTAAAAAATAAGGAATTTTAAATAGCAAGTTAAGTATAAATTAATCCCTGTTTAATAAAGAAATGCTTGCTTTATCTAGTTAGCATTTAACATAACTAGTTTAAATTTCTGGAGTAAGACAATAAAACACAGAAGCAGGGAAATGGCAGCTTGCTTAATGGAGTAATGGGGGAAATGCCAGGACTGAACTTGTAAAGCCCCGCACTAGTATGTCATACGGCATGTCCTCCCCATGTTTACACAGCATTCCAACAAGCTCAGCCCAAAGACGTGTTAGCATGTTGGGTTTGTGTGCTCTGCAGTGGACCCAAGTACTGTCCAGTGCTGGCTCTGCCAGGGTAACCTAAGTATACCCCTATTGAAAAAGCAGGTAGACAGATTACACCCGCATAATATTTTTACTTTGTGTCCTCCCCCACCATAGCCTATATCAATCGGAGAGGAGCAAAACCTTTAGATTTGACAAACATTTTGATCTCCGATTTTCGATGGATCTCAACGTTTTAGGATCCCCAGATACCAAAAACATCGACATCTCAATGATGGGTGTGTTTCTGTTTCTTGAGGAGAGTCTTGAGCTAAACTGGCCTGATGGAAAAATACCAAACTCAAAACTTAAGCCTGCTATGAGATGATGATGTGCTGATTAGTTTTTGACCCAAATTGTGCAAGAAAAAAATTATGAATTCTTCTCGTCAGTTGCTATCATAATGACTTATTTTATGATCAGAAAGATCAGCATCAGAGAGGTAAATAATTATTGAAACGTTATTTTTCTTTGACTTGAAATGTTATGTCAAATATTTATTCCAATAATGTCATTATGAGACTATGTGTCAAGTATGTTGGAATGTGGTAAACAGGTAAATGCAAATTTTCCCCAAACTCTCCAGCCTAATAAAACTTTGAGCTGATTGACTCCCAATAGTCCATTCTTGCCTTTAACACCAGGGCTAGAAATTTTTCCATGTTGTTATGATGCCATACAAGATGGCATACAAGATTTAAAACTTACAGCCGTTATTAAAGTGCACAAGGGAAGAAGAGCAGGGGTGATTTAAAATTTCTAGCTTGGTTTCTTGACCTCTGCTCATCCTCACATTACCAATGACACACTTGGAAATGTTAAAAGGTGAAAATCTGCCCTGGAGAAGAGCGAGTGGCTGAGGAAAAACTGAAACCTTCTCATTGCTCCACCATATCTGACTGATAAAGATTGGCTACAATGGCTCTACCAACTTTGCATTTATGGGTTATCTTCATAGTAATTCCCCTGAGAGTCTGTTATCACTAAATGAATGATTTCCAGTTCTTGTGCCTGTCTCTTTTTTCAAATAGCTCAACATGAGTCCAGTGAAATCAAACCTTAGATTTAGTTCACAATCAAAGAACAGACTCTTTGCCTTGTAACTTCCATTCCTTGCCTTTTTTCTTCTACTGAAGAATTCAGGAATACTCATCTCATTCTCCCAAATGGGACTCCTTGACAGGTTTCTAACCATCCTTCAAAGGCATGCAGATTATCTTCTGGAGAATCCTAACATTCAGGTAAGGAGTTGCTGACTAGCAGATATGGTGTTCGTCTCAAACCACAAACGACTTTGAGGAAGATGGGCATCTTTGGGAGATTGTCAAAATGACCTGACGACACAGTGGACACACACCAAACCTTTCCTTGATGATGAGAGCACACGAGGTGCACATGCATTGGTGGCCACATGTGAGAACAGTGTCAGCAGCCATTGAGAAGCACACTAAGCAGTCTTCATCTTCTTGATCTAAAAAAAAGGCAGAAAATGATGCAATCAGCATATGATTTTTTCCTTTCATCATCCATAACTTTATGATTTCAGTATTATAACCTGAATGCATTAACTCTTAAAACCACTGTAACACCAAGAGGAGCCAGAGAAAACTTGTGATGCCCAAAGGCTGTGATACATCTGCAAAAACATGATATACATGCTTAGAACCTTAAGAAAGTTCTAAAATATCTTTCTTCCCTTGTGAAAAAACAATGGGTTTATGATTTCCCTTTTAGATAGATAGCTTATACTTTATTTGACCACAAGGGGAAGTTAAGCTACACATCTAAATGCACCTGCAGCGACCCAGACCAGACCTCTTAGATAGGACTGGCACAGCACTGGCATTAAAACTCAATGGTAACTTTGGCAAAGTGGAACATTATAGATGACTTGGATCAACCTTAGCAGTGGATGGAGAGTTAGATCTAGCAATAAAATGTACTGTAGAATACAATCAGAGAAGATAGACAGAGACATGTGAAGAACACGGAGGCTGGTTATTTTAAATGTTCTTATGTCTACTTGACCAATATGGTTAAAACAACAGTCTGTCATAAATAATGAGAACAGGTGAAGGAGTTATTTGGGTACAGACAGCCTGTCTGGCAGTTGATCACATCTGACAAGAATTCTATGCATACGTAGATATGTGAGGGGTTATAATAATTAGGATCCGTCACAAAGCCAGAGGTGTCTCCATGCTGCCAAACTTTACTGCCGGATGGGCATATAGTCTCAGCATTTCCCCAATTGAAGAACTTGCCTTCTCTCTGGTCTTGATATGTATGTATAAATGATTATGCATTGTATTTTTGTGAGAAGGAAAGTTATCTTCTACAATAAGTGATATACATATACAGTATGTTCAAAAAGTTTCCGCACTTTTATATTTTCATTGGAAACGGTGAAGGCGTGTCTGAGTGTGTCATGTGACTTGTTCTGTCTGGCATGCCGACTGCCCTAACCCTAACCCTAACCCTAATGTATTAGAGTTGTCAACCTGTGGTGAAGATGGCTGTGAAACTTATAAATTGCACCAAAGAGGAACAGCATTCTGTCATACACCTTTTGTGGGCAGAAGGTGTGCCGACAACACAAATTCATTTTCACATGTGTGCTCAGTATGGGGATAAAGTTCTCTCTTGTAGTGTTTTCTGTGAGTGGACTGAAATGTTGGAAAATGGCCGCACTAGTGTGACAGATGCAGAGTGCTCTGGACGTCCAGCTACAGCCACGACCACAAGGAGTGAAGAGAGAACCCTGACGTGAAAGCAACAGTGCATCAGTGGCTATGCACTCAACCAAAAATATTTTTTGCTGATGTCATTAAAAGACGCAAAGGAAGGTGACTATGTCATGTTTTCAATAAATAGATATTAATAAATAGAGTTAAAAAAAAGTGCAGAGACTTTTTGAACGTCTCTCATATCTCTTTTTGTACAATATTTCTCTCGTCTGATTATTTTTGACATGGTTACAGTAGGGATGGATATTGGCTCTAGTGTGTGCATTAAGAAAGGACACATCCCAGATGAAAGAGCACCCACTGCTGGATACACAGCGGTACAGCCAAAGTTGTGGAAATATCAAAGAGAATACAGGAAAGAAGGTCTAATGATACGGTATGTCATGAAAAGAGAGGTAAACAATGGAGGGAGGTGTGGGGACATGGGAGAAAAGGATAACAAAATAGAACATGATTGAACTTTGTGACCAGAGACCAGGCAAGGACATATACAACAGATGAAAGTGGAGGAGGAGGCTGGTCCAGTTTAGCAGCCTCTGATGAAAATGGGAAAAGCTTTAAAAGAAGAAGATAATTTGAGTAAAGGCTGACAGACAAGGTTTGTGGAAGTTGCTGTTCACTGAATTGTAAATGTGATGTTAGTGTGACAAATAATAGGCAAACACTGAGATGGCACTGTTAGTAGGTGTAACATTAAGTGAAAGAAAAAATTCCAAAAAGGCATTATTCATTGTGGAGTGTACACCAGAAGTTCTGTGAAGCACATGGGAGAATTTAAAATTGAGCGGTTGAAAACGAGTCAACACCATTGGTTGGCCAGGAGGTTTAAAAAGAGAGGTGTGTACTTTTTTCGTGGCTGTGGTTCTGAGGAGTACAGTAGCAGCGATACGGCATGCTGGGTACACCAATATTGACGACTCCTGTGTATATCTTGTTTATTGAAAGTCTCTTCAGGTTTTCCTAAATTCTGCCTGCTGGTTACTTTGTTCTGCTGCCACCCACTGGAACCCACAGCTACAAACACGACACTCAAATGCATTTGGCTTCCTAAAACTGACATATTTTTTATTACTATAAATTGAGCTTTTGGCCCCACATTATGCGTATTCCAAGGACAGCTACCAAACAGCATTTGAAAAACATACAAAATGGATCAAGTGAATTTTGGAGATATATATATATATATATATATTCAAACCACGAGCTTGAGGCTGTCTCTTTTTTTATAAGCGGATTGTCTGATTTACTTGCACTGACTTTTTTCAGTTTTTTTGTTTGCCTTAGGGGCTTTTTTGTAAAATGAAATGTTATCTGTCTCATGGCATGAGCCTCTGACATATTTCATGTGCATTGCTAACAAATTTCATCAGGAAGCTGTTTGCTTTCAAATTCAAACAATAACATGAAAGCCTAATGGGGTAGAGTTTCATTTTCATAATGACTGCATTGATTTAATTTTCTTAACGTAGCATTCAGACCTGGATGGGATACCTGTGTGTCACTGAGCACACACAGTTTATTTAGTGTCTTCACTCAACCTAAGTTGTATATCTTTGGGATGGGGAAGGAAATGAGAGAAGAATGAGGAGAGCATTCAAACTCCACAAAGAAAGAGACTATGGCTGACAAATGACCCCAAGTCCAGGAAGATGTCAGGCCATGAAAAGACAAAAGCTGTCCACTCTCCTGGCCTCTTTCTCTGTTGTCTTCTCATATCACCTTGAAGCCACTGACTTTCTCTTTCTCTCTTCCTCGTCTGACTAGTGGTTCTCTAGAGCTTCTCCTTAAACACACCTCAGACCTGAACCTAACTGTGTTGCTGTTTTCATTATACAAATACAGTAGTTAACATGTAAAGGCTGATCATTCCCCTATTGTTTGGTTTTGGTTATTATCTATGTACTCTTGCTCCTTTTAAAATTCCGAGGTTGTGTAGGTTAAGAACATAAGAAATTTGAAAAATGAGAGGACACCATTCAGTCCATCAAAGCTGTTTGTTTAGCTAATAGCTAAACTGTCCCAATATCTCATTCAGATTCTTCTTAAAGATTCTCAAAGTTTCTGTTTCAACTGCATGTCTTGATAGTTTGTTCTAGAGTTCTGCAGCTCTTTGTGTAAATAATTTAGACGTGAGCATCAGTAGGCTTTGTGCCCTAGGAACCAAGTTACCTGAACTATTCTATAACATATCAGTAATTATTTACCGCTCTGATGCTGATCTTTCTGATCATACAGTATAATAGGTCATTACAATAGCAATTGATTAGAAGAATGTACAATTAATCACAGAATTACGGTATTTTATGGTTCCTCTAGAGTGCCTCTTTCTTTTGCATAACTTGACTCAAAAACTAATCCACACATCATCATCTCATAACAGGCTTCAGTTTCAAGTTTGGTATTTTTCTGTCCAGCGTTTTTAGCTCTAGACCGTCCTCAACAAACTGTGACACACACCCATCATCGAGATATTGATGTTTTCGGTATCAAGGGGCCCAAGAATGTCAAGATCTGTTGAACACCGGAGATGAAACTTTTTGACAATTCTAAAGCTTTCTCTCCACCCTCATAGATGATAGGTTATGGTGGTGGAGGGCACAAAGCAGCAATGTACTTCCACTTAATTTCCATTGGTATCCTCAAGCATACGATTCACCCTTAAGCTAAAAGTTGTTGCTAGATCTACTTTATCAATGTCAATTGTGAAGACTTGGATTTGGTCTCCACTTAGTCTCCTCTGCATAAGTCTAAGCAGCTTTAGTTCTCTGAGTCTGTCAGAGAGGACATGTCCTTAAGTCTTGGGATGCCCCTGGTTGCTTTCCTGTAGTGTGGAGACCAGAACAGCATACAGTACTTGTGATATAGCAGGTCCACGGCTCAGAATAAAAGGCCAGTTTTTAAATAAATAATCGCCACACTCTCGGCTTAAAGAAGGGGCATGGTAGTGTGGCTGGAGCAGTTCCTGGATGCAATGTGAGGCGGGCATTTCCTTGCTTATGTGAACAAGTGAGGAATCGTTTGCATCTGTAATTGAAACCAGGAGTTGCTTATCACCACACCTTTGCCACATCCCCTCAATAAATAGGAGAAGCGCAAG
Source organism: Polypterus bichir lapradei (assembly GCA_026402145.1). Lineage (NCBI taxonomy): Eukaryota > Metazoa > Chordata > Cladistia > Polypteriformes > Polypteridae > Polypterus > Polypterus bichir. Next base: position 75,005,071 of record JANRMT010062796.1, read on the forward strand.
GCGGAAGGGAGAATGGTAAAAGAAAGGAAGAGAAGACGAAAAGAAAGGAAGAGGCAGAGAGTAGCATTGGGGGAAATAGACTGTACGAGCCAGCCAGATGGAGCAAGTGATTGGCGCTCGTGGGAGAGGATTGTGCCCACTGAATTAACAGAGTGGGTACAATCAGGGACAAGTCCGCCCTAGAGTGCGAGAAGGAAGACGGGAGGACAACCGACCCCGGGCAGTCAGGCATACGCCGGAGGAGGCAGCCAGAACGGGGGTCGGTAGTGTGAGGACCGCGGTGGTTGAAGTCTCTCCCACTGAGCATACCTTGAAAGAGCTGGAGAGACTGGGAAGGAGCTGAGCTTGGCTGCTGTGACCCCAACCAGCCAATCTTGTTTTAGCCATGTATTAAACATCTGGGATATTTTACCTTTTTATTAAATTATTTATTTAATATTGTTTTCATTGCACTGCACTATTTATTTTGACACTGTGTTGATTTTGTTGTTTTTAATAAAAGCACTTTGCACCTTATTGCACTATTCCCTTGCTTCGTGATGTCTTCACTGTTCAGCTCATCTGGTTACATTAATGACGGTGTCGGGTTCAATGGAGATGGGAGCCTGGAGCAGAACCCACATCTTCACAGTACTCCAGATGTGGTCTGACATTAAACCCGAACAGCTGTTTGTGTTGGCTGGGAATTGAATCTGAATCAGATTCTAGACAGCTATGCCAGTGGTTCTCAACCTGTGGGGCGGGCCCCCCTAGGGGGCCGTGAAGTAACAAAAAGGGGGGCGTGAAGATGTGAAAAAAAGAAAACAAGAATCGAAAATATGAAAAATACATCTATTGAAACCAAAACAAATTAACTTAAACTACATTCTGATACTAGAAAAATAAATATAGAGTTAGATAAATGTCGATAAAAGTTAATTAGGTATAATAAAATATGCATCTATGATATATCATTAATTAAAAAAGAACAAATTGGTATTAGTGGGCTCCTTTCAAAAAAACGTTAGGGGGGCGCGATTAAAACTGTTATGAAAACTCAGGTTGCAAATACTTAAAGGATGAGAAACGCTGAGCTCTGCTAACTGCTATACCGCTAACTCTTAAGGATTGATTAGTAAGTTTAAATGAGCCCAGAGAGAGTGAACAAGATCTGGAATGATCTGGCTTCATGTGTTGAGTTGATTCCTGACTTTCATGCTTCACACAGCTTTCAATGACTAAATACATTATTTTATGAAGTATGTATTTTAACCACAAGCAATTAAAGAATCTAATCATATCTATCTCTCTGTCTGTCTTTAAAGCTTTTCAAAGCAAAACTTGTCTCATCTCAATGGTGAGTGTGTTACATTATTTGGAGATCCTGGATTGGCCCACTGTGAGCAAATGTGCAAATCTGACCTGTAATGTCGACTCTCATTTGTCAAATGTCTTATGTTTTATGTTCTTAAGGTGTATTGCTTTCTAGATTCAAGGTTGACCCCTGCTTTGTGTCAAGTGCTTCCAGGATTGGCAACTGCCCTCAGAAATGTAATGTTGGATAAAGAGTGAGGAATAATGGATGGGTGAATGTAAAACATTGAATGTTTTACTTTAACTTCATCAACTGCCTTTCTGCAGCATTCTGAGGACCTGCTGTGAACAGCAATGTATTATACTAACAAGACTGGTGTTGATAACTTCTTTTTCTGTGATCATAAGATTTGTATCTCCTCTGAAGCTATAGGTGTCATCCATCATGTCTAATTTTAAATATGATTAAACTGGCTGTTTTGTGGATTTTTACAGATGTGACACTATTGACGGTTGAGAGCAAATTTCCTAGTGGCCCTTTAAAATGCCAACTCAGACATTTGTTTAGTGGTGGAGAATGGCTTTAGACATGATTTAAGATGAATGGGGATTAAAGGGAGCTAAAGATTACAAAGAGTAGCCTGTGTGGTAATTAGCAGGTACAGTGCATTGATGGCATTCATTCAAAATCAGACATATAGAGAAGAGTTTCATGGAAGCACCTACCTGTTGAATCTGGAGGTCTTGGATTAATGTCAGGAATGGGTTTCTGTGGTTCCATGTCAGGAAGTGCCTCTGGAGGGCATGACACTTTATAAGTTAGAAAACGACCCTTCTTTACTGAGCCTATAAAAGAGAGAAAACTAAACCATTAGAGACAGACCTCTGAAGTAACAGAAAGAGTAAGAAAGCTACAGCTGCTAACATCCAAAAATATTCAAAACTCTCCACTCACCCAGCATCTCGATTGCCACTGTCTGCCCATATACATCAATGAGACCCCAAAGAGGCTTGGACACGTCCACGTCTTCTAACAGCAGGTAGTCTCTGCCATCGTTTACCCTGTAGTGGATCCTTCCTCTTCTGCTCACCCAAAAGGAAATCATGTCCCCTTGGTGGGCACACTCCTCTGGCAAGGGAGCTACCCAGAAACCCAACTGTCTGTCAAGGTCAGGGCAGGCGTATGGAGGTAAAGTACACTGGCTTAAGTGTGAAGGGCAAAAACTGGTGAAGCCCAAACGGAGAGCACCATGCCACATGTTCTTAGTGCTCTCAATACGGAGCTGCACCTGCTCCCTCACAGAGATGGCTCGGTTGGTGAAAACGATGCCATTATGAAAGCTGACTTGACGCTCAGCCATACGATGACTCTTACTCATAATGATGTGGAGCCCCTTAGTTGAGGGGTGAAATGACAGAGGGCCCAGACAACATTTGGTGCAGGAGTGGGTTTGTCTTGTTTCAGGAACATGACTTTGGCAGGTGTCTGAAAGAAGTAAAAAAAAGTAAAATGAAGTTAGAAATTAAAAACCGCAACAGTGTAACATCAATATTATATGACTAATGAAAAACAAGGTGCAAAGAGCAGATCTTTGTTATATGAAAACACAAATGGATTCCTGCTAAATGAACTTAAGGATACAAGTAGCAGCAGTGTAGCACAAGGGTCATCATCACTGTCCAATAGTGTCGGAGTCTGTGCTAGCATAGCCTCTGCGTGTGTATGGTTGACACATTCTCCATCTCACTGTCTTGGCCTAATTTTGAGGCTCTGGAATCCCTACCTTGCCCGCATCTCTTATGGTGCAGGGTCAGGCACTACACAAATCTGGGTAGGATCAAGCTGGCACATACTGTATGATTCTCCTGTACTGAGGAGCCAATGCCTTATGATGCAGGAATTAGAAATTATGTTACTGTACAGATTGAACCATGTCATTGTCCATTGTGACTTTTTAATGACCTATCCGAGAACGAAACATAAAAAGACTAAAACTTCTATAAAAGGCGGGATTTAGGGTATTAACACACTGCTGAAGTTGACACCCTGTCACCCTCATGTGGCAATGGCTTTCTGTATAATTTAATTCCTTCATTTCCAAAATGTATTTAATACTTACAACTATCTTTAAATTCTTTAACACCTTTATACTTTATCTGTTGGTCTATCAGTCATTCCAATTGTTTACTTACTTGACTTTCTTAAGTATCATTTGTTAGAAACTGGAGAAGCATACATGTATATATATATTCTGAAATCTTCATAATAAAACTGAAGGTCATGGGTGGCCTGAATGTATTCAGTAATGATGGACACAATGTGGAAATGTAACCGTCTATGTCAGTGACCACATATACAAACACTTACTGTATATGCATACTATCAGTGGGACAGTTTGTATATATATATATTGTCACAAACATGCTCTTTTGGGTGACAACTTGAGGGCTTGTCAACCTGTAATACCACTCTGTGCCGAGGATCAGCACTGTCACCTTTCATTCTACCTGCAGATCCAGTGATCGGCAGAGAGCTGGTGAGTGACATCACTTCTCTTCTGCATTGCACACCTTGTAACTGGGACTGCTGCTATCATGGAGTCAGTCTAGCTTAGGCCTTGTGTCTGGAAAGACATTATCGTGTTTTTGCTGTAAGTCATTTTATTGTTTTGTTCTTCAGTTGTACAGGGATCACCAGAAAGTACCTTTATGATATTTTTGTCCTTTTGTTATTTAGATATATATTTATATACAGTATATAATATATGTGTGTGTGTATGTGTATTGTGATACATAAGCACATGGGAAACAACCATAGGGCTCTGGTGCTGTGGTCTAATGTCTTCTCTCTTCATTCCTCTGCAGAATGGGAGACTGACAGCTAATCCGCTGCTGATGTCACTTCTGTTATTTGTCTCCCTGGACCAGCCCCTCCATGCCGAGTGACTATATAACCCAGGAACTGGCCATCTTGTTCTCAGTTCTGTTCTTATCGCATATAAGATAAGATAAGATAAGAACTTTATTCATCCCGAGGGAAATTATGTCATTGGCATGTTCAGTGCAACAAGAGAAATAAAGATAGTACAATAAAGATTTAAAAAGAGAAAAATAGTAATTCTGCAAATATACAAAAATATGACAGCATATAACAAGCATGTGACAATTGTGCAAATATACAAAATATAAATATAACTGATTATTATTAAATACAGATTATTAGTGTAGGTTATGAAAAGTGACTTAGTACTTGTGCCTCAGTAAAATGAGCTAGCCGCTTGTGATGACATAATGGGACTAACATACCACCACAAAGGCTGAAAAGATATCTGGAAAGATGTCGCTGGAAATTATTGCATGTTGCATTATTGTGCATTCCTTCAAATTATATGGGGTCACCAAGGTGGTGTCCCAACTATTTAACTTTTTTTGTGTCTCCTTTTCACTAAATATAGATATACTATTTTGCTGGTGCCTTTATCCAAGGTGTCTTACAGCAGTGGAGCACAGCCAAGAGAAGTGACTTGCTCAGGATCACACAGTGTCAGCAGTAAGATTTGAGCCCACAACCTCAGGTTTTTGAGTTCCAAATCATAACCACTACTCCACGGTACCTCCTATCATTAACCAGCCTAACATGCATATCTTTGGGGCAGTAGGAGGAATGCCACAGACACAGGGAGGACATACAAACTCCACACAGTGCCAACCATGGAAAGGCAGCATTTTCAGATTTTGGGAATTTCTGTAGATGCTAGACAAGACATTTTGGCACATAGTAATTAAACATGCTGACCTGATTTAATCTAGTATTTGGTTCTTTAATTATCTTTCTTCACAAAGTGTCATTGTCACTAAAATATATTACTGATGGACTTGAAGATGGCACAGTGATTAATGCTACTCCTTCACAGCTCCAGCATTCTAGATTCACTCATTCCATGTCTGTGTATGCATTCCCTCTCCATATTCTGATTCCTTGCACCACACTTTCTGAAAAGTTGTATGTGGGAGTAAATAATGATGTGTGTATGTGTGTGTGTGCGTATGTGTGTATGTATGGGTGTGATATTGCGTGCTGTGAGTGATTGCTGTCTAACCCAGAGCTGAGTTCTTTGTTGTGCCTAGGGATACTGAGACAGGCTACAGCCACTGCCACCCTGAGCTGAACCACTATTTGGGATTGATAGGAAGACAATGTGTTAATAACTTGTTTAGTCTTTTTTTTTTTTAATTGTAATATTAAGTGCAGCAAACTGTTTAAAGTAACTGACTGGTATTTTTATATATGGTAAGAAAAATTTCAGTCTACATTACAGTTTACATTCAAGCTGGGTGCCAGGACCCCATCATGTGCAACCCAAAGATCAACTGAACCTCCTCAAGTCAGTGACATGTGTCTGAGTATAACTGCATCTGTTCATTAAATAGTAACACTTCAGCCTTAGGAGTCTATCAGCAGGAATAGTCGAAAAGATATCCTGGATGGAAAGCGACAGAGCATCTCTCACTAACAGAGCCATGTTCTAGTGCAGTGTAAGCAGCTGCCCAAACATCAGGAGAAAATAGAGATTCCACGCACTAAGCATAAGGATTTGAAACTGAACGGGAATTTGAACATAATACCTAATGCCTAATGAGTAAGCAAAATGAAAATTTAAAAAGGAAAAGGCAAGATCAAGTTATTATATTTGCATTTTATAAAATGTTCTTTAAGATTCATCCAACCTGTTCATCATACTGTATTATTAGGTCAGGGGTTTAGCTGGAGCCCATTACTGTACACAAAGCTAGTTTGGAGAAGTCAGATAACTTAACATGGTGGTTCAGAAATGTGGAAAGAATCCACAGTCCCTACAGAATTAATACCTCACATAGTCACTGGTAGAACAAACAAACTCCATATTGACAATAGCAAAGCTGGAATTTGAACCCAGGACTCTAATTGCTGCTCCTTGGATAAGAGTAATAAATGGAATATATAATGTTATAAGTAAACTCAATTACTGCATTGAGTGTGTGTGTGTGTGCATATTCTACATGTGTGCTCTTCTTATCTGGATGCCAGACTGCCTCCTGTTTTTCAGTTTTCAACTGTCATGCAGCAGCATGTGATGGGTCATTATGACACAATTATAAAAAAAAGAAAAAAAAGAAAAGAAGAAGAAGGAGCAGTTGTTACATTCAGAGTTTCTTTTTGAATTACTGCAGGCATTTGACAGCCATAGTGTCACTTTTATTATGATATACAGCATAATGTCTTAACACAGTTATAAAATAATACCTGCATACTGGCATAAAACACTGAATGTCTTATCTTATTTTTGCAGACTCCTTTATTTTCTTATTTCTTTATCATAAAAATACACTTTGAGATCCTAATTAATTTTTTATACTCCAACCTTTGAAACATGTTATAAAGAATGGTGTTTACAAAAAATCAAGTAAAAACATTTTTCTGTTTTAAGTACTTTAGACTTCAGATTTACCCATTTGCTTGGGACTTGTTAAGAACTTAAGGTTTACTTGTCATCTGACCTTTTAAAAAAGACGGCTTGCTACTTTTTAAAAAAAAAAAAAGTTTCAGAACAGAAATCGCTCAGAATGAAGTAGGTGGCTGTGTCAAAATGACTAGAAGAGAAATACGTGAAACTGAAGTTCTGCAACCAACAGAAGAGCACATCAGGGCAAATGGTAGCAGAACAAGTGAGTAACTTCCTAGTGTGCTCCTGTGAAGCATGATGATGATGAGAGATATAGTGACCTATTAGACATGTCAAAGTGAGTAATAATGACCTTTAGGTGGACACTTTGTGTTTAGGAAAAGTGACCTATATATGGACATTTTGTGGTGAAGGATAGTGAGCTCATTCTAGAATGATTTATTGAAGTCAAAGATAAGGACCTGTGTATGGACAAATCAGGGTGAATACAAATTACCCTTAGAGCAATACTGGAATTAATGATAACGACCTCACGATAGACAATTTCTTATAAAGGACAGTGATCTTCAAATAGATCATAGTAAATAAAACTTACTTTTAAAGAAACAAACAATACTGAACTCTAGATGGATGCGTTAAAAGGAGGAAAGTGAACTCTAGATGGTCATATTAGTATGATATCAAACATTTAGAGGTTAGGGACATTGACCTCCAGATGAGCATATATTGGTTACGTAAAGTGATCTCCAGAGAGGAGTGTTTAAGATTAAGAGTAGGATTTATCTATAATTGTTTAATTTCCTCTTTTAGACAGAATATAAAATCATCAAAAGGAAGAATGGTGATCTTCAGATTAGCACAACAAGGTGGATGACCACAACTATCTGAGGATAAGTTGGAGTGGGCTCCAGAAGATCACATCAATGTGAATGAGTGACCACCAGATACAAAGACAAACAGAAAAGGCACTCATAGATAGATAGATAGATAGATAGATAGATAGATAGATAGATAGATAGATCCCCAAAGGGAAGTTAATAGAATAACACATCAGAATGATTCCCAAGGGATCCCTCTAGTTCTGCATATAAAAATGAAGAATATCGTGACTTGTAGATGGACACATTGTGGTGAAGGAAAGTGGACTTTAGAGGGACACTAGAATGTAAATGCTAGTGATCTACAGAATGAAATATTAATGTTTATAAAAGTGGCCTTCAGAATGTTAAATGGTGGTGAGCAATTGTAACCTTTAGATGGACACTTTAGGAGTAGGGCAGTAATCAATCTAAATTCTTTCAGTGTCCCCTTGAAAATAAATATCAGATGACAAAAACAAGCCTCAGTAAATGAAAGTGAAACTGCTAGTGATAGAACTGAATGACCTTCGTCAGGTAAAGCAAACAAAGAAAAACATCAGATAAGGAAGGTGCACGTCTAGTGTTTATTTTGACAATGATCTATGAGAAGTTATGAAGCTTCACTGTCTCACCAGCCTTACTGCTACACACATTATTTTATTTTTCTTATCTGTTTGATGTACAATGCCTCTTGTCACCGATCATAATGCCAGGTGTCCTAAACACGCAGCCTCTCCAACTCACCCCCCATTTCTCACTGTTTTATGGTAACCCACTTTTAGCTCCGACATGCCCTCAGCTTGCCCAGCAGGTTTGATTACACATACCATCATACAGTATGTTGAGTAAAAACACTGAGCCAAAGCAGCAACACAAGTCAAGGCTCAGTAGTCCTCCACCAGTTTATGGAGGTGACATTTATGGAGTAAACACTGTAACTCACAACTGTCATGACTTCACCATATCCTTGACTGAAACCAAGTAGTGAGCTACAAGTACCTGGGGGTTTACATAGACAACAAACTGGACTGGTCTGACAACATAGAGGCACTGTACAAGAAGGGCCAGAGCAGACTGGACTTGTTAAGGAGACTCCGGTCTTTTGAAGTGTGCAGCAAGTAACTGAAAATGTTCTACCAGTCCATAGTAGCCAGTGTGGTGTTCTACTCGGAAGTCTCCTGGGGAAGCAACTTGAGCTCAAAAGAAGCAACATGTCTGAACAAACTTATTAGGGAAGCCTGCGGCATCACAGGGCAAACCCTGGACACACTGGAACCTGACGTGGAAAAGGGGATGGTGGCAAAATTTGATGCAATCATGAAAAATCCCCTTCATCCCTAGGAAGTGCTCTCTTTGAGAACTTTTAGCCGCAGACTCATACCACTACAGTGTGCTAAGAAGTGCCTCTGGTGGTCTTTCCTGCCCATTTCTACCCGGCATTTAAATGCTTCCACCTGACGTACTCATTAAGTTTATTTATTTATTTATCATTTGATCCATTGATTGATTGATTTGCCGTATTATCTGTCCTGTGAGTTGTTTTTATGTTTCTGCTGCTGCATGCATTTGAATTTCCCCTTTGGATTAATAAAGTTTTATCTAATTTATTCTGAATAATCCTATTAAAGGCCACTACTAGCTATGTTCTGCTCAAGAATAAGAAAATGGTCCATTATATGCTGTTTAAAGATCATATCCATCTGAAAATAAATTTCCTATCCATATGTTGTATATACGCAAAGCCCCAGATGTCCCTAAACTGCACAAACAGGTTTGAAAATGCTGGACAGAGTTAAATATAGAGAAAAGTGAATGATATGATTTGTTTACATTTTTTCTTTGTAGATATATTAAAATATTTGAGTGTCTGCATTTTAATTTAGCAAAATGTCAAGTACTGCCAACTAATGTTTGTTAGACTGTGGGAGTGCGGCTGTGGTTTGCGCTGCTGCTTCACAGCTCCTGGGCTCACATCACAGCATGGGACCTGTCTTTGTGGAGCTGGAATGTTCTTTCGGAAATCGTCTAAATCTGTGTTACTTTAGTTAAGAGTCATGTAGTTAACATGCATTATACGCAACAAGGCCTACAGTATGTGCGTGACTAAGCGCGCTGATGATCTAGAGGTCGTTCCGAAGTTGGTTCTTTCTTTGTACTCAATGTTGTAAACGTTTAACACAAATAAAAAGTTCAGAAGGTTAAAAATCAGTATCATTAACTATTAAAAATAAAGGTGCCATTTTTGGTTCCGAAAGCAAAAACATCTACATGAAGGTTTGAGAAAGAACGTTTATTTAGATCAGCATTAGTCTCCACAAATAGCCATGAATAGATGATAGCAAATTTTAAAAACCAACAGCTTCCTGGTTTTAAAAGGACTCTTGCTGTCTCAACACGGGCTATAAGTTCAGGATTTTTTCATCTGTCAGTATCTTACTTGGTACCATACTATACATTAAAGATTTCTTATTTTTCCACATAATAAGAACTACTTCAAAGCCCAAAGAACCAATTTCACATGTAAAGAACCCTCCAAAGATGAGAATGGTGTTTTGTAAAGCAAAAGTACTACGAGGAACCACACAACTCAGTAAAGTGCCAGTGTAGAGCCTTTAGTTTTAAGAGTGTGCAGAGTGAACAACACAACAGCTTCGCCTGCCCGTGGTTTAGAAGGGGCATTGCACCCATATGCTGTACGTGTTGAGCATGTCAATAGGCAGGGATGGAAAGTCAAGCTTGGAAATTCCCTTTTTGGAATCCTTCAAATAACACAAATAACTTCCCACATGCACAAGTGTGGTTTGTACTACAATGGGCATTATTTGGTAGAGTCAAAGCATTATAAACAAACCACAAATCAAAAAAAGAGGCTAAACATTTCACTTTTCAGAGCTGCTGCCAGAAGAATGGCATCAACAGCTATAGTTAAAACTTTCCCGGTCATTCTTAAAAAAAACATATTGTTTTTAATAAAAGCATAACATTTACTGCATTTCACATAGTTAGCAATGAAGTTGAAAAACTAGTTTTGTTCCTTTATTACTATGTTGCTAGTAAAGTTCTACTTATTTCTCATTAAGGAGGAAATAAACATCCAAAATATGTACAAAAAGATTCAATTTAGATTCTACTATCATTTTGAAAATAATGAATCAAGGTCTACTGCAAAGTGTGATATTCAGCATTTACGCTCTCCAGTTATTAATCAATTATTGTGCTACAATCCACTCACAGTGAGCAATTTAATTAATTAATTTTTTTTTTATTTACATATAGAAATGTGTGTGTATGTGGCAGGAAAAATGCATTAACAAAAACTAGTATCACATATTCAAAGCATTTTCATTAAACGAATAATACCCACATTGCACACGCATGTATAGAAAAACGATTTACTTAGTATTAACAATTTACAGTTCATATGTTGAATATATTAAAATAGAGGATATGAAATTAACTGTTCTCCTATAATGGACAGCCCTTTGTGTAAGCGCACTTACCGTATTTCATCACGCTCGTCAGGTGTCCCATATCGGATCCAAACCAGTGAGCAAGGAGAAGAAATCTGTTTCTGTTGTGCTGGAGACCCGCATTTATTTCAACTATAAACGCTGGTGTGAGGCGCTGGTGGGAGGCGCTGGTGGGAGTGGCCTGACCTGTTAGAGGAGGCTTGTCATGTGCACAAGGAAGAGAAGGAAACAGAAACAATACATCATCATGGGAAAATTTCCCATGTTGGGAGGAAAATACACAAATCAATCAATTATAAACTGAAAGTAAACCTTTCATACATGTAAATCCAAAAGATAGACGTGATTTAACTCATATCGAATGTCTTACCATTAACATTATAACGCATACTTATTATAAACGCATATGTGAATTAAGACTGGAGAAATTGCAAGAACTAACTAAAGGGGAATACAACATGTAAAATAATATTAAGGTTAAATAAGACAGCGTCAGCAGGTAATTGCCAAAGCAGCATATTGAAGCTTTCATCAAATTTATAAGGATTGCAGATGACACGTGTGTTTAGTAGTCACGAATAACGCAGCCTGGAATTCCCCTTTAGCCGTTTCTGTATTGCTAAACTGGGAGGCAGCAGGGGGTTGTAGGTGCTGCTTAAAGGACATCCTTTATGGCTTCGTAAAAACCAGCGCTGGGACAAGATCTTTCTTTCTTTCTTTCTTTCTTTCTTCATACTGCAACACATTAATTTTGTCACACAATGAGGGAATGCCCAGAATATGATTTGTAATCGCGGAATGCCCAGAGTCTTAGATGTGTTATTTGATCCAGTGTTTATCCAAATTGGAAGAAGGGAAACTCCTAGGAGCCACGTGTGTAGGTCCATCTCTTTACTTTCATAATCTCCTTGCTCCGGCATATTCACTGATTTTACCAGTTTATCTAAACCATGGATTTTTAATATTTTTCAATTAGCTATTAGCTTCAAAATAGATAGTCACAGACTGAACTGCTCGAGCTATTGGTCAGTAATTAAAGATTACAAAGAAAAATCAGAAAAAGATAAGACGCTTCTTTATGCCAATGACAATACGCCGTTTATCCAATACTTAGAACTTTTCTTTCATTTTAGCAATTGTTGTGTGTATTTGTTTGTTATAGTATTTATATATTAATTTAGTTACTTACTTTTTCAGCTTCTGTGAGAAGTCAGGTTTCCCTGTTGGGGCAAATATCTATCTATCTATCTATCTATCTATCTATCTATCTATCTATCTATCTATCTATCTAT
>JANRMT010062796.1:75051114-75094685 GCA_026402145.1 Polypterus bichir lapradei
TCCCTCAAGGCGTCCCGGCCGGGTCATGGCCCCTGGCATCCCTGACAACAGCTTTGCAATTTGCATCACCTGGGGTTTCCCAATGATGACTGTGAACAAGCCATAGTCTGAGACCTTGGTAAAAGTTACCCGAGTCCTCATATATTTTGGGGTGCCCAAAATTCTGCATGATGCTCCTTTTCTTTTTTCACTGAACAATTATACAAAACAAAAACAATACACTAATCTTGCATAAAATGCTGACAAGAAATGTATCATCTTTAACTTTGTCTTTTAGTGATAAGTTAATCTTCTGCTCACTTAATGTTCACAGTAACAGACATTTTAAGCAAGTGTGTCCTAACTTTTGAAGTTTGTCATAAAAAGATGTTCTGTAAAATAAAGTTTTGTTGCAAGTATGAGACATTGTAGCTAAGGAAGTGGACTTTAAACCACGGAGTTGCTAATTAATTTCCTACCTCTAACAAACTGAAATTCTGATCAAGTCACTTAACTATCCTGTGATCCAACTGTACAGAATAGCGTGTGAACAGATGTCCTGCTTGATAAGTGTTAGGATTGTGATTTCTATATCTTTGCTTATAAATACTTTGGCCCATTAGTTGCAAGAACAACAGGGCATCCCTTTAACTACAGCAAATGTAGAAATGTCAAGGTCAGTCATGGAGAGCCTCAAATGCAGCTTATCCACTGGTAGGCTAAAATGGTGCAATATTATTTAGTGTAAGTAAATGAACACTAAGATCAGTCAGTCATTTTCCAACCCGAACTGAAAAATTACTAGCTAAAACACTAAAACCTTTCCTACTGAAGCATTCTGATTGTAAGAGCAGGTTGCATTTCCAGTTTCATTAAAAAGGTGTGATATTACCTACTGAAAGTTGAATAACAGAAATCATAATCACAGCACGGTACAGAATGGATGTAGTATCTTTGAACTGTAAAGATTATTAATAAAGTACACCATAAGAATAATACATTTTTTATCCAAACTGATGATAAAACATGCAAAAAAAAAAAATAATCACTTTCTGCATAGGTCAATTACTTCCTTGGCACCATAGCACAAAAGAACATATAACTTTAAAAACAAGCTATATTCATTATGTATTATTAAAAATTGAAAATTTTTTTAAACACTATAGCTTACAAGAATTTTTACACATTAAGTTGAACATAGCTAACCAAAACCTGGTTTGTTCAAGACTTCATAAAATGTCAAAACTTACGCACATGCTAATAAAGAAATTATTGTTTAGCTCCAATTTAGTACTTCTGATAGAGGTTCACTTCAATCACTGAAACAAATATTTTAAGAATTATGACACAGGACTGAACAGTGAATGGCACACTAAGTAGTGCCGGTGCTCCATGGATCCATTTTCCCCGATTTTGAATCTCATGCAGTGATGCTCTCAATGTGCAGTTTACATGGGTTTTCCTTCCACAATCTCAAGAGATTGCAAGTTAGGTGTATTGACTAATCCCAACTGACCCAGTGTGCGTGCATGTGTGTGTAAGCAAGACCTGAGATGGACCAGTTGCCTTGTCAAGGGCTGTTTTCTGCCTAGCACTGCCAGGAAAGGCTTCGCCCTTCACCACACTGAATAGATTAAGCTGGTTTAAGAATTTTATGTCAGTTTTCTATAAGCAAAATGTAACAAATTAAGTGGAATTTGAATGTTTCCCTAAAGGCATTGGTTACACAGTTAACAGGTGTTTTGATAGGGGACTTTATACTACTAAGTTGAACATGTATGAGAGGCAAGAAAGTGTACCCTAAGAGGTTTCTTGTTAGGATTGTTGGTGGTTCCCCAGTAAACCTGGATTAGACATGGAACCAACAAATTAAAAGATCTATGGCTATTATTGAATTATGTAACCAATGAAGAACCATGGTTGCTTCCTTAACATGTGTGCCAAGCAAAAAAAAATGTAAAAAATTGCTACTTTTAAGATGGCATAAAAACTTTAAAATAAGAACAAAATAAGGAAGGGTTCAACTATGAACTATAAACAAATTTCACTAAAAAGATTCCAGGGCCGCCCCCCCACCCCCTTTTTTAAATTAAAAAAAATTAGCTTGATGGACTACGTGGGTACAGAAATGTGCTCTTCAAACACAGTGCGACATACCCAAGATGACAAAGTAGATGGAATAAGCTACAGCACAAGACTCCAACAGATATGCTTGCCTGTTAAGAACAGTTTCCATGGGAGCATATTTAGATAGATTTAGATATACAAGCAACAAAGAACTAATTTATAAAACTTTGTATGCATTAAAGTGTTAAACTATTTATATGCCAAAAAGACAGGAAAATGCATAAGCCAAAAAAATCAGATTTAAAAACATGGCATACACATTTCTACACAATTTATCCCTTAACTATAAATCACAATTATCTTGTAAATGTGCATACAAGAACACACCTCAAACCCCACCCAGTTGCCACCCTGAAACAACCATATATAGACAGTGCTAATCAACCTCATACATATGCAAACACAATGCTGTTGAGTTTCTTACACTATGTGTTGCAAGTCACTGCTGTATGTAATGGGAATGGGTTGTGGCAGGTTGATTAAGAAATCAACTTTGCAAGGATGATCTTACTTGATATATCAGCTTTGATGATTCTCAAAGTGGAACACTCTGCCTCCCTGTGGATAGAGGGTGACTCTCTAAGAGGGACCCCCAGTGTTAAGACAATTGTGAAAGAATGAGTCTCAAAGACACTACGAACAGCAAGATGGGATTGTGACCCAAAAAAAAAAAAAAAAAAAAGTTTAAAAAACCCTGCTGTAGACCTTCATTGGCTGGTAGAGCAGCCATCCACCTGACACATCCAGACACTGCCACCTGCATTTGAGAAGTCCTATGGTGCACTACACAACTGAGTATGCCATGAACATGCACAGAATTGTAGCACCTCTTTCCTGCACTCAGGGGATCAGGGAAAGACAAGGTGCAAGCATCTCAAGTGGGAAACCACTATCTCCTGGCACATAAAATGACACGATTGCTGTTACAATGGGCGGCACGGTGGCACAGTGGTAGCGCTGCTGCCTCGCAGTTAGGAGACCTGGGTTCGCTTCCCGGGTCCTCCCTGCGTGGAGTTTGTATGTTCTCCCCGTGTCTGCGTGGGTTTCCTCTGGGCGCTCCGGTTTCCTCACACAGTCCAAAGACATGCAGGTTAGGTGGACTGGCGATTCTAAATTGGCCCTAGTTTGTGCTTGGTGTATTTGTGTGTGTCCTGCGGTGGGTTGGCACCCTGCCCGGGATTGGTTCCTGCCTTGTGCCCTGTGTTGGCTGGGATTGGCTCCAGCAGACCCCATGACCCTGTGTTCGGATTCAGCGGGTTGGGAAATGGATGGATGGATGGATTCTGTTACAATGAATAGTACAAGCTATATGAAAAACTGAGGGTTCAACCGTTTAACTTACTAACAAGTTAGCCATCACGTACAGCACCATCAGCAAGTCCTTTACCAATCCCACTCTGCCTCAAAATAAATGAATCATGTGTTGATCCAGGTTACCTAGCCACAACATTTGTCAGTTTAAACCTGGCTTCACACAGAGCTCTTAAACTGATGGAATGTCACTGCTTACAGTTAACAAAAGCAGCTTTATTATCACTAGAAGCCCTGAATGCAATGAGTGCAGGAAAACTGGGCACTGCTGCAACTTGCCTTTTCATGTTGGTAAAAATATGTTACTTTTATTCATGTACTCCCATACCATACAGAAACTGAATGTAACATCTTGTCAGTCTGTTAATGGCTTCCAGCGCAGTAGGAATAATGGAGATGAAGCTTGGCTGAAATATTCCTGACCTGTCAACCAGCTCCATGATAAGTTTATATAAACTGACAAAAAACCAAAAACAGTTCACTACAAATATGCAGCACTGGCTCTTTAAAAAGAAACTAAAATAGGGTCTGTACATCATATTTATCACTTCTGATTTTTAATGTTTGTCACATTAATACACATTACAACATGGGCTGCACTTCTCTAGGGTGTCATCCTTTCCCATGCTCTCCAAAACACTTCATATGCATGGGTCTCAGTTTCCATAAATATATGCCAGTTCTCCCATCATGTTTTCCTTTTTAAACTATACATTTTGCATGGAAATGTATCTATGCAAATTGAGGGCCTTATTTTGTGTATACACAAGTTTTATCAATCTGCCCCCAGGTCTGGTCTGGATCAAACTGTGGCCCTCCAGGTCACCTGTAGACCCGACATAACTGGAAGAACTCAAGATTATCTTCTATGGTCCAAGAAGCAAACAGTTATCCTTGCAGGGAAGCTGCCATCACTGATCAACATGTGAACCAATGTTACACAATACTGATATGTAAAACTTGAGATGTCAAAAGCTAACGTCAGTCCGGTGTGAAGTAAAAGAACTTTAGTTAGACTTTGCTGACCTTCTGAATGTTTGTAATTAACAGCTTGCCATATTATAGCGCAACTAATATGGGAACGCCTTCACAATGAGACATACGTGAAGGAGGAAGTGAAAGGTGCCCGACACCAAGGGGATCCGTAAAGAAATATAATAAACAAGACTGGGACCAGAAACATCCTGGTAAGTGGTCGCACGAGTGTATAGCAATGGCGCTCATATATTATCTTCCGCATATCTGCACTATTGGGACACTCCAGTCATACCCAGTAAACAATAATTTTATGCTACGTTTTGGTACGTGGAGGTAAATAGAAGAGGATTACGTCAATATTCCTGTAATATGCTGGATTTCACCAGTAATCTATTTGATAACAACACATTTTTTTTTAAAAAATCCGTTTAAGATTCCATGATTGTTTGTAGACATTATAAGTCATCTTCAGTAATTAGTAAAAAAATTGTAAGAAGTTGACAGCTCAAGTCGAATAAAATGACGAGACAGGAACAGACTTAAGAAGCAACCGCATGGCAACAATGGCTCTGGAGCTCGACGCAACGTGCACACTACCGTCGATTCGATGCTGTGGGCCCTAGAACACCGGGCATGCATCTCGCCGCCGATTTCGCGGCTTACCTCCTGGAGTGGTGCTAAACAGTGTTCCTCCCGGGGTGGTGGAGTAATCGTGAGGCAGCTGTGCGGCGTCATTGACCGTCACTCGGCGAGTGGGGATGGCCTGACTCACGGTCTTCTGACAGCCCGAGGACATGACTGCTGCTAGGCCTCTTCACGCTTTGGTCAAAATAATACAGTTTCAAAAAAAAACAAAAAAAACAAAGTAAATCCCACCGTCAAAAGCTATCACACCAAACCAAATACACCTTTAATGAAGATTTACAAAAGGCAATCAAAACCTTCCCCAAACATCACACTCACACACACAACTCGCACGCACTCGATCACAATCACAAGCAGGAAGGAAATGGGGGCGGGTGAACCGTCGAAAGAAAAAAAAATCTTCTCGCTGATTGGTCAGAAATATTGATGTTTTTGAGGGCTCATGGGAGATGTTGTTTCTTTGTCTGTCAATCATTTGACTATGTTGCGATACGGACTACAAAATGAACAAAGGCTGACTCCGTCGGTTGTTGGGATTTTAGGTGTTGTAGTTTTTTTTTGTTTTTTTTTTTTTCAGGCGCCCTTATATACTACACCTGTAAAGAACAAAAAAATTTCCAGTACTGACACATTCAGTCTGAGAGAAGATAAAGTGTTAATATCATTAACTTTAGTTCAAATGACAATAACAGTAACTGCTTCTGTTCTTTTACTGTCCAATCAATCTGTCAATCTTTATTTTCATTTCGTATTTTAGAAGCTGGGTTGGAAATTATGGTGCAGTGGTTAGCATTGCTCCCGCTGTTCTGTAAAGTCCTTGGCTTGAATACAATCAACTGCCTTTAGGAGATTTACATGCACTAAACATACGTATGGGCTTTTTTTAGCATTTCCCTCACATATGTCAAAGCCGTGCGAATTAATTTAATACGATACTCCAAACTGGCCATGTGTGTAACTGTACCTTGTGGTGGGATGAAAATGGTTGGTCTAGAGTTGGTGCCCGCTTAGCACTTAGGACTGGTGGGACAGGAAGCAAGCAACCCTGAACTGGGGTAAAAGATTAAAATAAATGGATGGATTATATATACTTTATATTAAATGTACTCATATACACATTTATGTATTGAAAACTACTGTTTATTATTTCAAAAATGTTCTTAGTCATTTACAATATACATTGTATCAACTTTTCTTTATAATTTAATGCATAATTTAAGTGTAATCTGCAATACAGCTGTGCCACATTCTGAGCACAGGGCAGGCAGTTGATGGATTATACTGTATTATACTTTTCGACAGCAGTTTCTAACAGGCATAAATATATAGATTGAGATGTAGTGCTGTGTGAGGCTTGCCAGAACTGACTAAATTGATTCATTGTCTTTCACTTAACTTGCTGTTGTTAGAGAATTGTTTAGCAACACTAGAGTGGAAATCAAGTGACAGTGGTATGTTTGTCTTTTTTAAGAGTGCCCTGCAGCAGGCATTGAAGCTCCTCATTTGAATATGGAGTCTAAGCTCAAACTGCTGCCAATTCAATGCTGGTGTTATCCCTAGGCTGATGCAAGGATCAGCCGATAGATAGATAGATAAGGCACTATATAATAGATAGATAGATAGATAAGGCACTATATAATAGATAGATAGATAGATAGATAGATAGATAGATAGATAGATAGATAGATAGATAGATAGATAGATAATACAAATGAGTGTAAGACAGAAACCAATGCTGGATTGGCTCTAGTCCATCACAATGGAAAACACACACAATCATTTTTAAATTTAGAACTGCCATTAAACCTTCCTTTGTGGTTGACAATGCAAAAGGTGAGGGCTGAGTGAGAGAGAGCTCAGCTGGTATCACCAGGAAGAACTCCACTTGTCCTGCTTAAAGCCAATCCGTAAGTATTGTGATTGGTGTTTATTAATTTTTTCTTCACTTTCCTGAGGAATTTTTTAGAACTCTTTGGAAGCTATAATGGAGTTTCTAAGGTTGAAGAAAACATTTATTTTGTCCTATTTTGGTTACTAAGGTGTAATTTTTTAACATCTTATCACAGTGCCATATTGATGAGTAGCACAATTTTGGTGATTTTTGCATCCACCATTAACGAGTCAACCTCTCAGAAGTTCCTAGGAGTGTGCTTGTGTGACGTTATCACACAAGGGTCATATTATGTGCCATTTTGATATCAGTGTTTGGATTAAACTAAAGACTTAACATGCCCTTCTCTGTATTTTCATCCTCAGTGTTCTGTCTTAGTCCCTCTGTTGTGTTTGTGGCTTGGCAAAAGATAATTTTGTGTCATTGGATTTAACCCTGCTGTGTACTCAATTTTGTTCCCATTTCATCTTCTGATCTCAAAATAAAAATAATTTTTCAACACTGTGCATATAGGAGATATTTTGTTATTCATGGCATAAAGGAGCTCCTGAGGCCCTTTGTAATCTAGATGCCACAGGGTTCACAGCTGGCCAAAGAAAATTATCACAGTGGGCATCTCTGAATTTGGACAGATCGAGGTGTGATTCCACAACAATATATTTGGAGTAGTCAGCAGGATTTGCACTGTGGATAGGTAGAATGTAATGGTGATGCTACACAAGAGATGGGGGCTGAGTGCAAGAGAGAGCTCAGCTGACATTACCAGGAAGAACTTTGCTTGTAAATCTTAGAGGCAGTCCCCTGTGCACATTAGCATAGGAGTTGAACATGAAAATATGTACTCACATAAAACAGGAATATGCACAAGAAAAAAAAAACAGGTTTATTAAACCTGGTGTATGCATGTTTTTACACAATTCATCTTTATAAATCACAATCATCCTGTAAATGTGCATATGTGAGTGCACCTCAAACCTTGTCTGGTTGTCACCACGAAACAACCATAAATGGAGCATGCTGATCAACTTCATATGTATGCATTCATAATGCTGCAGAACTTCATTGGCTGGTAGAGCAGCCTTCCACCTGACATATCAAGACACTTCCACCTACATTCAATAATATCTGGCTGCGCTCCACAGCTGTAAGCACAAAAGTATACCTACCGTTACAGCACCTCTCCTCTGCATTCTTGGAGTCAGGGAAAGGCGTATGGAGCAACAGTCTGAGTGGGAAGTCACTATCAGCTGACACATATAGAGACATGATTGCTGTTATAATGAATAGTACAGGCCATATGAAACAATGTGGGTTCAGCCACTTATCTTACCAACAAACAGACAACTTGTACAGCACCATCTCATCTGTCAAAGCTACTTTGCCTCAAAATAAATTAATCATGGGTTGACCCAGGCCACTGAACCACAATGATTGTCAGCCATATCTTGGGATCACAGTTGACTTGAGCATTAATGGAATGTAACTATTGACATTTAACAAAGCAGCTTTATTCTCACTAGATGCCCTTCAGTAAAGCACTCCAGTAACATTAGGAGGACTAGACACTGCTGCAAATTGCCTTTTTATTTTGGTAAAAACATGTTATGTTTTATGTATGTACACCCACACCATAGGAAAACTGGATGTAGCACTTGTCGGTCAGTTAACAGCTTCCTGCACAGCATGCATGACTAAGTAAAGCTTGACTGAGATATTCCTGACCTATCGGCCAGTTCCCTGTGAAGTGATGAATAGCCAAAAAGGTTCTTCAGTGCAAATACACAGCAGTATCAATCTTAAAAGGAAACCAAAATACAGTCTATACATCATATTCTTCACTTTTTAGATGTAACATGTTTGTTACATCAACGTGCATTCAAATAAATGCATGGTGCTATGAATTATTATGTATTTCAGTCATCATTAGCTGGTTTGGCTACATTTGCCTACTAATGAAGTGTGTCATAATTTTCCAGTTTTTCCGAAATGCTGTGCCTGCATGGGTCAGAGTTGCTGTAAATTTTCAAATTTTCCCCCATCAATTTGCATGGGATGTTACATACTCACATTTCAAGTGATTGTTTTGTGCTTACACAAGCAAAGTATTTCAAATACCATAGCTGCTTTAGCGTTGTTCCTCTCAATGCACCACTCAGAGTATTTATCCCACTGTATCTGAGTGCGGATTCACAGCTCTACATCTGCTGTTCAGAAAGAGAATTATTGGTTCACAGCATCAAGCACACGCTGCCTCAGTCACACGCTATTCGAACTGCTCTCATACGACAAATGCTTCAGAGCCTTTTCTGTACGGACCTTGCGGTTCAGAAACAGTTTCATCCTAAGAACTATAAACGCACTCAATCAAGTGCTCCTTGTAGAACTGTTTTTACTTATAAGTACAATTACCTCACTGTAAACTTGAGATACAGTTGTAATATTGCACAACATGAGCCACTTTATAAAGTATATATTTACATATGATGACGATATCATTTTTAAGATGAAATGCAGCAAAATATGCTTATTACATTATACAAATAAAATGTTAACATCCATCCATCCATCATCCAACCTGCTATATCCTAACTACAGGGTCACGGGGGTCTGCTGGAGCCAATCCCAGCAAGACAGGAAACAAACCTGGGCGCCAGCCCACCGCAGGCCATGCACACACACACTAAGCACACACTAGGGACAATTTAGAATCACCAATGCACCTAACCGGCATGTCTTTGGACTGTGGGAGGAAACTGGAGTACCCGGAGCAAAACCACATAGACACCGGGAGAACATACAAACTCCACGCAGGGAGGACCCGGGAAGCGAACCCAGGTCTCCTAAATGCGAGGCAGCAGCACTACCCATGCAGTTCAGGGATTGTTCCTGCCTCACACTGTATGCTTGCTGGAGCTGGCACAACACTGGAAGGACAGATGGATAGAATAATTAAACATGTGCTACGAAGATATTTCAATGTTCCTTAAAACTTTTGAACAATTGGCATTCTAAGCTTACAGATGGCTTAACATCAATTACAGAGCTGATTGTGTGGCGATTGGTTACTTGGAGAAAAAAAAGGAAGGACAGGAATTGGAGGTTAGTATGTTTGAAAGAGACAGTACTGCTGCAGTAAATTATTTCATTGAAGGTCGCACACGGCACAGCAAGCATCTTGCGGGAGGCAGGAACAATCTCTGGATGGGATGCCAGCTTGCCACTATCACTGTACCACCGTGTTCCCATGTTTAATAACATGCTTTACCTCCTATCATCATGAAAATGATATCAAGTATACATCTCAGTATTTTAATTATTCAGAGAGCTGAAATATTACAAATGCAATGGATTCTGTGTCCTGTCGGAAGAAGAGAAAACCCATTTAAGAAGCACGTAGTGATTCACACACATAGAGCACATAGAAGAACACATACAAAACAGAACATTTAACGTGCTACTTTAGTTATAATGGTATTTGAGAAACTAGTAAATTAAACTATTAAAAGATGAAGTTTATGATGTTCTCCCTTAATGACAAAATAAACTATGGGATTAAAGTGGAAATTTCGAGATTAAAGTTGACATTTTGAGCTTTTTTCTCACTGTGTCCCTATTTTTTTTTTCTTTTCTCTGTATCTTAATAAGT
This sequence comes from Polypterus bichir lapradei, assembly GCA_026402145.1. Classification (NCBI taxonomy): domain Eukaryota; kingdom Metazoa; phylum Chordata; class Cladistia; order Polypteriformes; family Polypteridae; genus Polypterus; species Polypterus bichir. The sequence continues at coordinate 75,061,692 of JANRMT010062796.1, forward strand.
TTTCATATGACACTCAGATGGTGGGCTACGACTCGCCTTTTCACGGTGAATTTGATATCTGGCAACTTCTTTTCTATTTTGTGCACTGTGCAACTAGAAGTGTAAAAGAGAGTTTCTTCATTTATGCTGTAGTTCGTCAGCTGTAGATCCTCAGAAAATATAGCACAATGCTTTTAAAGGGTAAGGTTGTATAAAGTGGGATAGTTATGGATTTATAGAGGAGGAAAAAGTTTGTAAATCATCATTTAATTTTCCACCATCTGTTATTAACAGGTAGTCTGTCTTTTTTGACACCTTGTTTAAAGTTAGGTTCAAGCGAAAATCTCTTTAATATAAGTAAATAGTTATCATTAAGAAGGCTCGGACAACATCTGCACTTCCTCAGACATCTGAGAAAAGCACGGATATCTCCTTCAGCACTGAATTGACCATTTTCTCCAGGAGTGCTGTTGAGTCAGTCCTTACATTATGTATTACATCTTGGTTTGGCAGGACTGCAAACCTCTAAAATGTTTTGTGAGAACAGCACAGCAAATTACCAACATGCAGTTCCCAGAAATTCTGAATATTTATACTACATGCTGCCTCAGAAAGGGCTAGTGTATCATGAAGGACTCAATTCTTCTTACAGTGGACCTTTTCTCTTTCTTTCCATCCGGAAAAAGGCTCAGGACATCCTTATATACACAGCAAGATTTAGAGGCAGTGTTTATCCCCAGACAATAAGAATGCTGAACAAGCATTGATTGGCAGTATTGACATTATTAGCCAACAATGTGCATTTACAAATAGTAGATTTACTTCTTTTGCGCCAATTATCTGCCTCTAGTGATCTGTGTGTTCATTTCATATTATTATTCACTGTCATGTTGTCAGAATTTGTTATTTATTTCTTATCCTGTGATCCACATTCTGTATTTTGCACTACAGTACATTATCTTGCAATGTCACTTGGTGTACTGCCAATTCCAGGAATGGTCAGTAATCTGTAAGATGTTTACTGTATGCACTGTTTTAGTTTATCTGTTCTGCACTTTTATTATTATTACTGAATCTCATACCTGCCACTTTATTGCTTAATTCCTAAGCTGCTAGCTACAGTGATTACAACTCCTCATTTAACAACACTGGTTACTTTATCCTACTACCTTATTCTTCCTTTTTAACTATTCCAGGCTGTATGTGGTTAGCTATTGCACAGTTTTTATTGTTCCGTATTGTATTGCTGTGCTTTTTATTGTACCATTAATGAGTTAGTTGATAGTTGTATTCTGCAAGGTAGACACTCAAATAAGAATTTCATTATACTTGTACACTGTACTCTGTATGTATGATAATAAAGTTTTGGTTGATTGATTGATTAGTTGACAGACAGCTTCAGCATTTTGTTTTTATCCAGGTGGGGAACATACCACAACCTAGTGTGAGAAACGTCTGTCGTTACAAGAGGCTAATTGACTGCTGAGAGTGCTGTCTTCTACATGAAAGCAGAGGCGGGCACCTCCTGTTTCTTTTTGGTCTTCATACTTGTATTCAAAATCATGGTCAGAGTAACAGTTAGACAACTGCAATAACAGCCCAGAATATGTAAAGGGTGACAGGATGGTGTTAAAGTACAGCATGTCCAGCTGTCTCCAGGCTCCTCTCTGTCTATATTCAAAGCAGCTGCTGTTAAAGCATTCCAGCTTCCAGAGAGGCTGCTGTTCTTGTCTTTTGTAAAAGTACAGTACACATTTATTTTAAATAATAGAACGTTCTGTACTGTGTATCTGCTAGATTATCATGCATGATGAATATTTCAACAATCAAAGCTCAGGCAGGTTAACCGACTCGCTCAGGGCCACCAAGAAGGCTGACCATGGTCTATGACTTTGAGTGTTTGAAGTTCTCCTTTCAAGCCAGGCCTTGATTGTCTCACCAAAGTGAAAGTCATTTACTCTGCTGACATAAGTTTGGTTGAAAATATATTAATGGCCACAGAAACTCTATAAACAAAGCTAAACAGTGACCCCACCATAAAGGCACAAACAAAGCTGGCCATGAAGGACACAATGTATTTAATATCACTCTACCAGAAAACTCACTTTCATTTTAATGGAAAATACTACAGACAGAAAGATTCTTAGCTGAACTGGTAATGCAGCGATTCAAGAGCATGGCTCTTACTCTGTTCACACCTAAACTTTGGATATGCTACATTGACGACACATTCATCATATTAAAAAGTGACCAGCTGAATAATGTCCAAAATCACATCAACGCAATATTCCCTGCAACCCAGTTCACTATTGAAAGAGAAATAAACTAACACATCAATTTTCTGGACATCTCCATTAAAAGAGGTAACGACACCACCCTGATTACAGGTGTTTATCGCAAGGAATGTTATGCAGACAAAATATTACACTTTGTTAGCAATCACCTATCATTGCATAAATGGAGAGTTCACACCCATTGTAATACCAAAGAGATTAAAAAGAATGAAAGACACTATCTTTTCCAACTGTTCACATCAAATGGCTACCCAAAGACATTCATCAAACAATGCTTTTCTATGAAATGCCAGAAACCCCTGCAAACAATTGCCTCTAACCTGACCCTCCATCCCACCTGACATACACTTCCTTATCATCCAATGAAAATGCCACTAACAGACATTAGGACATGAACCCATCATATGCAGGCTTGAAAATGAGAACATCCTCATATTAAATAAGACTTTATGACCAACAGACTCTGAACCCCACCTCATTAATCCCTGTCCACCCCTATATCCGCCTCCCTTCCCCTCTTTATTTGCTATATATTACCTTGGATTCCTGTATGCTTTATCATTTTCCTCTGATGATGGCTCCTGATAGGAGTTGAAAGTTCAAGACAAAAGAATAATGGATGGGCTGAAGGATTCTGAACAATTTATCTCCCAGTATGAGAGGAGGCAGTACGTCTTTGGTTTGACCCCAGTCTGGACACCTGCAGGTTTGCTGAGGACTTGTAATTTTGCAGGGTAGCCCTGTCGTGCTTGGCTGCCACTATGGGGTGCTGTTGGAAATGCACCTCCCTCCTCCTTGGTTTGGGAGGCTTCCATATGACACGAAAGTGCTTCTGTTATGTGAGGCCATAGCTGTAGAAGTAGTCCTATGAGAAATCAGAGTCAGGAGGCAGAGGGTAAAAGTCAGAAAGACATATTGTGACTCAGTTTTATTTTCAAAATCAATGGAAACACCCTAAATTTAGTCTGTTCAGGATAAAACTTTGTGACTTTTCCTAAATATACCCCAATTAATGAACAGAAACAAAATGTAAACATCCCATAAATTGTGCAGTTTCTAATAAATTATGTCCTTGCCATGTCTCTTAGGTCATTTTTGACTCACCATTAACTTATCCATCCATAAAAACATCCTAAATGTCTCAAAGTCAATTCAGAAATGTGTAGGTATTTAATAAAGTGCCCTAGCTTTCTTTGGTCTCTTAACCAGGTGAGGATGTGGGAGTGCTATCCCATTTAACATTGAGCCAGTTCTCTCCACACTTGGCGGTTATGTGCCAGCGTTTGGGTTACAGTAAAAAGCATCTGTGACTTGTTTGTGATTTCTTTGTCTGCCTCTTCTCCTTTTTCCATGACCTGTTCCTTGCCAGACTGTCTTGGAGACGCTCTCAGAACTTGTGGCATGATAATAACACTTCTGCTTCCTCCTCTTTAGTACCATAAGGCGGTCTTCATAGTTTCTGATTGATGTTTGATGATGCAACAGATCTCATTGCTGGTGACTCAGTTGAAGTATGAAATCCTCAGAACAGTTCTGTAGCACCTCATCTCCACTGCATGGATTTTTTGCAGCAGTTGTGCTGTCAAAGTCTTGGGTTAATATACATATAAAAAGACTGAAATGACAAGGTCACGCAGTATCAGACCAGAGAATCTTATTTCTCACCATCTCAGAGTCCTTCAGGTGTCTGATGAGACCAAGATAGAACTTTTTGGCCTTAATTCTAAGTGGTATGTGTGGAGACAACCAGGCACTGCTCATCACTTGTCCAATACAGTCCCCACAGTGAAGCATGGCGGTGGCAGCATCATGCTGTGGGGGTGTTTTTCAGCTGCAGGGACAGGACGACTGGTTGCAATCGAGGGAAGGATGAATGCGGCCAAGTACAGGGATATCCTGGACAAAAACCTTCTCCAGAGTGCTAAGGACCTCAGACTGGGCCGAAGGTTTACCTTCCAACAAGACAATAACCCTAAGCACACAGCTAAAATAACGAAGGAGTGGCTTCACAACAACTCTGTGATTGTTCTTGAATGGCCCAGCCAAAGCCCTGACTTAAACCCAATTGAGCATCTCTGGAGAGACCTAAAAATGGCTGTCCACCAACGTTTACCATCCAACCTGACAGAACTGGAGAGGATCTGCAAGGAGGAATGGCAGAGGATCCCCAAATCCAGGTGTGAAAAACTTGTTGCATCTTTCCCAAGAAGACTCATGGCTGTATTAGCTCAAAAGGGTGCTTCTACTAAATACTGAGCAAAGGGTCTGAATACTCAGGACCATGTGATATTTCAGTTTTTCTTTTTTAATAAATCTGCAACAATTTCAAAAATTCTTTTTTTTTCTGTCAATATGGGGTGCTGTGTGTACATTAATGAGGGAAAAAATTAATTTAAATGATTTTAGCAAATGGCTGCAATATAACAAAGAGTGAAAAATTGAAGGGGGTCTGAATACTTTCCGTACCCACTGTAGTCCCTGAAATCCATCTTCTTGCTATTCTAGAATCTCAACTTATGTTCATTATTGAAGAACAAGACATTTATCTGTGTAATTTTGTGATGCTTTGTTCTCTATACATTTATATCCATACAGGTGTCATGCAAAGCAATCAATCAACATTCTTGACTACACTTTATCTTTACTTACAGCTGAGTCTTGTTGATTTGTTAGTTTTATTTGATGGATTGATGGATTGATTGATTGGTTAATTGAGTGAGTGATTGATTGATCAGCTGATAGAAGGCATAAGCAGGGCAGACACTTTCTATAATTAACTAAAAACCTACACAGTCTGTCTGTGCATAACTGGACATTCAATCTCATTTTCAGCCTAGAATACCCACCTGCAGTCAATGTGACACATGGCCTGAAGAGTCTTCGATGCACATAGTCCAGGAAGCGGAGAGCCCCAAATGAGTTCACCAGGTAATCAGGTGTTAATATCACCTGCCCCTTTCCGCAATTTGTTGTCACCAATCAGATATGTTTGGGAATCATGCACTTTTAGTTTTATATGTGATATATTTGCTCTTTGTGGAGGATTTCTTCTCTGTTCCTGGCAGAATTCATTTAGAAATTAAGCTTTGTTTTAGACTTGTACACATTCAGATGCAGTCATCACAGTTCAGGTTCCATATTGACAAAATTCATTTCAGACCCTCATATTCATTATGGCATTTTTCAGCTCAAAATGGGCTTCAATTCATCAAGCATCAACAGCTATAATGTAAAGTATACACTGCAAGATCTCAACCGTTACCAATATTTACATGGATGCGCAGCAATGTTTTATTACTGGTTTAGCCATATTGCTGTCGACGCCATGTGTGGAAGAGATTGTGGCACACTTTCTTAATAGATTATATTGTTATATTTTGATAAAGTCCACGTATTATCTCACAAAAATTTAGCTGAATACTGTAATGAGAAAATCCAGTGTATGTTAACATCCATCCATCATCCAACCCGCTATATCCTAACTACAGGGTCACGGGGGTCTGCTGGAGCCAATCCCAGCCAACACAGGGCTCAAGGCAGGAAACAAACCCCGGGCAGGGCGCCAGCCCACACACACACCCACCAAGCACACACTAGGGACAATTTAGGATCGCCAATGCACCTAACCTGCATGTCTTTGGACTGTGGGAGGAAACTGGAGCAGACACGGGGAGAACATGCCAACTCCATGCAGGGAGGACCTGGGAAGTGAACCCAGGTCTCCTAACTGCGAGGCAGCAGTGATACCCACTGCGCCACCGTGCCGCCCGATGTTAACATTATTTTAATTAAATTAGTGCTCAAGTTTATACAGCCCACACATACCGGTAACCCTAGGCCCTGCACACCCCTAAAGGCCTCCTCCTCTGATAGATAGATAGATAGATACTGTAGATTGCTCAATGAAGCTCTTTCTCTGAAGCACTGCATTCATTTCATTAAACTAAGCAACTATACAATTATTTTATGTATTGACAGAATTCATAAGAAAATGCACCAGGTCCAGATTCTTTCTAATTTCTGTGGTCATTTGTTTGATGGACTCTAACTGCCCAGACAGCAGACGGTCAGCAGTGAGTTAAGTGCTTTTCCAGGTACCATAGAAACCTCTTGAGCGGATCTGCTCTCCTGGCGTTGTGCTCCCCCTCTCAGATCCTGCGGTGAGCCATATTTAGGTATGCATTTGTGCCATCAAAGCTAATTTGTTAATGCAATGAAGCTCAGCAGGACTCCTGCCACATTACATGACTCCCTGCTGACCCTGTGGGAATCAGCTGCATAATTATCATGTGACAAAGGACAAAGCTCCATCCCAGCTTTCAGAGCTCTGCTGTGTGACAGCTCCTGCTACTGTTGGCCCAGACTATGGCAATGTAAACACACAAGTTCCTGGGCTCTAGAGAGGAGGGATGATTTCTGTAAAGCAGTCAGCTTGAGTCCATATTGAAGTAAATGGTAGTAGGGTTCCTTAGGGACCTTGAGCAAATCTCACCTGCAATAAGAATGAGAGAAAGGTGGTGGTGCAGACAAAAAACACTACCACTATGAGCCTCTGCTGCTTATATTTTACATATGCCAGCCAAACACACATATAGGTCTGATTTTGAAAAGGCATAGGATAATGAGAGATACTGTGAAAATTGTGTGTAGCTCAAGTAAGGTTTATAATTACTGAGTTCAAACCTACTGGTAAGTCTGAGCCATCTATAGATGAAAACACCAAGCATGGCTTTAAGGTTACCGATTTAATTAAAACTCTCTAGTCTATTCTTCTTCTTCTTCTATGTGGGCAAAGAGAAGTCATTCAGCCTATGCATTCACTGAATTCACTCTCACAAATTTCAATCTCATAAAACTGGCAGAAAATAACTAAGCATAGATTTGACACGATTGTGGAGAGGAGGGATGTGCCTATTGACACGTCATGTACTTATTGGCTAAGCGCAGCAGCACGAATTTATACTGCCTTTGAATGTGGAAATTCTGGGCCTGCAAAAAAAATGCAGCTCCTTACAGCTCCATATTGACAAAGATCCTGGCACTGCTACTGTATACTGTGTCTGTGGACACCTGACTATCATACCTCACTGAGCTTGTTGGTCATTCCATTCCAAAACCATGGGCATTAATATAACATTGTTTATAACATCCTCCACTCTTCTGGGAAGGTTTTCCACGTGTTTTTGGAGTGTGTCTGTTAAAATTAGTATTCATTCAGTCAGAAGAGCATTTGGGAAGTGAAGTACTGATGTTTGATAAGAAGACTTGGCTCATAATTGGTATTCCAATTCATTCCAAAGGTAGTCACTAGGGTTGAGTTAAGGGCTTGGTACAGGACGGTCAAGTTCCTCCATGTCTTTATGGACCTGGCTTTGTGTGCAGGGGCGCAGTCATGCTGGAACAAAAAAGGGCATTTCCCAAACTGTTGCCACAGAGTTGGAAGTGTATCATTTTCTAAAATGTATTATTATGCTGTGGCATTAAAAGTTAACTTCAATAGAATCAAGGGGACCAGCCCAAACTCTGAAAAATAGCCCCATTAACCCTCCTCCACCAAACTTTACAATAGGCAATATGTAGTGTTCTCCTCGCATCCCATAATCCCAGATTCATGTATCAACCTGCCAGATAGTGATGCATGATTCATCACTCCAGAGAACACATTTCTACTGCATCAGAATTCAACTCAGGTTTGTTTTAAACCAATCCAGTCAACCTTAGGCATTGCACATCATGATGTTAGGTTTGTGTGCCACTGACTTGGGTATGGAAACCCATTTTGTGAAGCTACCAACTCTCAGTTCTTGTGCTGATGTTGCTTTCAGAGACAGTTTAGAACTTTTTTGTGAGTGATGACACACAGGAGAGATTTTTACACACTACACAATTTGGTGACCCTACTACCACTTTGTGCCCGACTTGTTGTTGCTCCTTGACGCTTCCACTTTACAATATTAGCACTTTCAGATGATCTGGAAAGATCTATCCATCTATCCATCCATCCATTTTCCAACCCGCTAAATCCGAACACAGGGTCTGCTGGAGCCAATCCCAGGGCACAAGGCAGGAACCAATCCCGGGCAGGGTGCCAACCCACCGCAGGACACACACAAACACACCAAGCACACACTAGGGCCAATTTAGAAACGCCAATCCACCTAACCTGCATGTCTTTGGACTGTGGGAGGAAACCGGAGCGCCTGGAGGAAACCCACGCAGACACGGGGAGAACATGCAAACTGCACGCAGGACCCGGGAAGCGAACCCGGGTCTCCTAACTGCGAGGCAGCAGCACTACCACTGCACTACCGTGCCACCCTGGAAAGATCTAGTACAGAAGAAATATCACATACTGTATTGTGGCAAAGGTGCCATCCTGTGACATTGCCACATTTAAAGTCCCTGAGCTCTTCAGTATGACCCATCCTACTGTCAGTGTTTGTCAATGGCGATTACATGGCTCTATGCTAACTTTGTGTACCTGTTAACAAAGAAACACCTGAAGTCAATGATTTGGATGGGTGTCAACATAGCATAAATGACATACATTGCTTACACCAAAATACTGAAGAAGGAGAGGAACTGAACACAGACTGGCAAAGACAGACACTGGTCAGAAAGCTACAACTGAAACAGGTCCAGGCATGGCATAAATTGGCATCACTGAGGCAGACAGTACCAGAAGAAACTGCCACTGTTCATGACACTACAGGCAAATAATGGCATTGATTAAAATAAAGCTTAATGGCAGAGACTAGCACTGCTCAGAATACGTGACAGTAAATGGTGTCTTGTTGCAGTATTGAAAGCTGGTAAACATTTGGGCATTGGCTGATGCAATGATAGTTTCAAAATGAGACACTGCTTGGCACTAAATACATGGCAAATAATGACACCATTCAAAGACTAATATAGGCTAAGACTAGCATTTAAAAGAATGATAAATGGGGTGGGCTTTCAGACTTGTCGGGTGACAGTAACGTTATGAAATCTGGCACTGTCGCAATAGTGAACTTTGGAAAATATTTTGTCAATGCTTGGAAAATTGGCACATGCAAAAATTGGTACTGCTTAGACGGGAGATGTTTCACAAAGGTGGACACTGTTCAAGAAGCTGATACTAGGAAAAAGTGGAACAGTTTAGAAGAAAAATATTTATTAACATTTATAAAAAGAAAAAAATGTGGCAAGGTCATTCACTTTTTAGGCAGCCAGTGGTGGCACTGTACAAAGCGATGACAGGTATATACTGGCAATTCTGTCACTGCTGAAACAACAAATACTGGCAAGGAGGTTAAGAAAGCTCACGAAATGGGATCTGGCAGTGACTGGTGCTACTTTCAAAGAAGATTATTGGAATCTTATTTATAAAATAGAAAGGAAGATGAATAATAACAATAACAACAGAGGGTGTCCATGATGATCATAAGAATCTAAGCATGGCTTGTTGTTCGATTCAGTTCCACATGGATGGCTAATCAAGACCCTCAAGTTGTACAAATGCTCAACAACAGTGATCAGGTTCCTAAAGAGGGTAATAGACAAATGGCAGGTAGTAATGAGAGCTCGAAGCACTGTCAGGTCGATAACAACAGATCCAATTAAAATAAAATGTGGGATTTTTCAAGGAGATTTGCTGTCCACCCAATTTGGATTGAATTCACTTTCTACCATTAATGTTGAATACAAAGGACTTATAAGTATCCAATCACTCTACCAAATTTCAATCATTAAGCATGCTCAAAAGTAACGAGGATGAGGTGGTCTATATGACCAGAATGCATGACTTGCATGACATGCAAAAGTCAAAATATTCCATTCAATATTACTGACAAGCATTCTCCTCAAAACCTAATCTCACTAGTGAACAATTAGCTGAAGCAACAGCTAGTAAAAAAGTGAAGAAATCACAAAATCAAAAACATGACCATAAATGGAAGAGGAAACTAAGGTACAGACCTGGAAGAGGAAACTAATGCACAGACAGTTCCAAAGCTATGGTGAGAGGGTACGACAGTCCATCAAGCTATCATTCAAAACCAGCATTTTTGCTATTCAAGATCAGGCAGTTAAAACCAAGTATTAAATAAAGCACATCCTCAAACAGCCAGGAGAAGAGTGTTTGTGTCACCTAAGTAAAAAATATGATGAGACTGTCCATCATATTGTCAATGCTTACAAAGCACTGGCCAATATTTCCTTTCTATGAGGTCACAATAGCTTGGAAAAATACATCTACTGGACCCCAGCCAAGGGCAAAATTTTCCAAGTGCCAATGCAATTGTGAAAATGGAGAAACATAAAAGTTTAGAAATTGCTTTATCCAAGCATAGAAATCCCCTGGGCAAGCCTATGTCATGGTGAAGGCCAACCAATCAGACACCATTTATACAAACTTCTCCTCCAATAAAACTTATCTAATAGATATCTCAGTGTCCATCAGACTATAATATCAGTCCAAAAGAAGAGCATAAATTACAGCGATACCATCAGCTCTGGAAAACAGATATTGAAGTAATCCCCGTCATCTTACTGGGATTATGGCTAAATTCATCAAGTGATATACTGAAAAGCGTTCTCTCAATATTATCATCTCTATGCTACAAAAAAATGGCAATACACACAGCATTTATTGTTAACAGAGTCCTTGGCATGGTTAGCAGTAATTAAGTATTAATTTTCCATTGAGCTGGCATTGACCAGTCACCCCTAACCTTGAACTCACCTCAATCGTGACGTTTACTCCTACTCAAGACCTTCAGCTATGTTCTCTCTCGCTCTCCAAAGGTTTACTGAGCGGGAATAGGTTTGATACCATCTGCAAATCTATGAAATCCAAAGAAACAGAAATAGCAACAATAATAACCACCATCATCACCCTTATTAATTTGTATTTAAAAGTATATTGATGGATAATTTCCAGCAGTTGTTTCTAACAGGCAGCTTGGGTTCTCCATTTGACCCGGACGTGCTGTTGGGTCAAGGACTATTTAAAGGACTGTTGGGAACCCAGCAAGCGAGCCAGAGGTGGGTGGAGGTGGACAAAGCTTGCTGGGAGGTGTGGAGGAGATAGGAAAAGAGAATTGTATGTGATTATTGTTGCATTTACTTGCCTGTGTACTGTGGCAGTGGTGCTTAGGGGGACTGAAAAAGAAGAACAGAAATTAAAATACTTCTTGGTGCGTTTACCTGGTGTCCTAAGTGTCTGTCTATTGGGTTTAAAGGGGCAACAGTGACCCTAGCGTCCACACTATGTACACGTTTTTTTGTTATGATGATTCATTATATTTATGCTTAAATATTGAAGAAAGAACATATGAAATTTGACAGAAAAGAGGAGACCATTCAGTCCATTTTGTTACTCATTTGTTTAGCTAATAGCTAAGCTGTCCCAGCTTCTCATCCAGATACATTTTAAAAGTATGTCAAGGTTTCAGCTTCAATTACATGTCTCAGTAGTTTGTTTCAGACTTGTGTAAAGAAATGCTTTCCTGGCTTCAGTCCTAAATGCACTTCCTCTGAATTCACCTCTTTTGTTGATATGAGTAACAAACACACCATGTTTGATTCACTTTGGCTTTAATTTTGGGTGCTGAGGGTTTCCATGAGAAACCCCTTCAATGACATTTGACTGACATTACTATTGATGACACTTAGCAAAGATATTGCTACACTTTCATTACTCTGGCATTCAGTACCAGCAAAAACTGGCAGTGTATAAACAAAGATAATTGGAAAGAGTGGCACTGCCCAAATACCTGATATTGGCATTTCTGTTAATGCTGCAAAGAGAATGCTAACAATGCTTCAAAAGACTGGCACTGTGGAATTGGTTGGAGCTGGTGGAAAACCTGGTATCTCCAAAGCAGCTGATACTGACACTGTTACACAGGATACTTAGCCAAAGATTCTGAAACTTCTAGGGAAATAAACATGAACATGACAACATTTCTACCATAATAAAGATCATCATTCTTCAGACTGTCCAGTTTAGTTTTCTTTCTTTTTAGTTTATCTATCTATCTATCTATCTATCTATCCAAAAGCAAATGGGATGCTGGGACAATGGCTGACCATGTTGTTTTGCCGCTCCAGAGATCTGCGGGGTATTGCACAAAACCAAGATAAGGAATTAAGCTGGGATTTTCTGGTTATCCGGGCTGAATTTAGCCCTGACTCGGTTGCATGAAGGGAGGCTAAATTAATCTACATTAAGTTACTATGGAGATTTACACTTTGCAGCTAGCCTGCTCCAGAGCAGGCTAACAACCAGGCTAAGATTAATCTTAGTGATTTATCGGCTAGTTCCTCCCTAAATCCTACTAGATATTAATGTGTTTTAGTCATTTCATGGTCCTGCATTAAAAAACTAGATATACTGTCATTCATCTATTTATGCGTTCTGTTATTTTAGTTATTATTGAAAACTGCTGTTCATTTCACTGTCAGAGGTTTGATGAATATATATATTATTCGAGATTTAAAGAGATTTAAAACACCCAGTGAGGAAAGCACATTTTCCTGAGCAATTTTATTACTTTGCTGTCCACAATGAATGCCAACACAGTGCAAAAGAACTATACTATACAATATGAGAAATAGAATATAGACTATGTATATCTATATATGCAAGTATACAGTAGAAATGTATTGTTGAATGATAAAAAATATCAATATATTATATTTTATTGCAGTTGATGAGATAATAAGAAATGGCTCCTCAATTTGCAAATGTGGTTTCAATTAAGTCCGTAACGAGGTCAATACGTAGTATATATAGACTAAAGATTTGTGTGTTTCCTATCCACAATGGCTTGCCCTTTGTTGAATGATGTAGTTGATGAGGAAGTTTTAATACTCAGACGAGCATTCAGGCATGAAAGAGTCTTCCGAGATAGGGCAGACCCATTGGCCTTTCCATACGAATATCTGACTGAGAGGTACAGATTCTCAAGTGATGGCATCAGATATTTGTGTAGGCTGCTGGGTCCAAACATACAGCACAGGACCGCACGGAGCCATGCTCTCACTGTCCCACAGATGGTCTGCATAGCACTGCGATTCTTTGCAAGTGGCATGTTTCTGTATTCTGTCGGTGATGCAGAAAACCTCAATAAAGCCACTATTTGCCGCACAATAAGAAAAGTAAGTCTGGCATTGAAATCTCTTGTGCACATATTTATCACCTTCCCTGGCCACAGAAGATTCATCCACATCAAGGAGGAGTTCTACAAGATTGCAGGTAACATGAATAATAACAGATTACTACAAAATGTTACATTAGCACAGTCACAGTATGACAGTCATTGTTTTGTGTTATAGCTTTTCCTAATGTAATTGGTACAGTGGATTGCACCCATATTCGTATCCAACGCCCCTCAGGGGCACATGAGGGAGATTATGTGAACAGGAAATCCTTCCACAGTGTCAATGTTCAGGTAAGAATAAGTAATGGTTACTGTCAGCTACATAATTATTCTGTGCATTAAATTACCTTAATAGGCTATATATTGTTACAGATGATCTGTGATGCTGACTGCCTTATCACAAATTTAGAGGCAAAGTGGCCTGGCTCAGTCCACGACTCCAGAATCTTTCGGGCCAGTAGAATTTACCAGAGACTCTCTCTAGGTAAACCACCCCATTTTTTTTAAGCACCTTGAACAGCAAGAGTACAGTACTTGTAAGAATTATGTTTTGTATTCACAGGTGAGTTCTCTGGTGTGTTGCTGGGGGACAAAGGTTATGCCTGTGAGACATTTCTGATGACTCCCCTTACAGACCCCCAAACCCCAGCACAGCAAGCTTACAACCATGCCCATGCCAAAACCAGGGCTCGAATTGAAATGACCTTCGGCCTCCTGAAATCCCGATTTCAGTGCCTGCACCACCTGAGGGTCTTCCCAGACAGAGCATGCGACGTGACTGTTGCCTGCACAGTGCTGCACAATATTGCCAGCCTAAGAAAAGAAAGGGCTCCCAGAGTTGCTTTGGATGTTGATTGGGACAATGCTGCCATATTCCCAGATAACAGAAATGGTAGACTTGTTAGAGAACAATACATTGCAAATTATTTCAGTTAATTTAGTTTTGATTTAGCCCATCCCTTAATAGAGGATAATGTAGGCTATATAACTTTTTCATGTGTACATGCATTTTATTTGGCATCAGTAGCACACACTGTGGTTATCTTCCCAAATTCTAGTTCCACTTCACTGGATCGATCACTATAAAGTGTACCTGACAGTCATAAAAAAATTGTAGAAGACCACAATGGTTTTGGAATATTTTTCTTTTATTATTTTGCTGTTATCACTTGTCAGCTTGGAGCTGTGGACAGAACAAATTATGATGATTAATACATTGGGTTACAGTCATGGTTACAGTATGAACTGAAGTCACTTACTTCTGTTTGTAGTTTCTGGATTTCCAGTTCTAGTTTCCTCAGTGTCTTGCGTTTAATTTGCATGTCAAGGTCCATGTCCTGCAGCTTTCTTTTGTTCACATCAATCTTGACTTCTGAAAGCTCGATCTGTCTCTTAAGATGTGTTGTGTAGAGATGTCTGACAGTTTGTGAATTCTGTGAACACCTTTTTGTTAGCATAGCACAATTTTTGCATAATGTAAATTTACTTTAGGCAATACTCACTATGTTACCAGGCTGCTTATCAGACTGCCCAATGTCAGGATCCTTTAACAAATGATATTTTCTATTAGTACCACTTCCCTGACTTCTTATCTATTATAAACTTAAAAAATGTGTCCATTTCCACAAAATTGACATGATACCTCGAGCCTTCTAGAGTCCAACGACACGGTCTCATCATCGGCAGAAGTGCACTCCACTGCTGTAGATGTGGCTTCCCTCTGCCATATTCATTACTGGTATTGATATTTTTGACAGAACACGCAAAGCCAATGATTTAATAAAGAATACTCACCGGCAAATCATAGTCTGGGGGATCCAAAAGTGTAAGAGTGTTACCAGCCACTGCAAGGTAAAGCAAAGTCACACAGTCCACATAACAAAATATAAATGGATTTTAATATTTTCCATGCGCAGTAGTATGGCAATAATGTACATTGTATGAAGAGGCCAGTATCCCTTGCTGGGCCAGAGTCAGTGGCTGTCCCTCCCTGGATCCCTTCAATCACCGGCTTCCCTTTATTTAAGTCCAGGGCCAGCTCCTCTGCTGGGGTGAAGTCTTGGGTTGGAGGGCCACCCCCCGTACCAGTAATATGACTTTTCTTTTTTATGGCTAAAATCAGCACAGATAATAAAATGTCAGCAAACATGTCACCTATGTTCTCAGCAAACAAGTCACTTACCAGCCTGCAAAATATTCTTGTATTTAATCTTGACTTGCTGCCAAGTCCTTTTTTGGCCAGACATGTTTGTTCTTTAACAGGAATAGAAAGATACAAATGATAAAATAGATTAGATGGATAAAAATAGAGCAAATTATCTGATTATAGATTACATCAAATTAATTAGAAACAAAACCTACATACAAATAGATAAGAGTAAAAGGATTAAACACATTAGAGACATAAAATAAACTAAATATATCAAATAGATGCATATAGTGGGTAAGTGTTTGCAATTATTCTTCATGTTAAATGCATGTCCACTGGACACATTTAAGGCAAAGTATACAATTATTTTTGAAAATGACAAGTAACTCCTTGAATTGTAATTATGAGGGTTTCAGTGGAGCACTGGTTATTTGGACTACTTACGCATTCAATCGGTCCGCTATTGTTTGCCAGGCATTCTCTCTTTGCTTTATTACAGCAGCTGTATTGCCTTTTTTACATATTATATGTTTCACTTCTTCATACGTTTCCATAAGAAGCTGTTGCTCATTAGGCGAAAAGTATGCCGCACGGGTTTTGTCCATTTTTGCATCGGTGATTCTGTGATCGATTTCGTGATCTTTTTAAGAATACCATGAACGCGCATTTATCCAAACTATATACACCTGGCTTAACATATCCGCGCGTTCTCATCCTGGCTCAGCAAACGTGCAACGGATTAAGCCAGGATGCACTGATTAAACTAGGTCAAGCCGCGACTGTTCTGTTATCCTGGCTTTCTTAATTCTACTTTTGTGCAATACCCCACTGGATTCAAATCCCAGCTCCGTGACTCTGTTGATCTTTACCTCCAGGTGTCTGCTTTTTCACTGCTACCCCTTCACATCCCAAAGACATGATAAACAGCCTAAAATGACTAGATGAGACTGTACTCTATGACCGTGAGTGACCCAGTCCGGCAGTTTTTCAAATGTTTCAGGTGGTATGTGTACGGGTTACCCGCGTCGCCGACCTACAGCCGAAAATTCAATAAACAAATTGATATGTGATATCTAAATCGGCCAGCAGGTGGCGCCAAAGTCTAACACGTCTATTCACTTGTTGCGCTATCGCTGCGTTCTCAATCAATTCCCTCAGCCCTCGAAACACAAAATCAACAAGATTTAGACATTACGAGAACACGTGAAGTAGTAATGAGAGAACAGTTCACAAAATGCTTTTACATCCAAAACTGAAATAGCTTTAAAAATGTTGTTAGCTCTCAGAAACGATTATTGAATTGTGTAGTAACAAAACAATAGCAACAGCAAGCGTTAGTAAAGTCGAATGACTTGTCCATATACAGTAATAAAGAGCTCCGTTTCACAAGTCAAGGAGAGTATGATCTGCGGTACGACAGTACCTAACGGAGTCTGAGGAGCAAAAGTGCAAGAAGAAAGAGACGTTAAAAAATATCGGGGGAAAGGGACAGCCACTGCCATGATCTACAGAGTAGCCATTGCGCATGCGTGCGTTCTGGTCACAGTGGAGAAATGTTCGCATACAAGTCCCACGTAGATGTTCGTCCCACGTATACAGTGATATTAGATGCATTGTGTCCTTAGTGGTCAACTTCGTTCGTGCCGTTATGATACTGTTGCTTAGTTTTGTCAGTAAAATCTCTGCGGCCAGATGAATTGGGATCGACACGACATCAGCCTTATACGTGGAACAAACATCGAAAACACTCGCAACATATTTACAGGAACATCGCAATGCCTCAGAAGGAGAGACCCATGGTGTCTGAAATACACTAATACAAGTTGTACTGGACACACGTTTAACTGGGACACAATGAAAGTAAAATTCAGGGCAAATACTAACAGTGCCAGAGAGCCATTAACAGACACTTGGACGTCAACACAGTATATGCGGGCTGAAAAAGAAGAACTGGGTTCGCTTCTCGGGTCCTCCCTGCGTGGAGTTTGCATGCTCTCCCCGTGTCTGTGTGGGTTTCCTCCCATAGTCCAAAGACATGCAGGTTAGGTGCATTGGCAATCCTAAATCGTCCCTAGTGTGTGCTTCGTGTGTGTGTATGTGTGTGTGTGTGTGCCCTGCGGTGGGCTCGCACCCTGCCTGGGATTTGTTCCTGCCTTGCTCCCTTTCTGGCTGGGATTGGTTTCAGCAGACCCCGTGACCCTGTGTTAGGATATAGCGGGTTGGACAATGACTGACTGATGACTGACTGACTTTATAACCAACACTTTCTAAATCCCATCTGATTAATCCACATCCCCCTTACAACCACCCCACCCTTCACTTGCTTTGATTCCTGTATGACTTATCATTTTCCTCTCACTGAACAACAAAGTTTTAATTCTGTTGAATTTAAATAGCTTATGCGAAACATAAATATGACTAAATACGTTATTGTCAGTAAACATATCAATGTTGTGACAGGTAGGGGGTGCTATCGCTCCCTTGAACCCTCCGATCAAACGTCAGACACCAAATAAAAGTCCAATAATTGACTTTATTATTACACAACAGTGCACAAAGTACCCTCCTATCCACAATACTCATTAAATTAACCACAATTACAATAAACCAATCCTCCAACTCCCAGATGCGTTGCCACCCTTCCACCCATCTCAGCTCGCCGTCTGGGAGCTGTCACAGTCTTTTTATAGTCCCTGACCCAGAAGTGTTCCAATCCCCAGTTCATGTGATCCTTATCACTTACGGGTTAGATAAAAAGTCCTTTTCTTCATCCCGGAAGTACGTCACTTTTGCTGTCACACTTCCATGTTATAGGGCACATATGACTCTCTATGCCTCCCTGCAGCGTCCTCTGTTAGCCCCTGGGGTATCCAGCAGGTTTGTAGGGGAAAACTCCAAAGTCCATGATTCCCTACTGGTATCCGGGGCACCTCCATGCTACAGGGAGAGCTCCATCTTGCGGCCTGGGGGTATTGGCCGTGATGACAAGTCGGCTATAGACCACAATGTCTATTTCTCAGTTCCTACGTGATGCAGTAAAACCAAAACTATATTTGTGCATACCCTGTAGGTACCTGTCACAATCAGCCAAAACTTTTCAGGAAGGAAGACGTTTCAAAAAAATTGTTGCGCAGTGTTATGACACCTGGCGGGTTGTCGAAAGCTTAGGAATAAAAAACTATTTTTAAGATACGTGGCTCATTTTCTCCCTTTGTAGATGTCTAGCTACAAATACAGTATGTATTGTATATACTTCTGGGATATTGATCAGTTTCATCTGTTTTGTCCATCCATCCATTATCCAACCCACTATATCCTAACACAGGGTCATGAGGGTCTACTGGAGCCAATCCCAGCCAGCACAAGGTGCAAGGCAGGAACAAATCCCGCGCAGGGCACCAGGCCACTGCAGGGCACACACACACCAAGCACACACTAGGGACAATTTAGAATCGCCAATGCACCTAACCTGCATGTCTTTGGACTGTGGGAGGAAACCCACACAGACATTAGGAGAACATGCAAACTCCACGCAGAGAGGACCAAGGAAGCAAACCCAGGTCTCCTTACTGCGAGGCAGCAGCGTTATCACTGTGCCACTGTGCAGCCCAGCTGTTTTGTTGTTAATGAAATTAACAACAGGTGCATTAGAGGGGCAATGATAAGACGACCCCCATTGTCAGACCCTATGCTGGTGCAGTGGGTCCTGGGTTCCTCCTGGTGCACAACAATGCCCGGCCTCATGTGACGAGAGTATGCAGGCAGTTCCTGGAGGATGAAGGAACTGATACCATTAATTGGCCCCCATGCTCTTCTGACCTAAATGCAATAGAACACCTCTGGGACATTATGTTTCGGTCCATCCGATGCTGCCAGGTTGCACCTCAGGCTGTCCAGGATCTCACAGATGCCCTGGTCCAGATTTGTGAGAAGATTTCCCCAGGCCACCATCCGTCATCTCATTAGGAGCATGCTCCACCCCCCCATCCACCACATTGTCAGGCAAAAAAAATCATTTCCATCCCTGCCTGGATGCCTCGCCTTACTCTTGGGCACTTGCAGTATATTTGTACAGTATGTGCTGTGGACACTAGGGGGCACTGTTGCTCCTCTAACCCAACTCAACAGACACAAGGCACGAGTTAAAATCACAAGGATCTTATTTTATTCAGAGAAACTCTTGACAATAGTTTCCCACCACCACAGCCACGAGTGAATAATAGGCACCGCACACAATTCTTCTTCTTTCTTTGTCTTTTTACACCTCTCCTCCTCCCAGCAAGCTTCGTCCACCTATCTGCCAACTCTGGCTCCCCTCTGTGAGGTCAGTCCAGTCTTTTTATATTGGCCAACCAGGAAGCACTTCTGCTCTTCCGTCCACATGGTCTGCAAGCACGTCCGGGTTAGGCAGAAACGCCATGCCACGTGTTTCTTCCACAGCATCCCCTGGTGGCGCCCATAGTACCCAACAAGGCTGAGATATTGAATTACAAGTCCAGTGGTGCCCTGTGGGAATCTGGGGCACCGCTGTAAACCAGGGGAGCTGTCATCTAACGTTTTGGCGGAGGTAGTGCCCTAAAGCAGCCTTCCACCTTTTGGGTGTTCTGGCTGGGTTGGGTTGCCAGCCGTCCCTTACAGTATACAGTATATGTATATCTTGTGGTGCTATCATTTAAAAGAAATAATAAAATACCTGGAATTTACATTCTGTTTCAGTGGTTCTCAATGTATGGGGAATGAGGGGAATTCTAGGTGGTGCCTGAAGTGGCTCGACTCTTCTGTAAAAGTGTATAGAGTAGCAGTAAGTAACCGCATGCTGAGCTTTAGCAGCACTTTGGCTCTTTAACAGGTTTATTCTGCCAGCTTGTCAACAGCGGTGTTACATTCATTGTAGGCAATGGCTCATTCTCCCAACAATCCCTTTATATGTACTCAGTAATCAAGTTGGAAAAGTGTCTCGTGTTAAATAAAAAACGAAACAAATCAAGGGAGAGATTCCATGTCATGAGTAAATGACAAATCTAATGGATTGATTGGAATGGTTTGTTCATGGGGATAAGAAACAGAAGAGAAGGAGCAAACACTTATCTGATAAGAAAGTGATAAAGCTCAGACTTCCAGCTGGTTTTCTGCAGTATGGATCTACCTGCTTGCTTATTGAAGGCGAGTTCTTATCCACTGTGTGTTTAGTGCGCAGAATTTCTTGCCCCTGACAGATTAAAACCTGTTAAACTTGAACAACATTTAAAAACAAGGCATCCCTCACTCATTTAAAAAAATCAATTGAATTCTCTCCTCGTAAGGGTAGCGAGTTATCAGAACTACAGAAAGGAAAATTTCTGATCAAGCACAAGTGGAGTATTTAACAGCAGATTGCAACAAGCCTTACAGAACAGGTGAGAGCCTCCAGCTGCCATTGTCATAAGTAAAGTTGCACATGGTGCAAAAAAAAAACAAAACTTTTTTTGATTTGGTTAGAAGCAATGATGACCTGACCCAAGACACTAAAAGGTCAGTGGGCTGAACGAGTCTTGTAGAGTAAAAGATTTACTCTCCAATTAGAAGGATCAATTGATACTAGCGGGGCTGCTCAGTTACTTACATTGGTGAGATACTGCTTTTATAAAGTATAATTCACACAGCTGTTGATAGAAATAACATTTAATGAGCTGGTCGTATCGCCTTCATGAAGACTGAGAAGGGCTGGTCTGAACACAGTGTCATTGCATGATTTTCCCAGTGATTTTTAGTCACAGACCTCATTTGCATCATCTTAGAGAGTCAAAAGCAGCCTCAGCGCACTGTACAGTTGTGTAATGTGACATACCCGGTGACTCAGCCCAACTAGTCTGTGACTCGCCCTGACAAAATCAAAACAGGTCGTAGGGGTGGGCTCATGTGTATGCAACAGATGACAACCAATGAGCACCCACCTAGAAGTACAATCTATTTAATTAAGTGACAAAGAGTAAGAAACACAACAACAACAACCTTTATTTATATAGCACATTTTCATACAAATGATGTAGCTCAAAGTAATTTTTTTACAGGATGAAGAAAGAAAAGTTTATAAAAAGGAAAAATAAGATTAGTTGTTATTTAGTATTGCCTAAAGTAAGGTCCGATGGCTGGAAGGCAGAAAAAAACAAAGAAAAAAAATCAAAAAACTCCAGATTGACTGAAGAAAAGAAAAAAAAAAAAAAACTAAATCTATAGGGGCTCCAAGGCCACGAGACCACCCAGTCCCCTCTAGGCATTCTACCTAACATCAATGATCTCAATCAGTCCTCATGGTTTTCAGGCTTCACATAAAAAAATTTAATGGTGGTAGTCATGTGGACCTCTGAGCTTCAATCCATCCAGAACGGTGTTTTGATCGGGTGGTGGTGGTGCAGATCGCCACCACAGAAAACTGGAAATAGAACATCAGAGAAAGTAGGGGTTAATACGGATTTCGGAGCCATGAAGAAAATGATCATTCAATGCATATGATGTACAGTACAGGTCAAAAGTTTGGACACACCTCCTCATTCAATGTGTTTTCTTTATTTTCATGACCATTTACAGCACTCCATCACTCTCCTTCTTGGTCAAATAGCCCTTACACAGCCTGGAGGTGTGTTTGGGGTCATTGTCCTGTTGATCGTCCAACTAACCTGACTTCTGCACAACACAACTGCTGGTCCCAACCCCATTGATAAAGCAAGAAATTCCACTAAATAACCCTGATAAGGCACACCTGTGAAGTGAAAACCATTTCAGGTGACTACCTGTTGAAGCTCATCGAGAGAATGCCAAGAGTGTGCAAAGCAGTAATCAGAGCAAAGGGTGGCTATTTTGAAGAAACTAGAATATAAAACATGTTTTCAGTTATTTCACCTTTTTTTTGTTAAGTACATAACTCCACATGTGTTCATTCATAGTTTTGATGCCTTCAGTCATGAAAATAAAGAAAACACATTGAATGAGGAGGTGTGTCCAAACTTTTGGCCTGTACTGTATATGGTTTATCAAGGGTACACTAAAATGAAGCTATGAGAAAGCCATGTTAAAATACTTGGTTTTTAGCAGTTGTTTTAAAATGCTCCACTGTATTAGCCTGACGAATTTCTATCAGTAAACTATTCCAGATTTTAGGTGCATATCAGCAGAAGGCTGCCTCACCACTTCTTTTAAGTTTATCTCTTGGAATTCTAAGCAGACACTCATTTGAAGATCTAAGATTACGATTTGGAATGTAAGGTGAAAGGTATTCTGAAATATAGGACACAGGAGCAAGATTATTTAACACTTTGTAAACCATTAGCAGTATTTTAAAATCAATTCTGAATGGCACGGGTAACCAATGTAGTGACATCAAAACTGAAGAGATGTGCTCGGATTTTCTTTTCCTAGTTAAGACTCTGGCACAGCTGCATTCTGCATTATTTTTAACCGATTTATGTCTTTCTTGGGCAGTCCTGAGAGGAGTGCGTTACAGTAATTTATTTGACTAAAAACAAATGTGTGAACTTATTTTTCAGCATCTTGCAAAGTTTTTAGGGATCTAACTTTTGCTATATACACGGGTGTTTTAGACCTCACAAATAGACCTCATATGTCTAATGTCTCATGTTTTATGTACCATGACAAAATTGAAAAACAAAGAAAAAGAGCCAAGCCTGCAGCTAAACTTACTATACCTGTATATGTTTACATGGGCACCAGCTCCATCAGGTAGCACGTTATTGGATGTCAGAAAACGGGATGAGCACGTGATACTTTAGAAAACTGAAACTGTGCTGGAAATTCATCACATGTCATCTAATTTGATATGCTTGTGATTTCTAGTCATGTAATGTGACATTTTCTGGCGACGAAATCAGCAACAGTAGTCACCAAGTTTGACCCCTTTGACTTAGAGTCACCTATTGTGACATCTGTGGTCCCTACATGAATCTTTTTCTGCTCTTACAGTCACTCTTCTGAAGACTTAGGGTTGTTCTGGAAAATGATGCCAAAGAGAGACTAAAATATTGTAGTGACGGACTGCACTGACGTTCCAGGAGGCTCTGTGGTGCTTCACTTAAAATGAGACTGTCAATTATGATTTGTTTCGTGTTGAGTTTCCAACAGTTGTGTTAAATTTTGGTTTGTAGCTTTTGGCAATGGGAGTGTTCAACTGAAGTTAAAAGGGGAAGTCTGAGTTTGCCTACCACCACCAACCGATGCTGCCTGGTGTATCAGGATTAAAGGGGGGAGACTTAATTTGAAATTTTCCTTTTTCTATTGGTTGTTTGCATTACTTGAATGTACAATGCTACCCGTATTATGGAAAAAGTAAAGAAAAAGTGTTTTTCTTGATAAATGGAGTGTGTCTGTTTGTCACAATATAAAGAAAAGTACTTTCTAAACAAAAAATCTTCAAGGGACGGGATATAAAAAGAAGACACAATATAACTCTAGTAGATATAGAATAAGAAAACTATTAATGTAAATTGTGAAATCAACTTAACTGGCCAATTTTATTAGCATTTAACATTAATAAAATGGTATTTGCAGTATTTGTCCTCTACCTCATGCTGACATTTTACTAAAAAACATTCTCAAGACCAATTAATTTCAGTGCCAAAGGCAGTTGAGAGCAGGGTGCCCATCCATTGCAAGTTACACACAACCACACTGATGTATGTCCATTTTGAAATTTCCAGTAGACATAACAGTTGTTTTGGGGGTTTTATGGGAGGAAAACCAACATCAACATAGCGAGACCATCCAAAGTCTACACAGACCATAGAGGAACATAGGGCATTGGATCTGCGAGGCAGCAGCACTACCAACTATACCACCACTCCATCCTGCCATATCAATAACCAACAGATCAAAGGTAGCAATTGAGGGCTGTAATTGGTATTGAAAACAGGTTCCTCAATCCAATTCAATTAAATTCATTTCAAATGTATTGTCCCAAATGAGAAATATTGTTTGTCAGAAGCCTTTTCACAGAGAAACAAAGATATCACATTAAAACAAAGCAAACAAGACCTCAGTCTCCAAAATAAACTTTGTACAAATAAATAAAATTGAACTGACCTGGAATGAGGCAGGGAAA
This sequence comes from Polypterus bichir lapradei, assembly GCA_026402145.1. Classification (NCBI taxonomy): domain Eukaryota; kingdom Metazoa; phylum Chordata; class Cladistia; order Polypteriformes; family Polypteridae; genus Polypterus; species Polypterus bichir. The sequence continues at coordinate 75,086,352 of JANRMT010062796.1, forward strand.
ACTTTTATTGAAGAAAACCAGGAGATGAAATGTAGTCCAAAAATCAAGCCAAAGCCATCACCACATATCTAACTGATCTGCCATCAAGAGTTTAAATTCTAGTCAAAATGCCAAAAGAAAGTTCATTAACCATGCAGGAAAATGTTTTTTATTACCAGAATCACAAACAGCAGTGTTTTTATACACATTTCGGATATTCTGGAAGTTCATGTGACGACATTTACACCATTGTGTTGATTGACATCACACATCATACATTTCTGGGTGGTTTTAGAATAGGTCGTCAAGAAAAAGCCTACCTTTTCACTTTTTCAAATCACCATGAGATGTAAAAGTAATAGTATTTTTGCATTTTCTTGAGGTTCAAAGCCATATATTGTGTAAAATAGATACAAAAATGGCACAATTCACCAGTTAACATCCCATAATACTTACAGTCATGCATAAAGACACTGGGCAGACTTAGGTGGTCATCATGTCAGTCATCAGGGCTCTAAGATTAGATGTTGGTGATTCTGAGAGGGCTGATTGTTGGTGTATGATTGACTCGATATGGTACTGCATATATCTGACCAAAGAAATTCAGTACCAGCAGTCCTAAAGAAAAGAAAAGATATGTGGACTCAAAATTAATTTGAATAAAAGTGTGCTTTTTCCAGTGAACTCTCTAGCATGCAATAATAGGCTGGACACCTTCCCATTTATCTTTGCAGATCAATATACATATCTAGGGGTAAATATCACAGGAAATATAAAGCTCTTTTTCAACAAAATTTTGCTGTCTGCATTGATAAAAATTTAAAAAGATGTGAATAGATGGTCCACCCTCCATCTCACATTAGCAGGTAGATGAGCATCCTTCCTAAGCTTCTTTTCCTATTTCAAACCATCCCCATATACATTAACAAATCGAAATTCACAACCTCATTTATTTGGAATTCTAAACATCCACAGATCCAAAGGGTGTCTACACAATGACCTAAAGCAGAAGGTGGCATGGCACCACACTATCTAACTTTCAATTTTATCACTGGGCCGCAAATATACAGGCCATAAAGACCTGGACATTGTCACAAATCGATGAATATACACAAGCCTGATCTGCAATAGAATTAAAATCTAGCAGTACTTCATTATATTCCCTGTTTTATGCCACAGTAAATACAAATTAGGATTAGGGTCAATACACTAATAATCCAATCGCCCTTCATTCGCTTGGAATATTGAACCAATGTAGGAAGCACTGTAAGACAGAGAAGCTCATATCTGTTGCACTTTTATATAGCAAACACTGTTTTCCACACTCTCAGACATATACAGTATTTAATACTTGGAAAATGTCTAGGATTAAAACATTTTAGAGACTTGTACTTTGATAATGCTTTTTCATTCTATGAGCGATTAGGTTTCAAATTGAAGTTCTCATCAACATAATTTTTCCACTACTTTCCACCCAGAAATTTTGCTAAACGAAACCTGCCCAATTTTCCTCCCCTTGCACCTATTTCTATTCCAGAATAAATATTGATCAGTCTTGAAGACTCATATAGCATCTCCAAAATTTATAAAAATGTTGTTAAAGTCCCTTCCTTTCAAAGACCTCAGTGCACAATGGAGAAAGGATCTTTCACTTAACATTTCAGAAAAGGAGTGGAAGGCAGCCATGCACAGAATACACTCTAGCTCCATATGCGCAAAAGCACTTAATTATTGCTATTAAATTTTTATATTGAGTGCGTTTATCGTAATTAGCACTATCCAAAATGTTTCCAGGGCACATTGTGAACATTGCAATGGAGCTCTAGCCTCACTGGTGCACATGTTTTGGTCTTGCACCAAATTAACATAATTTTGGACAAAAATCTTTGAATGCCTATCAGACAGCCTAGGTGTCACAATCACTCCTAACCCACTAATGCCGGGTCCTCCCTGTGTGGAGTTTGCATGTTCTCCCCGTGTCTGCGTGAGTTTCCTCCGGGTGCTCCGGTTTCCTCCCACAGTCCAAAGACATGCAGGTTAGGTGCATTGGTGATCCTAAATTATCACTAGTGTGTGCTTGGTGTGTGTTTGTGTGTGTGTGTGTGTGTGTGTGTGTGTGTGTGTGTGTGTGTGTGCCATGAGGTGGGCTGGCGCCCTGCCCAGGATTTGTTCCTGCCTTGCACCCTGTGTTGGCTGCGATTGGCTCCAGCAGACCCCCGTGACCCTGTGTTAGGATAGAGCGGGTTGGATAATGACTGAATGACAGAAATTTAAGAAGCATTTCATGGCTGGGTAGGACACAGAGTCCAAAACACAAGTGACGTAATGGAAGCACGGTCATTGGCCAACACCCAAGAAATTCAAGGTCCAAGTCAGTGTCAGCAAGATCATGCAACCAATTTTTAAGATGTTGAGAGTATAGTATAAGGCCTCAAAAGGCCCACATAAACAGTGAAATTTACATTAATTTGCTTTGGCATTTGAAGCAGTAGATCAGGGAAAAATAACGAAGAAGGCTATCAAAGTTCCTCCTTCAGCTTCCTACCAGTGCCCCCACTCAAGATGCACTAGTTGTTAAGGCTGCTCTTCACATTTGAAGAGCTGTCACATCCATCCTACTCTTCAGAGATGGCCCCATTTGACTACTGTACTACCTGCTCCACAGTCTGAAGTGTGTTATGGTCTATGGCGATAACGAGGAAGAGTGATTGCACAAGCTGATAATGAATAAGAGTGATTACTCAAGCAAAACATTTTGAGAAGCAAAGAAAGGCTTTGTAAATGTTATATGAAGTGTATTAGTGTTCGGTGGATTATGTTGAAAACAATCATTTTTTATTCAACATTTTGAAACTGAACTCAAACATTTTGATCATCTTAGAAAAGTCCATTCTCCTAAATAAACAGGAAGTCCACCATGCAAGATTTGTGGCCTGTTCTTTATGGCCACATTGAAATGTAAGCCTCATCTTTAACAATATGCTCCCTGCTACCTGTTTCTGACATAACGCTGAGAAGTTGACTTAACAAGAGAATAAACATGGGAACATTTGTACCTATGGAGCACTTTGAGATGGGGCTTGTAATTGAAAGGTGTATTATGTAGGGGACACGTTCTCCATGAAAAATAGTTGCTTTTTTTGCGGCTTATTACCAAGCCAAAAAACACAACTCACACTTACCTCAAAAACTCACATGACAGAGAACAAATCACTTGAACAACTGTAAAGACTATTGGAGGGATTTTACCTCCCATTTAAAGACTGGTTTAAGTTATGAAAACAAATACAGTGGATTCAGAAAGTATTTTTCCCTTCATCTTTTTTCATTTTTTATGTGGCATCCTTGTGCTAAAATCAATTCCTTTTTCCCGACTCTCAATACCCTAGAGTGACAAAGTCTAAACATCATTTTAAAAATTTGTGCAAGTATTCAGACCAGCGTTATACTGTACATTTCAGTTTTGGCTCACATGCATCCCAGTCTACTGATTGTCATTGAAATGTTTCTTCTCTTTGTTTGGAGTCCACCTGTGGTCATTTCATCTGTTTTAAATTGAAAGTAACAGCACACACCCGTCTATAGAAGTTACCATGGCTGACAATTTGTATCAGAGCGAAAACCAAACTAGGAGGTCCTAGGAATTTACTGCAGAACTTAGAGGTAGGATTATGTCGAAGAATAGATCTGGGGGAGGCTATAAAAACAATCTGCAGCACTGAATGTTCCCAAAAGCACAGTGGCCTTCATAACTCTTACGTGGAAGACGTTTGCCATAACCACAGCTCTTTCTAGAGCTGGCCACACTGCTAAACTAAGCAATCATGGGAGAAGGGTCATTGTAAGAGAAGTGAACAAGAACCTGATGGCTGAGTTTCAGAAGAGCTGTGTGGAGAAGGGAGAAACTTCCACAAGGTCAACCATCACTGCAACACTCCTCCAATCTGGGGTTTATGACAGAGTGGCGAGACAGAAGAATGTCCTCATTAAAAACACAGGGTAGCCCAATTAGAGTTTGCAAAATGTCACCTAAAGGACTCTCTGATCATGAGAAATAAGATTCTGTGGTCTCATGATACCAAGATTAGTGTCATGTATAGAGGAAAATGGGCACCAATCATCACCTGTGCAATACTATTTAACTGGTGAAATATGATGGTGGCAAAATCAAACTGTCCGATTGTTTTTCAGCATTAGGGACTGGACAGGGTTGAGAGAAATCTGAACAGAGCAAAGTACAGAGATAACCTTAATGAAAATTGCTTCCAAAATTCTTTGGACCTCAGGCTGGGCCAAAGGGTTACCTTCCAGCAGGACAATGATCCCCAGCACAAAGCAAAGACAACATTGGAGTGGCTTAGGGACAACTGTGGGAATGTCCTTGAGTTACCCAGTCAGGGTCTGGACTTGAACCCAATCAAAAGTCTTTGGAGAGACCTTAAAATAGCTGTCAACCAACAGTTTTCATCCAACCTGACAAATCTTGAAGATCAGCAGGGAAGAATGGCAGAAAATCCCCAATCGCAGGTGAGTGAAGCTTGTCTCAGTTACACAAAAGAAGATTCCAGGCTGGAATGGCTGACAAATGTACTTCAGTACTGAGTAAAGAAGGGATACTTGTATCAATGTGATATTTCAGTTTATATTTTTAATAAACTTGCAAAACTTTCTAAAATCCTGTTTTTACTTTGTCATTTTGGCAGTATTTAGCGTTGTTTAATGAGGGAACAGAATGCGAAAAAATGGTGAAGGGGACTGAATACTTTCTGAATCCACTTTATCTACCAAGGCAAGGGAAGACAAGACAGTACATCATCAGAAGAACAGGATCATGGGTGAGTTTCTTGACTTTTTCAAAATTTACTATTAACATTGGTTTACAGGAAAAGAAGGTTGTATTGTTTCTTATTGTTTTACGCACATTATTTTCCTATGGCTGTTTACAGCAATGACATACTTTCTGAAGACTACACTGTTGAAAAGTTATATCTCAAGCCTTTTTTTCTGTTTTTTTTTAATCAAAATAACTTGTTTCCTTTTGCAGGTACATGTTGTCAAGGGCTTTTAGTAAAGCTGTTCATAGCAGTGGTTAGTACTGCTGCCTCACTGCTTCAGCAGCTGGGGTTCAAATTTTGGGCCCGCTTCTTCCTCCTATGTATGCATGGGTTTTTCTTCAGGTTCTCCATTTTGACTCTAGCTTGTGGGCCCTTGGAACGTTGAATTGGACTAAGCACATCTGAAAACGCTATGTTGTTATTCCACTTCAGAAAACAGAGCATGCAATGAAAGGCGAAATGTCAGACAACAACTGCTTGAAAATCTTTGCCTAATTCATAGATAAAGGATAATCAGTGCCGCTGGCAAAAATAAAAAACAGTCGACAGGAAGTGAAAGACGCTTTCAGTCCTAACAACCATGACGTCAGCTGAAATTTCTCAGTTGTGGCTATTAAGCGGGTAAATCATGGAGAAGAGGAGAAGCGGAAAAGAATTATTCACATTATTCAGAAATGTCCTAATTGCAGGGAGTATTGAGTTAAAGCTGGTGATTGCTATGAAATGAATGAGCAGCACGCTTTAATTAATGGGCCTCAGTGAGGCTAATTACCTAAAACGCATCATTACATTAGATGTGAAATGCCAGACCTTTTGAATCATCAAATTTTTATTCACATTTTTTTAATCAACTAACAAACAATGAAGGTGTGCAAAATTTGGCAGTTCTCGTTATGATGTGCTCCATTCCTCATGCATGACTGCAGGGTTGCTGTAAAGACTCCTTAAAGGTCTGTAAAGGTAACACCATTATGTGACACGCTATCCAGTGCAAACATGCCAGATGAAGCATCAGGAAAGCTGGTGATGTTATATGAATTTATTATGAATGTTTAACTGCCATGGATTGGCATCTTTTCCAGTCGAGCCTCTCCCTGGCTCACCTCTCAACTTCAAGCTCACTGAGGTGACTTAGTACATCTTCCTGGAAATAATTATGGAGGCAATATCCAGGAGCCACTTCTTGGGTCAGGAAAGTGTACCCATAGCAGCTTCTGGCATCTACTGCCATTTCTGTATCCCTAATACCCATGGCAGAGTAAAAGGCTAGAAGCCATGGATTTTCTATCCATTACCTATTCACCACAGGTATCAACAACAATCAAGCCCCCTGAATATACTCTACTACTTTTCTGTATCACAAACCCTCAACACTGTCCTTCATCTCCTGGATAGCCTGAACACGTATGTTAGGATGCTTTTTATTAACTATACCTCAGTTTTTAATTCCATAATCCCTTTCGAACATGAGAGAACTATGCCTGCCCAATTAAACCTGTAACTACATATTGTACATTTTAATAAGTAGAATTCAGGTAGTTAGGACTGGTAACAAAACATCATCACCACATATGGTGAACAATTGAGCTCCACAAGGCTGCTGTCTGAGCCCAAAGCTGTACTCAGTTTCACTTATGACTGTGCAGCCAGAATGGACACTAATCCTGCACTTCCAAATGCTGACAATACCACAGTCATTGGTCTCATTGCGAACAATGTTTAGATTGCATACTTGTGATGAGAGAGTCCATGGTGATGCGTGATTTTAAATAGAGAATTTAATAACAGTGCTTGTACTTCTGGAGGGATTGTGGGTGTGTCTCCAGGGTGTTAATTGGGGCACTTGACTGATCATGCATTCACGGTCAGTCGAATGCCTCATTAGCACTCCAGGGGCTGTCATTGGCATACCTGTGTTCCTACCCATATATAAAATGAGCCCATACACGAAGACATGGAGAACTGGAACAGAATGGCTAAAGTAAAAGAAAATGAAAGCTTAGGCAGGATTGTGGCGAAGCTGATGCCATAGAGGGAAAGCAGATGGTCGGGAATGGAACGGCCCCGAGAGGAGTGTATGTATGGTGCTTGAGGGGTGGGGTTGCCTTCTGCTGAGTAGGCACTAAGAGACATCCAGCAGAAGCCTAGGGATGGCAGCAAGAGAAGTGAAGCAGGGCTCATGAACTGCCCACAGACTTGGAGGGATGTGGTGGAGCACAAGCTGATAAAAGGTTGACTGAGCTTGTCAGAAGACATCTCCTCATGCTAAGAAGACCAGAGAAGGGTAAGCAGAGAAGACATCAGTAAAGAATTTATTATGAAAAGCAATGCACTGTTTTCACCCTTTTTTGACTTTGTGGAATAAAAGCACAAAGCACTTGTATGTTACCTCTTGCTGGCTTCGTGTGTCCTCATTTGCCCGGTTCATCCTCGGTTTTGTTATCGACAGTCCAACCTTGAAGGGCACAATACTGTCAGGACAACAATCTGGCTAAATGGTGTCATACCAACAACCTGGTCTTAAATATTAACAAAACTAAAGAAGTGATTCTAGACTTACGGAGAAGACAGGTGAACCACTTACCCCTGTGTTGGAGAGAGTGGATAATTTCACATTTCTCAGTCTCTGCATCTCAGCGAAAGTAACTGGTCACAAAACACTGCTGCCAATCTTTGTGAAAAAAACTATAGCCCTTTCACTTCCTCAGATGCTTGAGGAAGTGTGGTATACAGAAATAAATACTGATGAACTTCTACCGCAGCACTTTTTAGAATGTACTGACAGGCAGAATCACAGTCTGGTATGGGAACACCACAGTCCAGAAAAAGAGATCACTACAAACAGTGGAGAAACAGAAACAGTATGTCACTGGATCTGTTCTTCCCACAACAGAGTCCATCTACACCAAATTCTGCAGAAATGGGACTAATGCAATTCTGAGTGACCCTACCCACCCTGGGAACAGTCTGTGTTTCAAACTGAGGCAAGACCATAGGTATGTCAGAGTCAAAGCTAACACCTCTTGGTTCAAGAACAGTTTTTACCCCAATGCAGTCTGTCTTCTCAATAATGTTTACTATATAATAACATATATTAAACCTCCAATATGCTACCTAGTTATGTAAGTGTTATGTATTTGTACTTTTTGACCAGAAGGGATGCCACTGACCACAGACTCCAGACTCCAAGACTCCAAGCACAACCTTACAAATAGTCCCAGAAGCAGGACCAGATCTGCTCCTTTGTGCGAGGAAGAACATGAGGAGCATTGCCAGAGCCCTACAAAATGACCTCTAGCTGGCTATCAGAAACAGACTCCATGAGTGTGGCATGAGGACCTGACGTCCTCTAGTGGGACCTGTGCTCATAGCGCATGACTGTGCTGCTCGATTGTCATTCACCAGAGAATATACAATTGGAATGCTACAAGTAGTGTTCCCTTAATTTTTATGAACAGTAGGCCTATATATACAGTATATATATATATATATATATATATATATATATATATATATATAT
>JANRMT010062796.1:75094785-75164503 GCA_026402145.1 Polypterus bichir lapradei
TATATATAGATAGATATAGATATAGATATATAGATATATATATATATGTTGTCACACATGCGCACATGGGAGGCAGTCTAAGGGCTTAAATGAGGCAAAGACGCAGAGTCTGATGAGCTACATTAATGCCTTTTCTCCTTCCTCCACAGACCATCAGAAAGGAAGCCACCCACTTCTGCTACCAGGCCTCACCCTCACACAATCCTCACTTCTAGCTAGACCCCACCTCTTCCTCCCCTGCAACTATAAGACCCAGTCCCTTAATCCTCATAATTAGTCAGTGTGCTGCTACAATATATTAGGTGGGCTCCCCAAACCATGTTATTTGTTCTCTTGTCTCCTTCAAAAAAAAAAAAAAAAAAAAAAAAAAAAAAAAAAAAAATATATATATATATATATATATATATATATATATATTATACTGTATTGCCTGTACTTCTCAGGCCTCCGGATGCCCCCTGGCGGTGACCACGGGCCCCTATAGGGTTGAGCTTCCATGCTCTGTTCCCGTGGTCCCCATATATATATACAGGTCCTTTTCAAAAAATTAGCATATTGTGATAAAGTTCATTATTTTCTGTAATGTACTGATAAACATTAGACTTTCATATATTTTAGATTCATTACACACAACTGAAGTAGTTCAAGCCTTTTATTGTTTTAATATTGATGATTTTGGCATACAGCTCATGAAAACCCAAAATTCCTATCTCAAAAAATTAGCATATTTCATCCGACCAATAAAAGAAAAGTGTTTTTAATACAAAAAAAGTCAACCTTCAAATAATTATGTTCAGCTATGCACTCAATACTTGGTCGGGAATCCTTTTGCAGAAATGACTGCTTCAATGCGGCGTGGCATGGAGGCAATCAGCCTGTGGCACTGCTGAGGTGTTATGGAGGCCCAGGATGCTTCGATAGCGGCCTTAAGCTCATCCAGAGTGTTGGGTCTTGTGTCTCTCAACTTTCTCTTCACAATATCCCACAGATTCTCTATGGGGTTCAGGTCAGGAGAGTTGGCAGGCCAATTGAGCACAGTAATACCATGGTCAGTAAGCCATTTACCAGTGGTTTTGGCACTGTGAGCAGGTGCCAGGTCGTGCTGAAAAATGAAATCTTCATCTCCATAAAGCTTTTCAGCAGATGGAAGCATGAAGTGCTCCAAAATCTCCTGATAGCTAGCTCCTGACCAGCAGCTGACATGGCACCCCAGACCATCACTGACTGTGGGTACTTGACACTGGACTTCAGGCATTTCCCTCTCCCCAGTCGTCCTCCAGACTCTGGCACCTTGATTTCCAAATGACATGCAAAATGCGCTTTCATCCGAAAAAAGTACTTTGGACCACTGAGCAACAGTCCAGTGCTGCATCTCTGTAGCCCAGGTCAGGTGCTTCTGCCGCTGTTTCTGGTTCAAAAGTGGCTTGACCTGGGGAATGCGGCACCTGTAGCCCATTTCCTGCACACGCCTGTACACGGTGGCTCTGGATGTTTCTACTCCAGACTCAGTCCACTGCTTCCGCAGGTCCCCCAAGGTCTGGAATCGGTCCTTCTCCACAATCTTCCTCAGGGTCCGGTCACCTCTTCTCGTTGTGCAGCGTTTTCTGCCACACTTTTTCCTTCCCACAGACTTCCCACTGAGGTGCCTTGATACAACACTCTGGGAACAGCCTATTCGTTCAGAAATTTCTTTCTGTGTCTTACCCTCTTGCTTGAGGGTGTCAATGATGGCCTTCTGGACAGCAGTCAGGTTGGCAGTCTTACCCATGATTGCGGTTTTGAGTAATGAACCAGGCTGGGAGTTTTTAAAAGTCTCAGGAATCTTTTGCAGGTGTTTAGAGTTAATTAGTTGATTCAGATGATTAGGTTAATAGCTCGTTTAGAGAACCTTTTCATGATATGCTAATTTTTTGAGATAGGAATTTTGGGTTTTCATGAGCTGTATGCCAAAGTCATCAATATTAAAACAATAAAAGGCTTGAACTACTTCAGTTGTGTGTAATGAATCTAAAATATATGAAAGTCTAATGTTTATCAGTACATTACAGAAAATAATGAACTTTATCACAATATGCTAATTTTTTGAAAAGGACCTGTATATCCATCCATCCATCCATCCATTATCCAACCTGCTACATCCAAACTACAGGGTCACAGGGGTATGCTGGAGCCAATCCCAGCCAACACAGGGCGCAAGGCAGGAAACAAACCCCAGGCAGGGCCAGCCCACCACAATATAAATATATATATATATATATATATATATATATATATATATATATATATATATATAGGTATAAACATATACATATATCTATATATATTGTGAGATTTTTTAACACTTTTGGACCCTCCCCGACAACAGGACAACACACTGAAGCCCATTCAGAAGTGCAATTGCTGCATCTGTGGAAGACTGATTATCCATTGCCATGGCAACCGCAGTCTCATAGTGCTGCAGTGGAGTGCCACAGAAGCAACTACAAGCTTTTTTCAGTCGCGCTATGTGCCTGTCATAGATGGGTGATGCAAGGAACATTATCAATGCAGGGAACAGTATTACTTGGCCACTGACCTGGCCCTGACCCTGCCTGTTTGCTGTGTCTGTGTATAGGAGAGTGGTAGATCACTCTCAAAGCAAAGACACTTATAAAGTTTTGGGGTTTTTGGCCCTGTATACTGTAACAAAATTAAAGTCAGCAATTTCAAATCAAAATCATCAGACACATAAGGATTAGTAGACGGAAAATTTATATGGTAGGACCGGATATTAAACAGTGGGATGCTGGGAAAGCTGTGGAGATGGATGGGCAACTGACATCATCAAATGGGGACCAGAGGGAAGAAAGGGAACTGGAAGTGCTGCGGCTCCATTAGACATCTGGGCGGTATTATGGCAGCGGCGGTGCTTCGTTCTTTCTACTTAAATAAGAAGGGAGAGGTTAGTACACTGCCGTTGTCCCCTGGCATGACTTGTCGTGGTGCGCGTCGGATCCTTAAGCTGCTCTCCATGTGCTCGTGCATTACAATACATACACCTTCTTCACAGTTGGAGGTGTCAAGCTGTCCAGTAACAGAAAAATGGCAGCAGACAGAAAGCTTAATGAGGAAGTGTGATGTTTCTGAAGTATTTTGGGTGATCCCGAACTTTATCTGTACTAATAAAAGGCAAAGCCCTCACTGACTGACTCACTGACTGACTCACTCACTCATCACTAATTCTCTAACTTCCCGTGTAGGTAGAAGGCTGAAATTTGGCAGGCTCATTCCTTACAGCTTACTCACAAAAGTTAAGCAGGTTTCATTTTGAAATTCTATGTGTAACGGCCATAACTGAATCCTACTTACGTACATATATAAGGCCATAGCCTGCAGCTCGGTCGCTGTGTGAGGCGGAGTTGCGTCCCCCATCACCACGCCTCCCACGTAGTTGGCTGCCTGCCTATATTGCGTCCCCCATACCCACGCCTCCCACGTAATTGAGTGCCTGCCCATATAATGCCTTCCGTCAGCAGCAATCCAATAGACACGCTGCCGCTAAATATTCGCAGGCAAATCAAAAAGTTAATACCTGGAATGCCTGTTAAACATCTTAGATTCACGAGTAATGATTTGGGTGGTGAGATGTCTATCGAGGTGATCACTGCAATATTTATAAGTCATTGAAATGCATGGTTTAGGCACCTATGTCATCAGGAAGGCACCAGAAAAATGGACCTCAAGGTTACTATTATGGAAGTTAATTTAGAGCACGGATGCCATGAATGTAAGAGCTGTAATAAATAAAGTTCCCCTGCATACTTTAAAAGAAAGTCTCGCCATCATTTCATTTTTCACAATTTGTGAAAACAAGACATGGTGTCAGAATAGAGGACAGTCATGGATTTTGTTGGAGTTCCCTCGCCACGAATTGACTGGGATTCTCTTAACCTGCCGGGAGAATGGAAAAAGTTCCGACAGCACGTGGAGCTGATGTTTTCTGGCCTGCTAAAAGGCAAAGACGAGAGTGAGAAATGCAGCTACCTGCTCCTGTGGACTGGGGAAAAAGGAAGAGGCATTTTTAACACATGGACTCACACCCAGGAGTAAGCCAAGGTACTGAAAACTTACTATGACCGTTTTGAGGCGTTTGTAATGCCTAAGGCGGATACGATTTTCGCAAGATACAAGTTTAATGAGAAGACGCAGGGTATAAATGAGACTTCTGATCACTTTGTAACTGAGTTAAAATTGCTGGTGAAGGACTGTGCTTATGCAAACGAAGATGAGATGGTCAGGGATAGAATAGTGTTTGTCACAAACTCAGCGAAAGTGTGACAGAAACTTTTAAGTGCCGGGTCTGAGCTAACATTAAATAAAGCCATCGCTTTAGCGTATTCATAAGTGCAGCTACTGAGGAAACAAAGCACATGGTTGAAAAAGTCAATGTACAGCTAAAGGAAGACAGTGTAAAAAATGTGGTAAATTGAACCACTTCGCTAAAGTTTGCAGGACTGGGAAAGGTAAACCCGTGCATGCAGTGTGTGATGTCTCAGATAAAGAGGAAGACGAGCTGTTTATTGATGCAGTAAGAAAGGAACAACCCTCTGAAGGTGAACAAGCCTTTGTAGACATATCAATAGGAAAGCAAGGTGTAAAGCTTAAATTTAAATTAAGTTCATAGACATGCTGCTGCTAAATATTCGCAGGCAAATCCACAACTTAATACCGGGAATGCCTGTTAAACATCTTAGATTCACGAGTACGGATTTGGGTAGTGAACACTTCGATGAATGAAACCTGTTATCTTTACAACGGTGGACAAACACGGAATGTAACTTCAACACAACACATCCTCCAAATATGAACCTGATTCAAAGAAATAATAATAATCAAATGATGACAGCAACACTCATAACAGTCACAAAACAATTACATTGACAATCATGTTATGTTATTTTTAAAATGTTTCCTTTTCTTTTTCATAACTTCTTTAACACACTACTTCTCCGCTGCGAAGCGCGGGTATTTTGCTAGTTTCTTATAAATGATGTAAACTAGAGCTCAAAGTGCAGGATCAATTGCATTAATGTAACATTCTGCTGTTCCTTATTATTATTATTGAATTACATTATTAACTAGTTGAGGGCGGCACGGTGGTGCAGTGGTAGCGCTGCTGCCTCGCAGTTAGGAGACCTGGGTTCGCTTCCCAGGTCCTCCCTGTGTGGAGTTTGCATGTTCTCTCTGTGTCTGCGTGGGTTTCCTCCAGGTACTCTGGTTTCCTCCCACAGTCCAAAGACATGCAGGTTAGGTGGATTGGCGATTCTACATTGTCCCTTGGTGTGTGTGTCCTGCAGTGGGTTGGAGCCCTGCCTGGGATTGGTTTCTGCCTTGTGCCATGTGTTGGCTGGGATTGGCTCCAGCAGACCCCCGTGACCCAGTGTTTGGATTCAAAAGGTTGGAAAATGGATGGATTAACTAGTTGGGATGATTCAGTGAAGTAACATCTTTAGGCATAATGCTGTTTATATGCTGCGTGTTTTTTGATCTGAAGGCCTGGATGCATTTTTCAGGTAATGGTGTATAAAACAAATGGTGACCAGGGAGGGAAGGATCACATTTTGTTCTGCTTGCTGCTTTGCTTTGGAGCTATGGACCACAGGGTCTTCTGCAGAGGAGACGACATTTTTCAATCTGGCACAGTACGTGATCTTGACTGAGAATGTGAGGATTATCTCAGTTGTGAATCTGTAAACCTGGACCAGCACTGATTGAAGATCCTTCTGCTGGCAGATTAAATAAATCTCTACTGCACTTTCTTGGTTAAGCTATTTCTATGATTATCCTGTTTCAATATTTGGACAATCTTGCTCTCATATCTCTACCAGACTAAATGTTACTTTGTTAATTTCTGATTTTTAAAACTTTTTTTAGGAATGTTTATGATCATTTCCACTCTTTTAATGGTGTGTTAGGAGAATTAATATAATAAATTACAAAAACAAATTTAGAATTTACTCCATATACACTCACTGAAAAAAACTATTTGAATCACCTTTACGGCTCCTTATCCATGCCATTCTCTAATCAGCCAATCATGTGGCAGCAGTCAAATACTTTAAATCCTGCTGATACAGGAGTTTCAGTTGATGTTCACATCAAACATCAGTGTGGGGAAAATCTGATCTCAGTAATTTCGACCATGGCATGACTGGAGGTGCCTAACAGGCTGCCGTGAGTATTTATGTTACTGCTGATCTCTTGTGATTTTCACCCATAACAGCCTTTAAAATTTACTCAGAATGGAAAACATAAAACATCCAGTGAGTGGTGGAAATACCTTGTTGATAAGAGAGGTCAGAAGAGAATGACCAGACAGGCTATCTCAGATAATCACTATTTGAAGAACAGAAAAGCTTCTCAGAATGCACAACATGTTGAATCTTGAGGTGGATGGACTATGACAGCAGAAGACCACATCAGGTTCAGCCAAGAACAGAAAGCTGAGACTGCAGTGGGCAAAAGCTCACCAAAACTGGACAATTGAAGACTGCAAAAATTTAGTCTGCTCTGTTTCGATTTCTGCTGAGGCACACATATGTAGGGTCAAAATTTGGTGCCAAAAGCATGAACCCATGCACTCCATGAGCGGAGTCAACAGTCCAGGCTGCTGGTGGTGACGTAATGGTGTGAGGAATGCTTTCTTGACACACTTTGGGTTCATTAATACCAACTAATCATAACTTGAATGCCACAGATTACATGTGTACTGTTGCTGACCATTTGCATCCCTTCATGGCCACAGTTCACCCATCTTCCAATGTCTACTTCCAGCATGATAATGCACTATGTCACAAAACAAAAGTCATGTCAAACTGTTTTAATGAACATGACGATGATTTCAGTGTTCTTCAATGGCCTTCCCAGTCACCAGATCTGAATCCAATAAAAACACCTTTAGGATGTGGTGGAACAGTAGATTTGCATCATGAATGTGAAAGTGACATACCTGTACAAACTATCATTCAATCATGTCAGTATGGACCAAATTCTCAAAGAAATGTTTCCAACAACCTCTGAAATCCATACTATGAAGAAATGAGGCTGTTTTGAGATCAAATGGAGGCCCATCCCAGTATTAGTATAGCTGTTCTAAGAATTTGCTCAGTGAATGTATATTACACTGGAAAATATAAAAGATCTTAAAAAGCTTGTTCATTTATTCATGTCAAGCAGAATTAACTAGTGTAATGGTTTATGGCCAGGCTGCTGAAACTTATTACACAAAGGTAAATGAAAATACACCAGCAAGGATCATCACCAGAACTAGGAAGTAGAACCATAGAGCTCCCGTTCCTAAATCACTTCACTGGCTTCCAATTAAATTTCATGCCAATTTTTTAAAAATTTTATCTGTCGCATATAAAGTCATAAATATTTTATACCTTCCTCATCTTACAGAACTTATTAAAACCGTCAATCTGGACTAAATGTTGACAAAACAAGATACCGATATTCAAAATTACAAGAAGTATAACTATTGGTGCTTCTAAAGCTTTTAGCTATAGAGCACCCAAATTCTGGAATGACCTGCCTAACGATATTCAAAAAACCACATTGTCCCAAGCATTAAATTAGGACTGAAGACTCCATGTTTATCATATGACTGTTAGAGCAGCTAATAGAGGTCCGTCGCCGAAGAGGGCTCCCTCTAACAGCTAATAGATTTGTTTTGTTATCCTTCTCTTTTCAGTGACATGTTGGGTCTGCCTTGCGGCAGATTTATTGTCACATTTGTTGGAAATTTCTTTAGAAAGCTTTTTCATAATGTGGCTGACCTTGGAAAGTTGGATTTTTGTACATAACCAACGTGTATACATATATTATGGATTGTAGGGGAGCTTGAGAGCAGACACTAAACCAAAAAGGTGGAAACAAGTGACCGAAATACAACAATAAAGTAGGCAAAATAAGAGATAGAAAAAATTACATGTAATCCCTGACTGTCCCTATATGTATTTCTCCCCTTGGACATCTTTTATCCTCACAAGAACATCACATTACACCACTCTGGCCTTTCCTCATCTCTGCCAGGTGAGCCCTTGTCAAGTACTGTCCTTCATCTCCAAGCTGTCAGTCTAAGGGAGAGTAAAACCTTTTAGCTAATAACTCATAACCAGCTCCATAATCCCTAGTTGATTTACTTCTGGGGTTCCATGCAATGTAACAGATTCCTTGTGTTATATAAGTAAAATACCATCAAGGAAAGTCATTTGTGCCAACATGTTCCATCTACCAAACGATTAACCTTAACAAGGCATAGACAGTAGCGTTACTGCCCTCTGGTGGTTTGGAGAACTTGAAACTTAATATGGTCACTTGTATTTGACTCTCCATTTGAATAAACCCTACACCTTGATGTTAGCACCCCCCTGTGGTCAAATGAGGTGTCATTACCAATGCAAATATTACAGAATATATGTGTACTTTGAAAAATGTATGTTACATGATATTTCTCTGTTGATGTTTCAACATTATGTTTTGTGTTTATATTCTATTTCCTGTTCCTACACTACTGTATGTGTAATTATTGTATAATAAGTTAGTTCATCGATTATTTGCCTGTTTGACACCTATATATTTAATAATATAGAGGGTGTCACAGGGAAACAGGAATGTTTTACTTGATGTTCAATGCACGAATAAACACATTACAAAATACATTTCATGATGAAATGTATTGTACAGGATATGCAATTAATGATGGTAGTCAATATTCATTCAATACTCATTTTATGTCTTGAAGATAACATCAAGAAGGTCTTATCCATTTCTCTGTACACATTCTGACAGCCTGTTGTGGAAATTCTGCATTGCTCGACGTAACATGTGAAGACGGATGCCAGCGATTTCCTCTTCAATCCAACTATTTAGTTCAGCAATGGTTGCAGGATGTGTGCGGTACACTTGGCCTTTAAGATGTTCCCACAGAAAAAAAATCACTAACAGTGAGATCTGGGGATCTCGGAGGCCATGGAATGTCACTGTTGTGTGAAATGACATGCCTTCCAAACAATCGTCGAATAGCTGCCATCAGTTGTCAGGCAGTATGCAAAGTGGCTCAGTCCTGTTGAAACCACATGCTTTCGATATTCAGATGTGCAAAGTTTTGCAACCTCTGCACAAAAAATGTTTCAAGCATAACAACATACTGATCGGATTTAACTGTGGTTGAAATGCCCTCCTCATTTTCAAAAAAGTAAGGGCCTATTCTTACAAAAGTCTTTCACAGCGAACACTCATTGCGCACCACTCCACTGCTCCATTATAACTAATGGTAAGGAGTCCTTACCTCTTAAATGCTGTGTGGATGTTATCTACTAACTTATGTGTAACAATATATTGAGTTAAACACGTGAACATCGGGAATATTTATGGGGTTATGCTGGACAAATACAGGGAAGGAATTCAGTGTGGCATCGGAACTTTTGTTCCATCTTTTTTATTAGAGTGGAGGAAAAAAAAGCCCATAGGACCACTGAGGCCATGTGTGATATATGTGAAGCCTCAACCCTTACAGTAAATGGAGATATTTAAACTGAATGATGAGAAAAACCATCTTCAGAAGGGATTGGAGCTCTGACATTCTGAGTAACTTTCATTTTTGCAACAATAACCCCTGATTATTTTCCTTTGGTACAATTGTGCCCAATGTTCATCTTTCAGACATTACAATTAAAGGTTGAATCACCTCATTTCTTTTGTGTTTCATTTTTCTACAGTGTTGTGTAAAAATATTAATCCCTTTAGTTCACAAACATATTCTTCTTAGACGGTTATTTTATGTCCTCTCGATTAGTGTGTTAATAGAAAAGAGCAATTGTCAGTGTTCCAAAAATTCCTTTTTCAAAAAGTGAAGCAAAACAAGAAGATATTTGAATGTCCATAAAGACAGAAACCAAAATAGTAATAACTGACCACTGGTACCTTAGAACACCTATTTACAGTCTGGGGAAGTCTTATAAGAAGTACTCTTGAACCAAAAAAGTCATTTCTCTGAGGTGAAAATAAAGCCAAACAACCCAACTCTATTTGAAAACACAAGGACTGGGATGCATAATTTGCCAAAATTTGAAATTTTTGTCCCTAATAGAAGGCAATTTGCCCACTGAAGGCCTGGAGAATGGTACATGGATGTACATGGAAAGACAACAGTGAAGCACAGTTGAGGTTCCCTACAAGTTTGGGGCTGTATCTCCACAAACAGAGTTGGTGATTTGATTACATTTGATGGCCCCCTCACTGCTGATAATAAAAGCAGATTGTTATCCTTCAGGGAGACTTTAATCAGCAGCACGACAATGACAAGGTGTCACCACTAATGCCAGTATTACAGGATACATGTATAACTGTGAATATGTTACATGACGCTTCTCTGCTTATATTTGTCTTTATTTTTCATTTGTTTTTTCCAATTCTCCTGACCATTCCTCACTGTGACGTATGAAGCGTTCTGATTCTGATATATGCTGACTAGGTGAGAATGAATCACTGAAGGCCCATTGTTCACTAGCCTTAGAAATAGAAAGAAAATAGTATTTTTTATGGTTTTTCGGATTTAATTGTGGAAGAAGAAAAATGTGCATAAATATTTGAAATTCAAAAGCCATTTGGTTGTTTGCTAATCATGCAGAAACTACTGAACCTAATGTTCACGAAATTTTGAATGTGTCCTTTTGTTGGTCTCACTTAAAATAAAGGTATGTGTCATAGTGAGCACAGGGGAAATAACAGGAGGCAGGCACCCCAAAAATCAGTGCCAATGCGGGAAATACAGTTCTCATCAGGAATCAGGGTGCACTACAGCTGTTGCAGGACATCATCATCAGGATGCAAAAAGTTTTCCACCAGCCAAAGTGACCAAACACCATAGATTTTCTTGATTTTCATGGTATTTTCTTGATAACAGTTTCATTGTTTCGCTAGATCACAACTTTTAGTCTTACTGTAGGCTATGTTGAGCCATATTGAATTTAAAAAGAAACTTTTTCAACCACTTATTTATACTGGTAACTCCATACTACTTTGACTCTGTATATATAAGATCCAACGTCTGTCTGTCTGTCTCTCTGTCTGTCCGCTTTCACGAGAGAACTTCTTAACGGATTTAGATTGGGCCTTTTTCTATAATTTGCTTGAACATTCCGGTTGATGTTGCGACTTCTTTCATTGCGCTAAGTATCATATTTCTCTTGCGGTACCGATTTATTTGCGCAAATCCGAGAGACATGCAATGGGCCGAGAGGAGGGGGGCAGGGCCCTCCTCACTCACACAACAGCCTCGAGGTGTTCCTTAGTTAGCTAACGAGAGAACTACTTAGAGGATTTAGAACAGGTTCTTTCTATAATTTGCTTAAACATTCTGGTTGATTTTGCAACTTCTCTCTTTGCGCTAAGAATCATAGTTCGCTTGCAGGAGCAAAATATTCACGCTAATCTGAGACAAAGGCTGCGGGCCAAGGGGAAGAAGAAGTGTGATGTCGGGAGTGGGGAGCCAGGTGGGGCCCTCCTCACTGTCCTGTTTCACTACTACGAGGGCAGGGCCATGGGGGACTGCTAGTATGCTATAAATCACAAATGCTAGAAACTTGTAATTTACGCAGGACCTAATCTTTGGTCGCTTAAAGAATCAGCACAGCAGAATACCTGATTTAAGATTAGGTTCAAATATTTTTGTTTACTCCATGTATTTCATAATCTTCTAGCTTTCCCATTTTCCTACACTTGCTCCTCAATCTTTCCTTAGAAAAATCTGTCAAAGTTCATAACATCCTTATTGTATGTGCCTGCCTTCCCTTTGTGTGTACTTAGGAGAGCAGCGATTGTCTTATTGATTGGTGAAGCTGAATGATTTCTGTCAGTGGACTACACACTGCAGTGTCACTTCATAATGTCTTTCATTTTTATGTTTTCATTGTTGTGTTTTCTCTCTGTAACCCATTCTTAGCACAAATAGATTGGAATACTATGAATGATAACTGCTGTTCTGATAAATTGTTTGAAAAGTGCACTCTTTTCAAGGACACAGTTCTTGCTTCTCATAAATGTACAATAGAACTGCAAGGTCAACTGTAATTGCAGCGCACATATGAAAGCCATTCTAGATATACGAAGGGGTAACATTAATACTTTGGCTGATTCTTTTGTCTTTGAAATGATGGAGATTGTGACAAGGATCAAAGTAAAAGCTCATCATTGAAAAAGCTTGGAGAAACTGGCTTTGATGGAAACATTCAGATGTGCTCATGAAGAGATAGGATAAGACAAATTTTAAAAAATGAAATATTCAGTAACTATCAGCAATAAAAGAAAGTATTCAGAGCACTCTGTAAAAGGTTTTTTTTATTGCCATTACTTTGTTCCATTCAGCTTGATGTCAACCCTGACCAACCTCCCAGTATCCACTGCCAAGCTGCCACCATCACACTTCAACGTTGGAATGGTATTGCGCAGGTGATGTACCTATGCTCAGCTTCCTGCAGATGTGGAACTTAATTTTAAGGCCAAATAGTTCAAGCTTGCTTTCATCAGACTACAGTTTCTTGTTTCTTATCATCAGAGAGTGTTTTAGATGCCTTTTTGTTTCATGCGTCTTTTACAAAGAAGAGTCTTATGTCTGGCCACTTTGTCATAAAGCTCAGATCATTTGAGTGTTGAAGTGATGGTTGTCCTTCTGGAAGTTCCTTGTGCCTTCATGCAGATTCTCTAGAGCTCAATTGGAGTGAATATTGGGTACTTAGTCACCTCTCTTACCTAGACCCTTCTTTTCCAATTGTTCTGTTTGGGCATAATAAGGCAGAATCATGGTTCTTTCAGTCCTCTTCTACTTAATAATTATGGAGATCACTGTTCTCTTGGGTTAACCTTTAATATTGCAGGAATGTTATTGTAGCCTTCCCCAGATCTGTGCCTTAACACAATCCTGTCTATGAGCTCTGCATAAGAACATAAGAACCAAAGAACATAAGAGGAGGTCATTCAGTCCATTTGTCACTCGTTTGTTCAGCTAATAGCTAAGCTGGCCCAGTATATCATCCAGGTACTTCTTAAAGGTATCAAAGTTTCTATTTCAAGTATGTCATATTTAAGTCAGGGTCCTCCCCGCGGGGCTCCAGTTCCTTGATTTTTTTTTTTTTAAATAATCTATTTCATTTAATGTTTCTTGTTTTATTATCTGTTTTGTTTTTTATGCCTTTGTTACAGTATGGGTTTCCCAAGAGGCAGGGCTGCCTGTCAATCATCGCCATGAACTGCCCTCCGCCCTATAAATCCAGAGGGTCATCCTCAGTTCCTTGAAGTTCGTTTTGAATACACTAAGGAGTTTTGATGAGTTTTTTTTTCAGGTTTTTGTGTCTTTTGATATCTCTAGAATTTTGACCTCTGTGCTCTGTTTTCTGTAGATTTCTGTATTGGGGCTATTTTAGCCTTGGATTACCTGTTTGTAGGCCACTCTGTGGTACTTCATTGTATGATAGAGCATTACTGTAAAGAATAGAACCTTTTTATTTTTATAAAAGTTCTGTGTTTGCTTGTTTATCTTGCTGGGGTTTGGTGGTATATCTCTCTCTAGTGGGTATTTTCTGGAAGTGCTTTTGCATCTATTTGCTTTGGGACCTCCTAGTCATAACAAAGTACATGCCTTAAGGGTTTGTTTGTTCCAGATTTCCACAATTCTTTGCATAAGGAAGTGCTTCTTGGCTTCAATCATAAATGCATTTCCCATGAATTCCCACTGGTGTCCTCAAGTATATGATTCACTTTTAAGATAAAGAAATTATGGATCTACTTTGCCAATGCCCTGGAGAATTCTGAAGACCTGGATTAGGTCCCCACACAGTCTCCTCGTATTGAGACTAACAGGTTTAATTCTCTGAGTCTGTCAGAGTAGGACATGCCCTTAAGTCCTGGGACGTACCTGGTTGTTCTTCTCTGCACATCTTCAAGTGCTACTAGGTCTTTCTGGTAGCATGGTGAATATTACTGTGCAAAATACTCTAGATATGGGCTCACTTTTACATCATATTGTCTAAGCATATTATTTATTCATTTATAATCAATAGTTTTTAAGATATAACCCAACATTTCATTTGCATTTTAACAGTTTTTCTGCACTTCTTCCTGGGTTCGCTTCCCGGGTCCTCCCTGCGTGGAGTTTGCATGTTCTCCCTGTGTCTGCGTGGGTTTCCTCCGGGCGCTCCGGTTTCCTCCCACAGTCCAAAGACATGCAGGTTAGGTGGATTGGTGATTCTAAATTGGCCCTAATGTGTGCTTGGTGTGTGGGTGTGTTTGTGTGTGTCCTGCGGTGGGTTGGCACCCTGCCTGGGATTGGTTCCTGCCTTGTGCCCTGTGTTGGCTGGGATTGGCTCCAGCAGACCCCCGTGACCCTGTGTTTGGATTCAGTGGGTTGGAAACTGGATGGATGGATGGATGTGCACTTCTTAAATTAAAGAAAATTTTGTGTTAACATAAACCTCAAAATCCTTTTCTGCAGGCAATTCCTTCACCTCATGATTTGGTTTTTCCTTATCTGTGGGCCCTTCTTTTGCCAGGTGTGTGCCTATGGTAATCATGTGTGATCAACTGAATTGGCCACAGGTGGACTCTGAATAAAATGTCGAAACATTTCACTGATGATCAGTAGAATGCAATGCATCTGAGCCAGATTTCAAAAGTCGTGGCAAAGGGCTTGAACACTTATGTCAATGTGATATTTTAGTTCATTATCTAATAAATAATAAAACAACCCAGCTTTAGGGGATGCACAAACCAGTGTGTTTCTTTGTGCCGATCCCAAGCCTGGATAAATGGGGAGGGTTATGTCAGGAAAGGCATCCAGTGTAAAATTTTTCCAGATCAATACATTATGCGGACAATAATACAGGTTTCCGTGCTGGATCAGTAGAGGCCCAAGTTAACAACGGGCGCTTCCAGTACTGTTAGCCAACAAGGTGCTGGCAGAAGTTGGCCTAGTGTTGACTGAACAAGGAAAAGAAGAGGGGGGAGGTGTGTCCAGAGACAGGAGGAGAGGAGGAAGGTAAAGAGAGTAGAACTGAGGGTAGGAACTTTGAATGTTGGCAGAATGACTGGTAAGGGCAGAGAGGTGATTGTAAGAGCCAATCTTAGAAAGTTAAAGTTTTGAGTTAAACTCATATTATCTTTGCTTAATTTGAATAGAATATAAATTTCTTTCATAGTCATAGCTTATGGCATAGTCTTTTCCCCCTAAAAGTTAGCAAGAGATAGAACCTTCTTACTATAACTGAGTAACAGTGTGATAATAAGTTCAGTTTGTTTAGAACAGGCCCCAGTAAAGAGGGACTTGAAAGACCCATTTTAAGCTTAGAAATGGGATAAGTATACAGTTTTCTGAAATGGTCCAGAAACGTTTAAAAATGGTTCTGAAACGTTTTGAAATGGTAACGATTTGAGATGTAACAAGATTAAGCCTAGAACTGAACTTTTCTTAACATTAATTTTTCCTTTTTTTTGCTATTTTAATTTTCTTTTTTGTGTGAACTGTTTTACTTTGAAACTTAACTAAACTTTTAAAAATGAAGATATTTGTCTGTGGAATCATTTCTGTGCGTCAGGCTTTTGTTGAATCCCATTTTTGAGTTGAAGCTGCTGAACTTTGGTAATTTTGGGAAAACGCAACTACAGTGATAGTTAGCTGATGTGATGGAGAGACAGAAGATTGATATATTGTGCGTACAAGAGACTAAATTGGAGGGGATTAAGGCCAGGTGGATCAGAGGTGGATTCAAATTGTTCTATCATGGTGTGGATGGGAGAAATTGGGTAGGGGTTATTCTGAAGGAACAGTATGTCAAGAGTGTTTTGGAGGTGAAAAGAGTGTCAGAGTGATGATTAGGAAGCTGGAAATTGAAGATGTGATGTTGAATGTTGTTACTGCATATGCGAAGGTTGGTGAAGAAGAAATGGGATAGCCAGAGAGATGCAGAAAATAGACAAGAGTACAAGAAGAAGACATAAGGTGAAGAGAGAGGTGGCGAAGGCTAAAGAAGGCTAAAGAAAAGGCGTTTGATGAGTTGTACGAGATGTTGGACACTAAGAAGGGAGAAAAATGACCTGTACCAATTGGCTAGACAGAGGGACAGAGGTGGGAAAGATGTGCATCAAGTTAGTGTCATAAAGGATAAAGATGGAAATGTACTCACAAGCGAGGAGGGTATGTTGAGCAGATGGAATGAGTACTGTCAGGGATTGATGAAGAGAATGAGAGAGAGAGAGAAGGTTGGATGTTGTGGTGATAGTGAACCAGGAAGTGCAATGGATTAGCAAGGAGGAAGTAAGGACAGCTATGAAGAGGATGAAGAATGGAGAGGCCGTTGGTTCAGTTGACATACCTGTGGAAGCATGGAGGTGTTTAGGAGAGACGGCAGTTTAACCTGATTGTTTAATGGAAACTTGGAAAGTGAAAGGATTCCTGAGGAGTGGAGAAGAAGTGTACTGGTACCACTTTTTAAGAATAAGGGGGATGTGAGGAGTTGTAGTAACTACAGGGGGATAAAAGTGATGAGCCACAGCATGAAGTTATGAGAAAGAGTAGTGAAAGCTAGGTTAAGAAGGGAGGTGATGATTAGTGAGCAGCAGTATGGTTTCATGCCGAGAAAGAGCACCACAGATGCAAAGTTTGCTCTGAGGGTATTGATGGAGAAGTATAGAGAAGGCCAGAAGGAGTTGCATTGCATTTTCGTGGACGGGGAAAAAGCATATGACAGGGTGCATCAAGAGAAGTTGTGGTATTGTATGAGGAAGTCAGGAGTGGCAGAGAAGTATATAAGAGTGGTACAGAATATGTACAAGGAAAGTGTGACAGTGGTGAGGAATGCGGTAGGAGTGCAGGTAGGGTGGAATGGGTGGCGTGTCAGGAGTGATTTGTGACAGACGGGTATCAGCAAGAGTGAAAGGGAAGGTCTACAGGACGGTAGTGAGACCAGCTATGTTATATGGGTTGGAGATGGTGGCACTGACCAGAAAACAGGTGACAGTGCTGGAGGTGGCAGAGTTAAAGATACTAAGATTTGGGTTGGAAGAGGATGGACAGGATTAGAAATAAGTACATTAGAGGGTCAGCTGAGGTTGGAAGGTTGGGAGAGTGAGGTGAGATTGCATTGGTTTGGACATATGCAGAGGAGAGATGCTGGGTATATTGGGAAAAGGATGCTAAGGATAGAGTTTTCAGGCAAGAGGTAAACACGAAGGCCTAAGAGAAGGTTTATGGATGTGGTGAGAGAGGACATTCAAGTGATGGATGTAAGAGAATAAGATGCAGAGGACAGGAAGATATGGAAACAGATGATCTGCTGTGGCAACTCCTAACAGGAGCAGCTGAAAGAAGAAGATTTACTATATAATAAAACACTAAGGTCTGTTTTCTCAGTTTCTCAGAGCAATTTGAATGATAAAATGGGACAGAAGGCGAGCAAGATACATCGAAAATAAGCAGGCTTTACGGGAATGTGCTCGAGGGAGGGACTGCCAGTGAAGATACGTTCAGACACACATGAAAACTGAAGAAAGGTGCTGAAGGTACACTTAGGGCAAGAGATTGTAAATGATTTTAAATTATTTAATTAACTGTTTTTGACAAGAATCACATCTAGTTTTTAATAAATTTGCAAAACTGTCTAAAATCCTGTTTTTGCTTTGTCATTCTGGAGTATTAAGTGTTGCTTGATGTTGAGCAAAAATTAATTTAAATATCTTCGGCAGGTTGCAAGATAGCAAAATGTGACAAAACACAAGGGGGTTGAATACTTTTCTGAAGGCACCGTATAGACCGGGGTCCTCAATTCCAGTCCTGGAGGACCACAGTGGCTACAGGTTTTCAATATAATTAAGAATTCAGTTGAAGTGACTGCAGACCTCCAGAACTGTAATTGATGACCTCTGATCTACAATGTAACTAAAATTTGTCTTTGATGAATGAAAACGCTAACAAGACATATAGTTAAATACCAAGTCTGATAATCAGCAATGACTGAGTTCTAATTAGGAAATTGGCTAGAATGGAAACCTGTAGCCACTGCTGCCCTCCAGGACTGTGATTGAGGACCCCAGTACAAACTAACAAACAACCTTTGCAGCACTCCGCACTTTTGTCTAGATTTTCCTGGACGTTGTGTGGTTGCTCCTGATTTTGTCCCCTTGCTCTGCATGTCTGGCCCAGACCCAGAATGGATACCCTTATACTTTTTCTTGTCCCATCAGGAATCAGGGGTGCACTACAGCTGATGGAAGACATCATTATCAACATGCACAAAGTTTTCTACCAACCAAAGTGACCACAGGTATGTACGGCTGAAATTCCTCTGTAAATTTATACATGTAATCAAGGGGTTAAGAAGCTGAAATGTTTTTTATTGGTAATTTGCACATCATTAAGCATTCCTACAGAGCTGACATCATACTCTTTTAGCCCCCAAGCAATTCTAGTTGCAGTCTGATTTCCTGTCTACAAGAGTGCAAGAACCTGCTTTCTCGAGGTTCAAGCCAATTAGTCAGGAGTAATGAAATGAGCTGCTGGCACACTGAAAAGAAGCAGATTATTAAAACATTCAGGAATCCAGGTTTCTACTGTTGGGACACAGGTTGACTGCAAAAGCAGAATGCGTGTGCATCTGCCAATCATGATGGAACTGGGATAATGATTGTTTCTTTTAATATCAGTGAAACCTTCCACACAAAGCCCTGCGACAGAGCTCTTTAAATTAATCAGGAGCGTCGGATTATTTGCAGTCTTGTAACGTTGTCAATTAAGCACATATTCTCTAAAATGGCTCTTTGAAATGTTCAAGGCATTGATTACTAGGAGAACAAACAATGCCTTTCTGAAATATATGATTGCACATAAGAGAAAAAAACACAATTGGATTTGTACCCAGCAACTTCTGTTTCTTTCACTGAAATCGACAAATGCTTTATAATTAATGCTGTGTGTATACGCACCCAGAATTAAACTACACAGATCACTTAAGGCAGAAATGATGGATAAGCTTTTTTTAAATGACTGACAATTGGATAGGTCAGGTTGTGATGTGTGGATGTGTGCTGCATCTGAGGGGACTGATGCTGTCTTGTGAAACTGACTCGATAGCCTGGTGTCACGACCAGGGCTGAATTTTACAGTCTTGTAGCCTTTTCCCATCATGGAAGTCATTTTGCATACCATTGTTAGGGTTGAGTCGCACCTTTCCAGGGTTGTGGTCTCTGGGGTCATTGTAGGCCAAGGTTTTAAGTGTCCCACTGTGATCTGTGAGGGTTATTCATACACATTATTTACAATAAGAATGTAATTGACAGGGGGACGAGATGAGTCAGGTGTTATCTAGCGCTGAAGTGCTGCTGTGCCCTGGTTGGTCATGATCAGTATTATGGCCAGGGTCACCAGGGTCACTGACAGCTATTTTAGGGCTTCCCAAATTGATATTGCCAAGCAAGTTGACTGACAGATGGAGAGACAGATCACTGGGTTAGCAATATGACAAGAAGATAAGCAACAAACAACAGTTCACTACCAAAGCAGGATATTCAGGGATAGCAGAAGTGTACAATGACCAAAACATTTAGTTTCTGGTTTAAATTGGCTGTTCTATTCTCTGTGAGTGATGAACCAGCAAAGCAGAATGTACTCATGTTTGAAGCTTGCATGATCATGTTTCAGACTCTTGAACTG
This sequence comes from Polypterus bichir lapradei, assembly GCA_026402145.1. NCBI lineage: Eukaryota > Metazoa > Chordata > Cladistia > Polypteriformes > Polypteridae > Polypterus > Polypterus bichir. The sequence goes on from JANRMT010062796.1 coordinate 75,114,524, forward strand.
TTGGAAAAATATAAATGTTTAGACATTGTCCAGAACAGCAGAGCTCACCTATGGATGGATGGGAGACATTACGCCTAGGACTACACTCTGTCTCAAAGTTGGACAAGTGCTGATTGCAAGAAACCCCAAATGCATCATGCTTTGGCCAAGTATAGCTCTCCTTTGAGTATTATATTCTTGTGAGTGTTACGCCTACATTAAACAGAAGCTAGTATTATTTTCCTTTAGTGTTACTGATTCTTTATTCCTTTTAGAATCACTGCTGTACCGCTAGGGAAAAAATATAATATATATTTTTATATATATCATTGGGTTAGCAATGGCTGTAATTTTTAAAGAACCTCTTCTCAGGGCGCATGCGCCACCTGCTAGATGCAGTCGTGACCTCACGTTCAATAGCAGATGGGATAAAAGGTCAGTGTTTGCGTTGAGCTTTATCTGATCTGCAGATAAATCCTTCCAAACCTTTATTGTATACTCTTTGTGATTAATTTTCATATCTTGCCTGAATTGTGACTGTGATTTTTGCCTCTATTCTGGGTTTCAGTTGCTTTGTTTTATTTTATTGTAGTTTATTTAGCCTTTTGCATGTATCTTTCAGTTATATTCAAGAAATTACTTGTCTATTTTCCTGCCGAGTCCGGACACTTGGCTTGGTTGACTTCAGTCAGACAGGCTCAATTCTAGGTGGAGTGGACAGGCTGCAATCTTGATCTTCCACTGTTTCAGAGTGGATGACAGTGAGCACAGCTAAGGCTTCTTCATTTAGTGTTTTAGTTAACCTGCCATGAATTTAACTAAACATCTATATATATATATATAGTGTATATAAATTCCAACGTCTCTCTGTCTGTATGTATGTCTGTCCACTTTTAACGAGAGAACTACTTAACAGAACTAGAGCGGGTTTTTTCTATAATTTGCTTGAACATTCTGGTCTTATCTTGCGACTTCTTTCATTGCACTAAGTATCATAGTTCTCTTGCAGCAGCGATTTATTCGCACAAATCCGAGAGAGCAGCTGCGGGCCGAGGGGAGGGGGAAGTGGGCGGGACCCTCCTCATTCACACACCTGCCTACACTCGAGTTGGTGTGACGTGGCATTGGCGAGAGGGTTTTAATCCCTCTAATCACAATGGACATGTCCTTTCAATTCAAGAGATTACAGTTCCCAGTGACGCTTTGCTTTGCAATGTCAATTAACAAGGCCCACGGACAGACACTCAAGTTGGCAGGAGTTGATGTTAACTCACTGTGCTTCTCGCATGTTTAGCTTTATGTCATGTTTGTTCCCCAAGAATAGCAAAACCAAAAATATTGTATATCAAGAGGCCCTTGGATACAAAAGCTATCAATATAAAATTTTCTCAATAGAAATTACATTTTTTTCTATTTTTTATTGATTTTTAAAGTTTGTCCTGTTTTACTGATACATGGGCAGAGCCACGGGGGACAGCTAGTCTCTTATACTTGAAATAATTCTGTTATATCTGTTAAATTATCTACTAATTTTAAAGAGTCAGTTTCTAGTTTCTCAATATAATTTAGCAGCAGTAGTTTCTCTGCTTCCACAATGACACAGATGGTGCTGCCAGAATTGCCTACCTGTAGTAATATATTCATCAAGGTAGTTCTTAACTGAAAGGGCACAGGAGAGTTGGGCATGTGAGGTATTCTGTGAGGTTGTGTCTGCTTCCAGTGGAAAGGGTATCCATTAAAGTTCTCAACAGCAGACTAGGTGTGAGAAGAAAAGAAACCCCCCCCTGCTATGGTGAAAAACATTAGCATGTCTACAAATACCTGCTGGATCAGGACCTCACTGACTCTGACTCTAAAATAACCCAACCTACCCGGAAAGGGGTCTCTCTCTGAATTGCCTATCCCAAGGTTTATTCCATTTACTAGCCGAAGCCCGCCATAGCATTATGCGGTGTAAGAATGGGAATGGAAAACGGTGAGAAAGGAATTCAGATATCAAGAAGAAATAAATACTTCTTGAAAGACGCAGGTGTGAATAGGTGTTTTGGTGGTGACGACAGATAATGAGTCAAAAGATCTAACCCTAGAAAAAGCCACGTACAACTGACTGTGGCTGAAGACTGGTTGTTAGAATTATTGTGAAGAGTAAACAGCATGTGGGATATCAGGTCTGTGCTCCGGCCTTTGGGTATCCGACAGTGCATGTAGAATTTCCGGCCAAGCAGGATTACATGTGAAAGTGATAAATAAATGAAAATTTACGTACTATGGCCATGGCATCCTGCTAGTTTTACTGCATGTATCTTGGACTTCCTGGAAATGTGGACGGTAATATGATCATTTTGCCTACACGTATGTTTTTATTTTCAGCGTTTGCTTTGCAGTGCGTCTGACAGTCCTTTGTATTGTTCCACGCGCAAATCTTGTTGATCTAATCTGAGATAGTTGAGTCGTGCACCCTCTGTTTTAACATACACATTGTGAGATGTGGCCGGCTTGTCATCCTGGCCAATACCCCCAGGCCGCCAGATGGAGCCCTCCCTGAAGTATGGAGGTGCCCCGAAGACCAGCAGGGAGTAATGGGACATGTAGTTTTTATACAAGACCCTGATGGATACCACAGGGGCCGCAAGAGGGAGCTGCAGGGAGGACCGAAGACTTCTTCGTGCCCTTTAACCCAGATGTTCGTCAAAGGAAGAGCGACGGGCTTCCGGGGTGAAAAGAAAGGATTTGTGCCTAACCCGGAAGGGATTGAGAGTCACATGGACTGGGGATCGGAACACTTCCGGGTCAGGGAAAATAAAAGGACTATGGGAGCTCCCAGACAGCGAGCTGAGCTGGGTGGAAGGGTGGCAACGCGTCTGGGAGTTGGAGAATTGTATTTGTGATTGATTATTGCTGGTTTATGAGTATTGTGGAGGAGAGGGTGCTTTGTGCACTGTGGCAATTTAATAAAGTCGATTATTGGACTTTTACCTGGTGTCTGGAGTTTTGGACAGGGGTTCAAGGGAACGAGAGTGCCCCCTATCTGTCACAGTGGCGTAGTCGGCAGGATACTCCAGCGTCTATTGCAGAGAACCTGAATATAAAATTTCTGTGGACAGCGAACCCTGAAAAGACAACGGCGTCAGGAATCACCACAACATCGCCAGAACCTGAAAATTCCAAGTCCAAAATGGGGAAGAGGAAGGGCAAGCAGAGCGACAATGCCAGCGGAAGAGCCTTGTGTGCAATAGCCGACGCTCAGGAGGAGTCACGGAGCGGCCTTACAAGTCCGGAGAAACCTCCAGGAACCAACAATCGCTCTGAGGTACGTGTCGGGAACGTTACTGAAAATCTGTTTATAATAACTCACTTTGTTCCGTGCATGTACCTCGGAGATGATCACCTGGAGGCTCCGCGGGGAAAAGAAGACTGCCCCGACGACGATGGCATGCTTCTGTCGAAGCCAGAGCACCTGGGAGACGACTTCCGCATGACGGCAACTGATGAGGGACACGGCAGCAAACCCGGTGCTTTCTGGGAAGGAGGAGGTCCGCGTCCCACTGTTTGCGCCTTCAAGCCCGAAGAAAAGGACTTGGACATTCCGAAGGGGAAGGGGGAGGCGAGCGAAGCACCGCTCACCCTGCGAAAAGGTAAAGAGGGTCGGGAAATGGCTGTTCGGGATGTCGATAAATTAAAAAAGACAGACCGCAGTCCGCTGAAAGAAGCGACCCGATCCTCAGCCTCGGAGAACTCCAAAACCCAGAAGCCTCTGTGAGACCCGACAGAGCACGTGCCAGAAGCGGGCGTGCTCATTGGCTCCTGGCCGGCAGGTAAGGCAAACGAGGAAGTGAGCCTTCTGCCGGCCGAAGTAAATAATGTTATTAATTTGCAGGAACTCGAGAAACTTATCGAGCCCGTAGTAAGTTTTCTACAGGTCCTGACGAGCATTGAAAAGATCGTCGGGGAGTTGGGAGCTGCAGCCAAAACGCCATTGGAGAAGGTGAGGGACTACGTGCGGCTGTTTGGTGGAGAGCCTCCCGTATTTCATGATGCGGCAGTACAGGTATGTGAAACCCGTACCGTATATAAAGCAAGAGGGATGCATTGTAATCCGGGCCCGCTCTTAATAAATAGCGGGTGCCAATACACGGCGTGCCCTACAAGAGAGGCTGGTTCGTTAACCGAGTGGTCGGTGGAAGGGCTGATCAATCCGGGGCAGCTAGACAGTGCTGGCTCCCGGAGCAAGGCGGCCCTAAAGACGCCGCCACCAGTAATTTATAAAACAAAAGGGGTGCAGACAGTAAAAGGGCTCTCTTCTTCTAATAGAGAGACTCAGACTGTGGATAAACTCCAGATGAAACAGGAGACCTCTAAATTAAAACCGGAGTCTCCTGACAAGTCGGAAAAGGGCCATAAGAGCACAAAGACGGTGGGGGAATTCTCCTCAGTGGAGAAGGGGGCGGCGCCAGAAGTACCCAGGTGCTTCAAGTCCCACAGAGAAAGACTCCCAAGGGGACCGCGGCTGTGCTACGAATGCTGCAGGCCGGGCCACGAGTGGAAAGGTTGTCCTAGGAAGGCAGAAAAGCAAAATATTTATTTTCACAATGTTCCTCCTAGGTTCACACGGGAGTGGCAACTGCATCGCCGGGACCCGGATTTAGGGGTGCTACATTAAAAGGATGAAACTTCTGCAATTAATTAATTTGTATTTTATATTTGTAATTAATTTAGACTAGTTTGCAATGACTGTTGCTCAATATCATAAAAGCCAAATTAAATCCATTGTGAATCAATGTCATATAACAATATACATATAACTGTATATACATGACACCTGATAACACTTGTGTGACTGGACAGGCTCACTGCTCCAGCTTCCACTGTCTGGCACCAATATACATATTTTAAATGAACCAGTGGTTAGTCTGAGGAGATATGCGGTGCATCTGAGAGGACGAAGGCTGTTGCTCTGCTGACATTGCTGTCTCTGTGTATCTTTGAAGATCTGACCTGCTGCTGATTAGACCTGTGGTTTGCCCAGGTGGACTGGCAGTGTGCTCTGTCCTTGGTTGAGTGAACTGGGCCTGAATGTGGTCAAGTGGACAGTGTACACTGTGTAGCTGACTGGACAGGTCATCTCCCATTTGAATTGAAGTCCTATCCTTATTTCAGACCAAGACCACAAACATGAACCATTCTGATAGCATACAAAGTGAAGAGAGGAAGCAGAAGAGGCCCTCTCTGATTGAACACAAATAGGCGATCTCACTAAGTTAATATAGCAGGTATTAGTAAGACAGACATCATTCTGACAGAGCACATGGTGAGGAGAGGAAGCAAAAGATGCTCTCTCTGATTGAACACAAGTATAAAGAAGAAAACAAACAAACAAATAAAGCTAAAGAGGGAAAATCGATTGACATTATCCAGCCCAGGGTGGAGAGTGCACGCACTTGCATCTGAAACCTGTAAATTCACCTTTCCTCGTAGTAAGTCAATATACTTAAAACCATAAACTCTAATCCTGGCACCTGAGGGGGGATTGAACAGATTAACCAGGAGGCCACCTCCCTATTGAAATTTTCTTTTTTCCTTTCGTTGCTTCCTAACTGCATGAACCCAAGCAAAATTTATGATTGTTTATGATTGATTATGACTGTTTTCATGCGTTGAATTTTTGTTTGCAGTTATTTTGTAAAAGTGCTGCAGTAAATAGCACTATAGCAATTGATTGTTTTTCTTCAGATGACATGATGGCATTGTGATTAAAGCCACAGCTCAGACGCTTTCTCTGTTGAGTGTGTATGTTCGTCAATGTCTGTTTGGCTTTTCCCTCCTAGCAATCCAGTTTTTCTCTCACATCCCACATGAAAATGAAATATATTGCAATATATCTGAAACAATATGTGGATATATCTTGCAGTATAATGTCAAACATTTGTAGTTCAATTAAATATTTTTGATATATATTTTTAAAATATAATCAACTATACATTTCCTTTAATATATTCTAACAAACATATCTGTACATACATATTGTATAAGATATGAAATATATGGCATGTTCTAGTCTATATTACTCAATAGTAGTTCCTACAGATGAATAAATCTACTGTAGAGCAAAATTTTTTTTAACTACAGTAATCCCTCGCTATATCGCGCTTCGACTTTCGCGGCTTCACTCTATCGCGGATTTTAATATGAAAGCATAACTAAATATATAACGCGGATTTTTCGCTGCTTCGCGGGTTCTGCGGACAATGTGTCTTTTTACTTCCTGTATATGCTTCCTCAGTTGGTTTGCCCAGTTGATTTCATACAAGGGACGCTATTGGCGGATGGCTGAGAAGCTAACCAATCAGAGCACGCAGTTAAGTTCTCCTGACTGAGAAGCTAACCAATCAGAGCACGCAGTTGAGCTCCTGCGTGCTGAATGCAGTGTTAACCAGGAAGTCTCGTCTCACTCATTCAGCATCAACGTGTTTCGCTGTGTAAAGAGTTGTGCTCTTTAGTGTTTATCTTTGTGCATAGTCAAGCCCTTCATTATGGCTCCAAAACAATCTGCTACTGCTTCAGGGGCCGTGCCTAAGCGCAAGAAGAAGATGTTAACAATTGCCGAAAAGGTAAACGTTTTGGATATGTTGAAGGCTATGATTCTTTTTATTTAAAAAGTAGGAAAGGAATATAAGATCTACGGCTGCAGCATCCTTTTAACCAGGGTGCAAAACGAGTTGTAAGTGGATGTAATAAGGCAGTAGTCTGGATGGAATCTGCTTTAGGGATCTGGATTGAAGACTGCCAGAAGAAGAACAACGGCAGTGCTACACAGTCGTCTGAAGTGGCTCCTTTACAAGGGCTGTAACGCTCTCCTTTGTTGTGCAGTAAAATTAAACTCATTGTTATCGAACAAGTCATTGTGTCATTGTTGGTGAGTAACCATAATTAATTTTCTTCTTACAGTGCTTAGTACATGTACGTACGCTTAGTGTCACTGTACACACATTTACTGTATACTATTTTTCTTGCATTGTACGTATTTATTGCTGGTGACCTGTCTATCGTAATGGCTGTAACATATGTGATATCGGAGACACTCAATATCTTTAAAATAATATTTAGGTTTTACTGTATATAAAGAGTGTGTTTATATACATAATTTCAATGAATCTTACCTAATATCTAAGAGAATACAAAGGGATTATGCTGTATAACTCTGCGGGGAATATTTATAAACAGTGCGGGAGAGTTTATAAGGGCTTAAAATATATAAAAATAACCATACAAACATATGGTTTCTACTTCGCGGATTTTCACCTATTGCGGGGGGGTCTGGAACACAACCCCCGCGATCGAGGAGGGATTACAGTATATACATATGGAATATTAGAACATCTGCTCTTAAGCAAATTTTCTATTAGTGGAAAGTTAATATACAAAACAGACAAATATATATTAAAATATGTCTATGTACTGTAAAATATATTGTAAATTATAACTAGAATTAATAGTTCTATATATCTGTTGTAATATATATGCTTTAAAGTATATTATTATTACTATATTAAAAATATATTGAGAAGTATATTTTGGAATATATAAAAATGGCAATAATTTACATATATATTAAATGTATTTCATTTTTGTAAGGGATCCCAAAGATGTGCATGGGAGACTCAAAATTGTCCCTGCATACGTGTATTTGGTTGAGTGTGCCGTGTGATAGACTGGCTCTCTTTCCACCTTGTGCCTAGTGCTGCCAGGATAAGCACCAGCTGTCCACCCTCCTGAACTGGATAAGCAGTGGATGGTTTGATCTACAGATTCTATGGTTCTCAGTGGTGAACATGTAGACTCCCAGTGTTTTTAATGCCTGTGACTGTGGAAGGGATGCCAAGTGGGGACTGACATTTCAGGTGCATAAATACCAAGAGGTTAAGTGAACTAATGTTAGGAGTCAGTAGAGTGCATGCTGGAAAAGAGAGCCAGGTGTTACATGGGTGACCCCTTGACCTGGTCCAGTCACTCGGGTCCCCAACAATGAGGATCTTATCAGCTGGATCTGTAAGTGCTGTAAGTGATGCTCCCTCACAATGCAAGTAACGTGCCTCATTCGGGACTCCATGAGCAACCGCTCATTCAACACAAAGTCAAACCAACGGAGCGGAGAGACACAGTACCAAATGAGTCCAGTCACTGGATAGTGTCCATGTCTCGCAACCATATAGCAAGATAGGAAGCACCAGGACTGTAAAGACTTGGACCTTCATCCTTTTGCACAGATATAAGAAGGCCACACACCCCTTTCCAGTGACCTCATGAACCCCCATGCTCTCCCAATCCGTCTACTGACTTCATAGGAAGAGTCACCAGAAATATGAATGTCACTGCCAAAGTAAGTAAACCTCTCGACAAGTTCGTCACTCTCTCTGCAAACAAACACACTGCTGATGGCTGTGCCCAAGAGGTCATTACAGGCCTGGATCTTGGATTTAATCCAGGACACTCACAAGCCCAGACACTTAGACTCCTCGCTCAGTCTCGCGAGTGCCCCGATCAGAGCCTCCCACGAAGATCACAGCATCGTCAGCAAAGTCAAGATCCGTGAATCTTTCTTCACCAACAGATGCCCTACAGCCGCTGCCCAACACCCAATCCATACAAGCATTGAACAGAGTAGGAGCAAGAACACAGCCCTGATGAATACCAGAATCAATTGGGAAAAATGCAGAGGTCCTCCTCCACTCTGCACAGCACTCACAGTACCAGTGTACAGGCCTGCCATGATATGCAGCAACCTCGAGGGGATCCCGTGAACCCTCAGGATGTCTCACAGGGCCGCCTTGATCAACTTGAGTTGAACACTTTACAAAAATTGACAAAGGCTGCAAAGTAACTCTGCCAATATTCGCTTTTGCACTCCATGAGAACCCTCAGTGCCAGGATGTGATCGATGGTAGACTTCTTAGGCATAAAACCAGACTGTTCTAGTCGCTGGTAGGTCAGCAAGTGATCATGGATCCTATTGAGGATGACCCTAACAAGAACCTTACCCGGCACCGAGAGCTTCCATTTATCCCCTTGTAGTTGCTGGAATCCAGGCAATCACCCTTCCCTTTCCAGATAGGGATGACAAGTCCCGTTTTCCAGTTAGTTGGGATGATGTCAGTCTCCCAAATGGAAGCAAAGATTGCTTGCAATGCCAGGAGGTCAGCCTTACCACTAGCCTGGAGAAGTTCACTCCAGATACCACAGATCCCTGCAGCCTCACCTCAGCTAGTTCACCTTATGTGCAATCTCAGTGAGACTGGGTGGTTCACAGCTAATTGGAGGATCAGCCTCAAGAACCGTGACTCAGAGATATCCAATGTCCTAGCCGGAGGACCTTACCAGGCATTGAGAGCAGTGTTATCCCCCTGTAGTTGCTGCAATCCAGGCGATCACCCTTCCCTTTCCAGATAGGAATCCACTGTATGTTAATGCTTTATCTGATATAATTAAATGGATAATTCGTTGAGCTCACATTCTGGAAAGTTAAGTGTTTGGGTGATTCATGAGCTCTTCAATGAAGATTAAGTAGAATAAAAACAATGCATTTTCAGTCATAGCCTTCATTTACATATTCTTATTGAGTCATGAACAGTCACAGCATGACTGCTAGTCATGAAGTGTGACTGCACAGTGACTCATAGTGCTTTGCGATGAATTACTTTAAAATCAAATGGGTTTGATTCTGTCTTAAGTTGCAGGGATGAGTCTTTGTGTGCACAACAGCATTGACAAACAGTGAGTGCTCTGCTAGAAGGATAATGCATACAATGCAGCTGAAAGGAAAGAAGGAAATCAGGTGTTTTACATGATGCAAACAGAAGAGAGGTTTGTTTATCTGAGATCTCATATTTACTGTACCATGACAGTGTACTGGAGGAAGGAAAATGATGGGCTGAGACTGCTGATGAACTCACCAGACCCGGAAAACATTAACTCAATAACCAGTGTTGTCAGACGTCATGTTAATTGATTGTCAAAATGCAGTGAGATCACCTTATTTTGGGGATTCAAAACTGTACTGAAGAGTCGATTAAGGTTTTATACAATCTGATATATTCAAGGCAATGACATTCAGCTACAACAGTCTTTAAGTTTGTCTTGCTCTCTGACTCAATGTCAAGTACTGTGATTCAGACTTAAGAAGACTTTCCTAAACTTTTATTCTGTGTTCTAACCAACCTTTTCCAAGAATGGAGCAGTTAGAGTAAGCGTCCGAAGTGAAGACAGACCTTTCTTTTTTCACAGTAACCGCAAAACAAACCTATCAGCAAGTGGGGGTCAATCCATTGGGCATGCTAGGAGGATGGCTCCTCCATTTCCAAAACAAGAAACATAGTCACAAGAGCTTAATTTGGAAATTTATAATATTTCTTAAAAAAATTCAGTATTTCTTATAAATTCGCTGTGCAAAACAGAGTATCTCCTTTATTTTTCAGGTAAAGCAGTGTTTGAAGTTGGTGGGAATGGTTCGCAATGCAAATCCACTAATTTTAAAGTTTTATTTTAAGCAATCCCTCACTTCTCATACTGCCCCTTTACTTTCTAAACAATGGAGGACTGTTATCATCATACCAAAGGGTGGTGATGTATTGCGTGTTGGTTGCATTTGTCTTTTTGTTTTTGCCATTGTCTTTTAGTCCATTTGCTCAGCTATTAGTCATTATGATCGTCTGATGCTTTTTGACATAATGACGAGCATACAAGATTGGACTACTTATGATCTGAAATCTGAGCTACTGCCTCCACTGAATCAATGCCTGCATGGCCTGCATGGACTGCCTGACTTCTCTGAAAACAAAAGAAAGAAACAAGCAAGGAAATGGGGATGAAGAGCCAGGAAACAGGGACTGTAACCTCTTCTGCCAAGCATCGATCTGACTAATGATCAATCGCTGGACAACAAGCTGGGTTAGCTCCAATATAGACTGAAATTTCAGAGAGAGATTAGAATCTGCTGTCTCACTTATCTCGCTTACGGAGACTTGGTTGATCGCTGACACCCCTGACTCAACAATTCAGCTGAAGGCTCCAGAACAAAGAATGGTGGCAGAGTGTGCTTTTTCAAAAATAGAAAATGGTGCACAGATATGGAAATCATTTTGAAGTTCCGTTTCCCTGTTCTGGAATATTTAATGATTAGATGTAGTTCATTTTATGTGCCGAGGAAGCATTCAAGCTGTGTTTCTGACTGTTGTCTATATTCAGTAGAATGGAATCTTCAAGTCTACACTGAACAAACTTTATAATATCATCTCGAAGCATGAATATACTCATCCCGATGGGCTTTGTGTGATCACTGGTAACTTTTACAGAGCAAATTTCACGGAGGTGAGCTCTAAATATTTTCAACATGTTTCTTTGCCAATCAGGGGATATAACGTCCTGGACCATTGTTATAATGGAGAGATTATTACTCTTTGACCCAGTGACACCTGGGTCAGTCAGTTCATCTGTCTGTGCTCCTCCTTTCTGTTTACAAACAGAGGCTTAAGATTGCAGAGCCACTAACAAAAGAAGGGCAGCTCTAGACACCAGAAGCAGAATAAAGGTTACAAGATTGTTTTATTCTGTGGTCTGAGACATGTTGAAGAAATCCTCGGCTGATGTAGATGAATTTGTGACTATTGCCATATACTTCATTAAGAAAAGCTTGGAGGACGTTGAACACAGAAAAATAGTCTGGTCATTTCCAAATCAGAAGCCATGATTAAAGAGTGAAATTTACAGGAAGCTAAAGCCTTGCTCTACTGCAGTCCAGTCTGATCACACAGAAGCCTACAAGATCAAGAGCTGCTGGTATGAACTCCAGAAAGTTATCACACAGGAAAAATGGAAGTACGGCAGGTGCTTAGAATTACAGTTTAGTGGCGCTCAGGATATCTTACAAATGGGGAAGGACATATGGGTGCTGGATAGTTATGACACCAGTAGTCACTGGGGACACTTTTCATCCAAAAGAGTTCAACACTTATTTTGCCAACTTTGAGTGTAGCAACAGAGAGCCACCTGTATGAATTCCTGCTGAGCAGCACGACTGTACCTTAACTGTCACTGCTTAGGATATGAGGAAATCTTTCTGGAAAATCAATGTTGGAAAAGCAGCTGGACATGATCAAATTGGCAGAAGAGTTTTAAAAACATGCAGTGATCAGTTAGATATTGTTTGTAGGACATACAGTATTTAACCATTACCTGAGTAAAGCAGTCTTGTGCTTTAATAATACAATTATCATTCCAGTGTCCAAGAAAAACAACATGTAATGCCTTAATGACTTGTCCAGTGGCGCTGGCTCCTATTATTATGACACATTAAGGAACATTAAGAGTGTTATTACAATTATTCCAAACAGCCTGCAGTTTGCTTATAAATACAGCAGGTCTACAGAGGACACAGTAGCCCGTGCATTGTCGAGCATTTGGGAACATATGGATAAAAAGAGTTCTTACGTCAGATTGTTATTTATAGATTACAGAAACACTGTAACACAACACTGTAATTCCATCCAGAATGACCTGCAAACTCCTTGACCTGGGTCTCAGTGCTTCTCCGTGTATTTGAATTTTCAGCTTTCTGAATGGTGAACCTCAGCCTGTGTGGATTGGTAACACACTTTCTCCACACTGATTCTGAACACTGGCACCCCTCAGGGCAATATACTAAGTCTTCTGCTGTACTCTTTTTTCACCCATTACTGTATAGCTCAGAGGTCTCCAATACGTCGCTCGCGAGCTACCAGTAGCTCACAACCCCTTTCCAAGTAGCTCGCCAAAGGGTTAATAAATGTGAAAACTTGATTAGTCAAATTTGGGAGGGTGATCTTTCCAAAAAATCATATCATGATCCTTTTAACACAAAATCACGACCCACAATCTGAATTGCAATCTATCTTTTCAATGTGGCATACACTTAAGAGACTATCTGGACTCAAACTCATCAAGACCTAAGTAACACTTCATTTTAAATATCAAACAAAGTTGAATTCAATTGTTCTCTTGTTCGCTAGCTAAGCTGGTGAGTGAATGTGGAAGGCCCCTCACCTCAGCCCGCTCTGTGTTTCTGGGATTTGCGTAAATAAATTGGTACCACAAGCAAACTATGATACATAGCAAAATGAGGGAAGCTGCAAAATCAACCAAAATGTTCAGGCAAATTATAGAAAAAAATCTGATCTAAATCCGTTAAGTAGTTCTCTCATGAAAAGCGGACAGACATACAGACAGACATTGGATTTTATATATTATATACTCAGCAAAAAAAGAAACGTCCCCTGACTTTCAACTGTTTTTACTTTCAGTAGACTTAATGTGTAAATATTTGTATGAACACTAAAAGAGTCAACACCATAAGACATAAACTAAAAATGTTTCACAATGTGTCCCTGAATGAAGGGAGGCTCAAAATCAAAAGTACCAGTCAGTATCTGGTGTGGCCACCAGCTGCTTGAAGTACTGCAGTGCATCTCCTCCTCATGGACTGGACCAGATTTGTCAGTTCTTGCTGTGAGATGTTACCCCACTCTTCCACCAAGGCACCTGCAAGTTCCTGGACATTTCTAGGGGGAATGGCCCTAGCCCTCACCCTGCGATCCAACAGGTCCCAGACGTGCTCAATGGGATTGAGATCTGGGCTCTTTGCTGGCCATGGCAGAACACTGACATTGCTGTCATGCAGAAAGTCACGCACTTTTTGCCACTCCTGTCTGGTCCAGCGAAGGTGGGTTTGTGCCCATAGGCGGCGTTGTTGCTGGTGATGTCTGGTAAGGACCTGCCTTACAACAGGCCTGCAAGCCCTCAGTCCAGCCTCTCTCAGCCTACTGCGGACAGTCTGAGCACTGATGGAGGGATTGTGTGTTCCTGGTGTGACTCGGGCAGTTGTTGTGGCCATCCTGTACCTGTCACGCAGGTGTGATATTCGGATGTACCGATCCTGTGCAGGTGTTGTTACACGTGGTCTTCCGCTGCGAGGATGATCAGCTGTCCTTCCTGTCTCCCTGTAGCGCTGTCTTAGGCGTCTCACAGTGTGGACATGGCAATTTATTGCCCTAGCCACATCAGCAGTCCTCATGCCTCCCTGCAGCATGCCTAATGCATGTTCATGCAGATGAGCAGGGACCCTGGGCATCTTTCTTTGGGTGTTTTTCACAGTCGGTAGACAAGTCTCTTTAGTGTCCTGCGTTTTTAGAACTGTGACCTTAAATGCCTACTTTCTGTAAGCTGTTAAGGTCTTAACGACCATTCCACAGGTGCATGTTAATTAATTGATTATGGTTAATTGAACATGCATGGAAAACATTGTTTAAACAATTTACAATGAAGATCTGTAAAGTTATTTGGATTTTTAAAACATTATTGTTGAAATACACAGTCCTGAAAAAGGGACGTTTCTTTTTTTGCTGAGTATATATTAGTAAACCTACAAAATAATGTGCATTTAAAGTCTCAACAGCATTCTCAGCATTTCTGGAACTTAGCAGAGCCAGATAACTATAAGAATCTTCACCAAGCAGTTCTGAAAATGTCTGCTTTGTTTGGGTCTCCATACTTCTGTGAGTCTGACATGAATGTCATGAAATCAAATTTCGGAACAAGACTGAGAGACGAACATTTAAATGACTCCATAAGAGTGAACCTAAGTGGCTTCACTCCACCATACACCTGCCTCTCTTGTTGACTCCACACAGTGCCAGTCATCTGACTAACTAAAAAACACATCACACATGCAACTGGACATGTGAAGTGAAACAGTGACATGTAACAAAATGACAAATGAATAAGTCATATCTGTGTATTTGGAATCGCATTGTTCTATTTGACAGCATTCATGTTTTAATTCAATAGTGTGAGATACACTAGAAAATGCATACAGACATACAAAATGCACTTGCAGGTGAACTAAATATTTTTTGAGATGTTTCAATGCCTGCGGTGGGCTGGTGCCCTGCCTGGGGTTTGTTTCCTGCTTTGTACCCTGTGTTGGCTGGGATTGGCTCCAACAGACCCCCGTGACCCTGTAGTTAGTATATAGCAGTTTGGATAATGGATGGATGGATGGATGTTTTAATGAAAAATGTGAGTTGTGGACATTAAAATTTTGTAAGTGTTCAGGCAAAACAAGCTTATTCAGTTTGTTTGGGTTGAAATAAGCTATGAGAATAAACATTAGAAAACATGAGTAGCTCTTGGCCATTTTCATTTTGTAAAAGTAGCTCTCAGGCAAAAAAAGGTTGGAGACCCTTGGTATAGCTAGATAAAGCTCCAATAACATCATAAACTTTTCTGATGATTCCACTATCATAAGCTTGATCACAGATAATTATGAGACATCCTGTAGAGAGGAGATTAGGCTCTTGTGGTGGAGTAAGGACAATAACCTGTCTCTAAACATCAGCAAGACTAAGGAGATGATCATTGATTTCAAGAAGCAGAAAGTGAATTACACCCCCCATTTACAATGGGGGCCAGGCTGTTGAAAGAGTCAAGAGTTTTAAATTCCTGGGGGTTACCATCACCTTTTATCTTAGGTGGACAGAACATCAGTCACCAGAAAGGCATATCAGCGACTTTACTTTCTCAGACATCTGAGGAAGCTCTGAGTGTCTCCAGCAGCCCTCGTCAACTTTTATAAATGCACTACAGAGTCCATTCTGACATGCTGCGTGGTATGCTGGTATGACAGAACTTCTCCTTCTGCACTGCCTTGCAGTCCCTAGATGGTGAAAACAGCACAGATCATCAATGGCCCACAGATACTATCTGTTAAAACATATTTGCCCAGCGCTGTCTGGGAAAGGCAAAACAAATCATAAAGGACCCCCAGTCACTCTGCATGGACATTTTTATCCCTCCTCAAATCAGGCGGGATCTATAGAACTATTAACACCAGAACTGTTAAGATTTAAGAACAGTTTCTACCCATAGATAACAAGGCTGCTCAACTACCACACTTTATGTGATAAAAAAGCCTGTAATCAACTAAGCTAATTAAGTGCCACATCTTCTGTGATTCTTGTGTATGTAATGTTGTGTTTAGTGTTAATTACTGTGAATATTATTGATATTAGATTTAAATTTGAACTTTTCCTCTTCTTAATTTTTATATTGGGTATTATTGTGCCAGAGGGGAACATTACAGAAGTAAGAATTTCAGTGTACATTGTACATGTGACAATTAAAGGCCTTGACTTCGACATATGAGGACAACTGAACCTTTAACTTTGATAATGTGGAAGATGCAAGAGTTTCGATTGGTCTATTTAATTTATAAGAGAGTTTAATTTTTGCTGCATAAATCCATTCAGTATGTGAGCAGCAGCGTATCGTGAACTTTTGCACATTGAAACAAACCCTCATACTTGAAAAACCAATTAGAATGGAAGCAGCAGAGCCAAGCTGTAATATTACCATAAACCCTTGAGATGCCTCATCACAACCTCCCTCCATTCATTATGGAGTGAACCCAGGAAATTTTGAAAGCCACTGCATCATATCTGAGCAAGACATTGTCCAAACTGATAATGAATTCATAATGGCAAACTGGGATGCAGTATATGAAAGTTATTAGATTCATGTGGCCCGTCTACCAGCTAAGAACTTCAGGTGTCATGCAGTGAGAGTACTGTCTCCTGGAGTGGTGCAGGCAGAGTTGGTGTTTTCTTGTGGTAGGGTCCTTGGGTGGCCCTATTTTCATTTTAGACACTTTACTATGTAAACCTTAACTGAATCTTCTAAACACAAACTATAGCCCTCATTCTGTTTGTTTGCACTCCCTTTTATAGCTATAACTTCAGGCAACAAGATAGACTGCCAAAACACTCAAGAGTGAAAGGGACACTTTTCATTCATAGATTAATTTAAGGTTTCCATTTTTGCCCAAAATATAAGCAGAGTAAAAATGAGTGCTGACAAAATCAAACAACATGATTAATTGAATCTTATTAAAGTATCTATTTATTAATCTTGTTAATTAGTTTATCTGGTTTGGTTAGGTTGTCAGGTGGCTCTCTGTCTCAGTATGTTGATTGGTTTTTGATCTGATGTGGTCCAGTAAGGTACCAGTGGCCTACTTCTATGTTTTGTAATGGCCCGAGACCTTTGAGATGTGCAACCTTTTCAGGTCTGGGGAAATGCTAGGATGATTGCCCCAGGAGTTCAGAAGAGTGTTTCTGACTTCAGAAATGTCTAGAGGATTTACCATGGAAAAAAACTCCTGATTAAGGCTTAAAAACTCTTTTCTGGTTATACTATAACTCCAGTGAACTTTGAGTCAGGAAGTGAGTGGAGGCAACACTTCACCTGGCAATAAGAAGATATGGCATAGTGTTGTAGGAAAAAAAAGCTATGAAAGGTAAAAGGGTGGCCTTGGTATTGGTTGTAATCACAGCTGGGTCTTGTAATACCAAGCCCCGACAGGGACTTTTGTTCATTAACAGAACCAACCTTTTCAGGGTGAATGTTTTAGGTCTTTCAACATCATACACCCTCACCCAGGTGGCCCAGCAGAGTTTAATCAGACATCCACCGTGTCTGAGGTGGCATTAGCCCACCGCTCATGTCCCCTCAACCATGGCCATCTTGAGGCCCCTCTCCACTGCCTCTGTATTTTTCCTGTTGGCCTGCTTTCATTGTTCCCCCTTGATGCCCAGGAGATGGAATTCCTTGCTGAGAGATTGGCCAGCAAACTACTATGTGTTCCATCCTTTTATGTGGCACCAAGTCTGCATAACTGGCTCACTTCCTTTCCGTGGCCCCTTCCACTCTGCCTACCTAGGGGAATGTGAGCTCCTGCAAGTCCACTTGTATTGTTGACTATGACAGCTGCACTATGTCTGGCCTGAGCATGGTCATTGTGATGGATTCTGGGAACAGAAGTCGCTTCCTCAGGTGAACCCTTGCCTGCTAATCCCGGGCCATTGAAAGGACCGCTTCCTTCACCCTTTTTATAGTTATAACATGAAGCAATTACCTTTTCAAGGAGCATTTGCATATACTGAGAAAATCACCTACTGTCATTGTTATGTCTGTCAGTCTGTACGAAACAACTTGGCTACCTGGAGACTGATTTCGCAGAAATTTGGCAAGCTTACTCTTCACAAACATTTCTTAGGATTTGTCACCCATTATGGATGTGTGTATGTTATTTGGTTTCTTGTTTCAATGTATTTAAATAAATAATACTACAATAAACTGTCTGTGGAAAACTGTAAACAAAGATTTCATCAGCTATTGACCACCTGGTCGCACAACACTCCCAGTATGCTATAATTATGTGCAGAGTATTAGCATTACATCTTTATTATTGATCCAGAAAAAGAAATAGCAAAACATAAAGAAATTGCTCAATGTAGAAGTCAATAAAATGTTACAAATCAGTGTCTGAAAGACTGTCCTTTTTAAAAGGAACCCAGTGGCAATATGCTGGGACTTTTAAGAAATCTTTAAACATATATATATAAAGGATTCATAATGCTGAAAACAAACAGTAATGAAAATATATTAACCAATAAACCCGAGAGATTTTTCACTGCAGCTAATAAGGCCACCAAAATAGAAAAGGCACAAAACCTTACGACACCATGCGTTAAAGCAAATTGATGAGTAAACTGTACCTATAGTTAGTGTAGCTGCGTTTTTCCTAAAATTACCAAAGTTCAGCAGCTCTAGCATAAAAATAGGATTCAACAAAAGACTGACGCGCGGAAATGAATCCACAGACACAATATCTTTGTTTTTAAAAGTTTTAGTTAAAATTCAAAGTAAAACAGTTCACACAAAAAAGAGAAAATTGAAATAGCAAAAAAAAAAAGAGGAAAAGTTCTTGTTAAAAAAGTTCTGGTCAAAGCTTAAATCTTGTTACATTTCAAATTGTTACAAATCACTTCAAAACGTTTCTGAACCATTTGAAAACGGTCAGAAAACTGTATGCCTATCTCATTTCTAAGCTGAAAATGGGTCTTTTAAGTCCCTGTTTACTGGAACCTGTTTTAAACAACAACTGACACAATTATCACACTGTATCTCAATTACAGCAAGAAAGTTCTATCTCTTACTAACTTATAGGGGGAAAAGACTATACCACTGTCTATGACTATGAAAGAAATTGTATTCTATTCAAATTAAGCAAACATTAATATGAGTTTAACTCAAAACTTTAACTTTCTAAGATTGGCTCTTGCAGCCAGCTACCATGCTGTACTTTAGAAAGCAGGGAGGTGCTTTGCACTTCTTTTTTTCATTAACTGTTTCCTTTCCTTAAATAAAAATATATATGTGGCAGATCTATACATAATTGACTTTCACCTTCCATGAGCAAGCAGAACTGTTTTGAGTCCATTAAACAGCAGCACTCATATATTTGTTTACTTCCATGCTCTTTAAAAAGGGTCACTTGAACCCGGCTATATTCTTTGGCCCTGTAAATATCACTCTTTAGGATAGCCAACAGCAATAATGCTTTTTGATGAGTGGTCTTTGGCAAAGTTTCATTTGTGAATAAATAATTGTATCCTGGGAGGTGTGGGCTCCAATCGGTTGCATATGTGCATAGGCACGCTTTGCTCTGGGATTGATTGGGGTGTTTGGCTGATCACGCAGACACATGCAAATGCATTTGTCAGGTGCTTCATTCACACCTTGGAGGTAGTGGTGTATCACACCTGCGCCAAATCAGGCCAGATATAAGGAGCCTGCATGGCAGAGTAGGGGATTAAAAAGAGGATAAGAGGATGAGAAAATAGAAAGACACAGAGGTTAAAAGAAGAGATGATAAGAAATGGCAGGATCAAGAGAGGAGCTGGTGCAATGTAAAGTGGAGGCAGGCATTCAAGAAAGTGAGCCTCAGCAGAGGAGCGTATGGGGAGGATTACTGGGTAAGGCTGAAGAGTGGTAGCAGGAGGCATGGGAGTAAGGCTTGGTGCTGCACCTCACAGATGTTATACGACTGCCAACAAGGACTCGAGCGCCATTAATAAAGTGTTGACTGTGCCTGTTGGCAGATGTTTCCTCATGCTAAGGTGACCAGTATAGGTGAGCTAAGGGGATATCATTTTAGTAAGAAGCACTGTGGCTCACTATAGTTTTAATGGATGGATTCTACGCATGGATGTTAACTTCATTTTAGTGAAATATTTATTTGATGACTTTTAACCTCACATTTACTGATTTTATGGATTATTAATTTAATGATTGGTGCACTGCACTTTTTGAACCTTTGCATTTCTGGTAAAAAAGCACATGAACATTTTTCTAGAAACCCCTTGCTGAATATGTGTGTCCTCATTTGCCCAGTTCATCTCCGTACACAACCATCGAAGGTTTCGGGTTAAAGAGTCTCCTGGGAGCGACAAGAGAGTGTGGAGATAACCTGGACAATCACATGCCACAAATAAGATAAACACTCAGTTGGCACATCTGGGACAGACTGTCAGGTTTTAGTGATTGTGCATCCCTTCTAACAGAGTGGCAAATGTCATTTAGACACACAGGTTCTCATACATTGGCATTATTGTGAATATCTATTGGCCATTTGATTGCAGGTGGTGATGTCACTTGTAGAATCCATAAATGCTTACATATGCTTTGAAAGATGGTTTAGGAGGTTGTGTTGTGCGCAATAAAACTGAAGCATGTGATTTCTATTTATTGGAGTTTTACAGTGTAAATCTTATACCTCCAGTACATGTTGTTTATTGGCATGCTTTAGTTATTGACAAGATACATTCTCATTAATACTTTGATGAGGGCACCACAGACCCTATCCTGTACAAAAAGAACTGTCCAGTCCAGCCTCTTAAATTAGGGGTCACAGATTCAGCTCATGAAATGACGCAGTGGCTGCTGGGTTTTGCTCATCATCTAAAGATATTTCAGGACTGAACCTTTTACCTACTTTTTAGGTTTCCCTTGCTGCTCATTACATCCTCACCCACCTAAGCTGATCCCCTAGCAATCAGTTAGCCAACATTTTAGATTATACAATATTCATATTAAAAACTATAAATATATATGTTCACATTTTTACTGTAAGTTCTACTTTTAAATTTTGCTAGCCAATGTCCCTGGTATTGCCTGAGTACTTCTGTAAAATTGGTTGAAGTAAGATAGCAAATATTCACATGTTTTTAAATGCTTTCTGAGATGCAAAGGGCTCACCCATCCTCTGCACTACCACTCAGATTATCAATTTGTCTGCTCGCTTTATCTTTTTGTGTCTGATTGGATCCCATAATTGCTGTAACTCCTTGCTGGATTGTAACCATGAACGTTGTTTCTTTGTATTTCCTGGTTTGGTATGGTTTCATGAATAGATGTTTAATCTCATGTTAATAAACTGGAAGGTCTTTTGAAAATTTTGAATTACGAGACTGCAGAAAGTATCCACAGTAGGGTTGGCCAGGAGAGGATTGTGGACCACAGACATCACTGACAGTACTAGTGGTAGTTTTCAATGATGTTATTAAGATGATTCAAAGTGGATTCTTTCAAAGTTGATTTAAAATCGCTACAAATCATGAAACTGCTTAGGCATCAAAGCCTCAAATTATAGTGCCTTATCATAAAATGGACTTGAATGAATGAATCAAGAAACAGTAAAAGTTATTAATGTCATCCTCAATCGTTCTCTTTCTACCATATTCTGAACAGTGACGTGACATTCACTAAAACATCTCATTTCATTCTGTTTTTGTTGTGCACTTAATAACAATAAGCAGTTGTACAATATGGCTTTTTCAAAAATGTAAGGTTTTACTTTCATTAAAAATGAAATGGAATTATTTTAACACTTAAAGGGTCTTCACAAAAATGGAGAAAGGATTTTTCAAATTATTTGGAAATAGCAAAATACCCGCGCTTCGCAGCGGAGAAGTAGAGTGTTAAAGTAGTTATGAAAAAGAAAAGGAAACATTTTAAAAATAACGTAACATGATTGTCAATGTAATTGTTTTGTGACTGTTATGAGTGTTGCTGTCATCAAGGATTTGATTATCATTATTTCTTTCAATCAGGTTCGTATTTGGAGGACGTGTTGTGTTCAAGTTACATTCCGTGTTTGTCAACTGTTGTAAAGATAACAAGTTTCATTCATCAAAGTGTTTACTACCCAAATCGGTACTCATGAATCTAAGATGTTTAACAGGCATTCCCGGTATTAAGTTGTGGATTTGCCTGCGAATATTTAGCGGCAGCATGTCTATGAACTTAATTTAAACTTAAGCTTTACACCTTGCTTTCCTATTGATATGTCTACAAAGGCTTGTTCAGCTTCAGAGGGTTGTTCCTTTCTTATTGCATCAATAAACAGCTCGTCTTCCTCTTTATCTGAGACATCACACACTGCATGCACGGGTTTACCTTTCCCAGTCCTGCAAACTTTAGCGAAGTGGTTCAATTTACCACATTATTTACACTGTCTTCCTTCAGCTGGACATTGACTTTTTCCACTGTGTGCTTTGTTTCCGCAGTAGCTGCACTTATGAATATGCTTGTATGCGTCACTCGCTTCATATTGTTTTCTGCCTTCTCAATTGTGTAATGAGTTTTTTGATCAGCGCTCTTTGGAGCTCTTGCTTGTTGTCTGCGTACTGCGTTCACAGTCAGTTCATGTGAGCCGCTCGAAGTACATGCTTTGAAGGTTCTCAGCTGTGCTTGTGCTATCTCGTGCAATCTTGCGATGTCCACGGCTTTATTTAATGTTAGCTCAGACCCAGCACGTAAACGTTTCTCTCGCACTTTCGCTGAGTTTGTGCCAAACACTATTCTATCCCTGACCATCTCATCTTCGTTTGCATAAGCACAGTCCTTCACCAGCAATTTTAACTCCGTTACAAAGTGATCAAAAGTCTCATTTATACCCTGCGTCTTCTCATTAAACTTGTATCTCGCGAATATCGTATTCGTCTTAGGCATGACACGCCTCAAAACGGTCATAGTGAGTTTTCAGTACCTTGGCTTCCTCCTAGGTGAGAGTCCATGTGTTAAAAATGCCTCTTCCTTTTTCCCCAGTCCACAGGAGCAGGTAGCTGCATTTCTCACTCTCGTCTTTGCCTTTTAGCGGACCAGAAAACATCAGCTCCACGTGCTGTCGGAACTTTTTCCATTCTCCCGGCAGGTTAAGAGAATCCCAGTCAATTCGTGGCGAGGGAACTCCAACAAAATTCATGACTGTCCTCTATTCTGACACCATGTCTTGTTTTCACAAATTGTGAAAAATGAAACAATGGCGAGGCTTTCTTTTAAAGTATGCAGGGGAACTTTATTTATTACAGCTCTTACATTCACAGCATCCGTGCTCTAAATTAACTTCCATAATAGTAACCCTTTTTCTGGTGCCTTCCTGATGACATAGGTGCCTAAACCATGCCTGATAATAATACATTTCAATGACATATAAATACTACAGTGATCACCTCGATAGACATCTCACCACTAAAATCGCTACTCGTGAATCTAAGATGTTTAACAGGCATTCCCGGTATTAACTTTTTGATTTGCCTGCGAATATTTAGCGGCAGCGTGTCTATTGGATTGCTGCTGATGGACGGCCTTATATGGGCAGGCACTCAATTATGTGGGAGGCGTGGGTATGGGGGACGCAATATAGGCAGGCAGCCAACTATGTGGGAGGCGTGGTGATGGGGGACGCAACTCCGCCTCACATGGCAACCGAGCTGCAGGTTATGGCCGTATATATGTACGTAAGTAGGATTCAGTTATGACTGTTACGTGTAGAATTTCGAAATGAAACCTGCTTAACTTTTGTAAGTAAGCTGTAAGGAATGAGCCTGCCAAATTTCAGCCTTCTACCTACACGGGAAGTTGGAGAATTAGTGATCAATGAGTGAGTGAGTGAATCAGTCAGTCAGTCAGTCAGTGAGGGCTTTGCCTTTTATTAGTATAGAAGAAGAAGCTGCACCTGTGGTCTTAGATGAGATCCCACTTTGGTCGGTAAACAACTTTTGTGCAAACTGATAAGAGTGTCCTCCCCTTGGCTTTAGCACACTCCTGTTGCCTGATGGGAAATGTAGTCTCTGCATCAGTGCAAATTGAACATTGTGAGCACAAGGTGATGTGATCAGAAAGAAAGTGGAGGCTGACACAGAGCCTCCTTCTATCTGTAATTCGGATAAGAAACTGAGACAAAATCCCTCGTGATTGCTCCTACACTTTTAGTGTAGTCATTGAATGCTGCCTGGAGTTTTTTGTTTTCCTCTCTTTTGTTATCAACTGGCCATAGCTTGACAATTAATAAATGGACACATTAAGTTAGTTTCAAACTGCTTTGTTTCTCTGTCTGTTTAAACAAAATTTTGTCTTTTTTGCCTGCTCCTAATGTATTTAATAATTTAGAAAGTTTAAAAGTGCATTTACCTCTATACTTGTATCAGCACTCTAAGCCTGCTCTAAGTGAAAAGTGCTACAGAAAATAATGGAACTGAATTTCCATATCAATGACTCTTTTTTTTCCTACAGGCCAGAAGATGCAATGCTCCCTATCCATTTTCATTTTATATAAATTAATGCACTGTGAGTCTTTACATGGTTTATAAATGAAAGAACAGAATGACCTAAATCTTTAACTGTTTCCTCTTCATTAGTATTATTTATTTAGCAAACAGCTCAGGATCACAGTTGGCAGCACTCCAGACAGAGACGTGGTCCAGTACAGAAATGACCGACTATCTGCTGCAGTCAGGTGTTACGTGGGCATCCCCTTGAGGATCCTGCGAGCCAAATCACCCTCAGGGAAATGCACCACATGGCCATAGTGCCATAACTGACACTCCCTCGCAATGCAGATAATGTGCCTTATTCTGGACTCCATTAACAACTGCTCATTGGACACAAAGTCAACCAGCAGGACCCAAGTATTCTCTGAAGAGACACAGTACTGAAGGAGTCCAGTCTTCATCTCAGGTCACTGGATTGAGTCCATGTCTCACAACCATATAGCAAAGGTCCAAGGTCCAAGAACAGAGCAGCAAGATAGAGAAATCTATCTTAAAATGCCATGAAAGACTGTATTTAAGAAGTAGAAGGCAATCCAGTATACTAAGTACAATACAAAGTGACCATTTCAAAATATGAATTTTGTATTTGATCCAGGGTTCCTCCCTTGGCTGGGATTTAAATCCTAGTTTCATGCCTTTTTTGCTTGTTTTTGAGTATTTATTAATGTCACTTTTGTGAATCAATTGTTTTATTCCCAATGCATGTGTAACATTCCTTGTGTTTTGTGGGTGGTTCCCCAAGAGGCAGGGCTAACTGTCCATCATCAGAAGGACTGATCTCAGCCCCTATATAGGTGGGGGCAATCCACAGTTCCATTGCAGTTCCTTCTGTATGTGCTCGTGGTGTGGTGAGTTCTCTTGCATTTATTTTTGTGCTTCTGTGATTTTTTTCTAGATTTTTGAACATATGCTCTGTTTTTGCCTCATGGATTCTGTTTTGGGACTTTGTTTGCTATTGGATTGACTTATTGCTCAAGCAACTCCTTTTTTTCTTTGTGCCCCAGTGTATCATTTATTTTATAAAGAACCTGAGTATATCTTTGTTACTTGTTATTAGACAGGTTTGAAGATTTCCCTCTCTAGTGGGTATTTTGGATGTTTTTGGGACTTTGTGCTTGGGAACTATCAAGAATCATAATAATGAATAGGCTGATCCTGGAAGCGATGTGCAAAACCAGTGCTGTATAATGTGTCTGCATGATGCTAAAGTTTGTGAGAAGTAAAACAAATAACTGCTCATTTACATGTGAATATCAGCTTTTGTCTTTAAACAAGATTTTTACATTCTTTCAAACTGTAGTGAAATTCAATCTTACAACCCTAGGGAAATTACTCTTTTATTCTCTATGGAAAGTGCTCCTCAAAAGATTGATCTCTTATTTCTGATTGACATGCTTCTGTTGGTGATACTCTGAATTTTCAGAGCTCTGCCCGTTTCCAGAGGCTGCCTCTTGTCTGTACATTTGTTCCAATGAATACTTGCCTATGACCTCCTGCTTGATTTTGGTCCTGTTTCTGCATCTTCATCTTGCTGCTCAAGTCCCACGTCTGGAATTTTTATGCAAATATAAGTAATGTTTCTTTATGTGAAGTCATTTGTCTTTGGATCTGAAGGAGCAGGTGACTCTTGCAAGCAAGGTAAATCCATTTTTATAAAATGATGTGTCTGTGTATCTGTAAGACTGCTATGTCTCTGTCATTCCAACAACATCACAAACATTTCTATTGATAAAATGGATTGCATTTGTCATTCCAACAGATGGTGCATCACAGATATTTGCAGTGGTAAAATTCATTGTATTTGTCATTCCAACAAATGGAGATGTCAGTCTGCTTCATTAGTCTCACTCCCACCTACTCGTATCAGGGCAATTGGGAGGCACGCATGTCTTTGGACCGTGGGAGGAAATTATAGTCCTGGAAGAGAACTCACAAGTACTGGTTAAAGCATTCATCTGTCCATTTTCTAAAACTGCCTCACCATGGGACACCAAAGCAATGGGAATAAAGCAGAAACTAGCCAATGGACAGAACACCAGACTTCACTTACACACAGTGAGTCACTAAACAGTGTGACAACAATTCAGCAGTCTTTAGTGGAAAGCTGAAGTCCCCAGTGGCATTTTGGAAAACATAGAGAGAACATTCCCATCAGCTCCATTCTCGGTAGACAAAGTCAGCTGTCAAATTGAAAACAATTCTCTGCATTACCAAAACAGCAATAATAAAAAGAATAATAAAAAGAAAAAAGGTAAAATTAGTATTTAACAAACTGGACATACCATTAACATTTCATTAATGCCCTTAAATCCAAGTAGCAGAAACATTCAAAAAGCAGGATCTGCAGACTCCACACAGAAGACACCATAATTAAGTTCCAGCTCTTTGAAGGAGAAACACTTCCCACAGTAGAAATATTAAAATTTAAATTAAATATAAAAAAAGATACATTTTAATATACTCAGGCATTGCATTGGAACAGAGAAATTGTTTTTTGGTCCTAAAATAGTACAAATAGAAATTCAGTTATCAGTTGCGCACACTTGCTGGCGCTTGTTTTGTTTGTTTGATCAGTAGCATTTTCCTTTTTGTTTCGGTTAAATTAATTAGCAGCGTAACAGAATTATTAAAAAAACAAAAATACAAAAACAAAGAAAACCCCAAGAGTCTGGCTTTTGATAGCACAATGCCCTGCTCATCGGCACAGTGGCAGTTCTGTCTCCATGATGGACATCGGCTCTATACATCGCAATGGATTTTTCCATAAAGTCTGAAACAATTTTGCTTCTTTACAACAGTGTAATTATTCAGTCATTCTCCTGAAGACACCATGATGGCATTGATTCCTTTCAAACAAGTAATGAAACAAGAGTTCTTCCCAGGAGAGCCCTTTTGTGCTGGAGGTAATGCAATTGCGTGCCAGGAAAGCACCTTTTGATCGCATGTTTTGAGTCCCACCACTTGAGGATTCAGGAGGTAATAACATTCACAACAAGTTGTCCTGTCCTTAAATAATGAAAGCTCTAGGATTGACAGGCTCTTCATCACATCCACCACACAACTCACCTCAGAGCAGCTTGACAATTTCTTTGTAACCTTACATTTTTTGTTTCTTAATCGGAAATGAATCTGAGTTTGAAATTCTTTAGTAAAATTTGTCTTCCTTTCATCCTCCTGCATCCTGCATTAAACAGTCATAGCAGTTGGTAAACAGGAAAATCCAACAAGCAAGGGAAATGCTGCCCACCTCCAGATGTACATGGCCTTCACTTGTGATACCCTTGATGTTTCAAAACTCCAGTTTCTAATCACAGTGATATTTCACACTTCAGATCACTATCATTTACTATTCACCTTTCTCTACCAAAATTGCTTTGCTCAGACTGCAGCATAAAGGGACTCGGTTCCAATTTTTCCACTCATATTTGATAAAGTGTTGTTCTTTATAGAAGAGTGAAAAACAAAACATCTACAAAAATCTACTTAATTCACATCTTTTCATAGTGGTTTCAGTCCACTTTTAATATGTGGCTCTATGAAGGTATGTCAATAATTTTTTACACTTTTTCAATTATTTTTTTAAAGTTGTCTGTGTAGCATTCCCAGCACGCAAGTGGAAATGTGGTGTCTCTGAATGAACTGAGAAGTTAAAAAATAATTAGACTAGTGTTAAGCATGAACAAGTTGCAGGACACCCATCCACGTCCACTACTAGTATAGTATGCTATCCAAGTCCCTCTGTAACAATTTAGCTGATTCTAGATTATCCGCTCTTCCGCCTAGTTTGAAATAATTGGCAAAGGTAACCAGCTTATTGATTATATTCTTGTCCAGACCAGTTATGCATAGTAAAAATGCCAACTTTCCTTCTGGGGACAAAATAAAGTTCTATCATATACAAAGAGTAGCAGCCCTAGCACTGATATCTGAGGGACATCTTTTTTAACATCACTTAAATTAGATCATTAGAACAATCAAGACGATAACAGGGCATTCAACCCAACAAAGCTTGCCAGTCGTATCCACTTATTTCTTCTAAAATAACATCAAGAATTTTGAAAGTCCCTAAAGTCCTACTGTCTACCATACTGCTTGTGTCTGTGGTTCTCTGTGAAAAGAAAAACTTCCTAATGTTTGTGCGAAAGTTACCCCTAACAAGTTTCCAACTGTGCCCCAGTGTTCTTGATGAACTCATTTTAAAATAATAGTTTCAATCCACTGGACTAATTCCCTTCAGTCATGTTTCCTCTTAATCTTACTTTGCTTAAACTGAAAAGGCTCGACTGTTTTAATTTTTCCTCATAATTCAACCCTTGTAGCCCTGCAATCAGCCTAGTCGCTCTTGTCTGGACCTTTTCTAGCGCTGCTATGTCCTTTTTGTAGCCTGGAGACTAAAACTGCACACAGGACTCCAGATGAGGCCTCACCAGTGTGTTATAAAGCTTAAGCATAACACATCATGGCGCTATATAACCTGACATTCTGTTAGCCTTCTTTATGGCTTCTTAAAACTGTCTGCCAGTTGATAGCGTAGAGTCCGCTATGACTCCTAAATCCTTTTCATAAGGTGTACTCTCAATTTTCAGACCTCCCATTCTGTATTCAGACCTAACATTTTTGCTTCCTATTTGTAATACTTTACATTTACTAACATTAAACTTCATCTGCCACAAATCTGCCGAAGCCGGTATGTGGTCCAAGTCCTTTTTTTAATGATTTAATAGATTCCAGATTATCTTCCAATCCACTTATCTTGGTATCTTTTGCAAACTTAACCAGATTGTTACTTATATTCCTATCCAAATCATTTATATATACATTAAAAATAGCACCGGCCCTAGCACTGACCCCTGTGGAACACCACTCTTAACATCAGGCAATTCTGAGAAGGTTCCTTATAACAACATCCTCTGCTTCCTGTGTCTGAGCGAATTCTGCACCCATCTAAACACATCACCCTGAACTCCCACTTCTTTTAGTTTGATGCTCAGCCTCTTATGTGGCACCTTATCAAATGTTTTCTGAAAGTCAAGATAAATAATATCATAAGCTCCACTTTGATCGTATCCTTTTGTTGCTTCCTCATAAAATTCCAGCATGTTAGTAAAACACGACCTCCCTCTTCTGAACCCATGCTGACTGTTCAGTAAAACTCCTGTTGTTGCCATGTGTTGATCAATATTTCACTAATAAATTCTTTCCATTCATTTTCCTGTGATGCATATTATGTTTACTGGCCTATAATTATTTGGATCTGCCCAGTCACCCAATTTTATATAATGGGATAATATTTTCCATTTTCCAGTCTTTTGGAATTTCCCTACTGTGCACAGTGAATTCCTACAAATATGTGTCAAGGGTATATATATATATATATATATATATATATATATATATGTACTCGCTAACCTCTTTAAGAACTTGAGGGTAAATATTACCTGGTCCTGGTAATATACCGCTGTGTGTAGAATTCACACTAAAACATGGTGTACAGACAAAAACAGAAATGTGCATACACACAAAAAATCCAATGCATAAATCTGTATGAACACCAACTTCCACATTCTTCCGCTCCATAAATCCTGGTCAGTGTGAAAAGTAACACACGTGTACACGCCTGCTGCCCCACTCCGTCTCTTCCCAGAATTGCGCCTCTTTGAATATGCAAATCAATATAAATAGCTCTTAAACTCAGCGTTCTGTGTAAAGGCAATGGCAAAAGCAAATTTCAGCAAATTCCAAGTAGAGGCAAAGAAAAACGTACTATTTGTTGGTTTAAACAGTGATATAAACAACAAAAGGAAGTTGATCGAGTGACATAGAGTGTCAGACAAACTTGAAGGCTCAAGTTCACAAAGTAGCACAGTGCCCGAAATAAAAAAGAACTTGTCAGATATCAAAGTTGCTGTGAAAAGGCGAGTTGTAGCCCACCATCTGAGTGTCATATGAAAGCTTATTAGGGTACACAGAAAAGAAAAAAATAGGGACACACTGAGAAAAAAGCTAAAAATGTCAACTTTAATGTCAAAATTTCCACTGTGATTACGTAGTTTATTTTGTCATTAAAGTATAACATCATAAACTTCATCTTTAAATCATTTAAATTACTAGTTTCTCAAATGCAATCGTAACTAAAGTAGCACGTTAAATGCGTTGTTTTGTATGTGTTCTTCTATGTGCTCTATGTGTGTGAATCATTGCTTCTTAAACGGGCTTTTTCTTCCCCCGACAGGACACAGAATCCATTACATTCGTGATATTACAGCTCTCTGAATAATTAAAATACTGAGATGTATACTTGATATCATTTTCATGATGATAGGAGTTAAAGCATGTTATTAAACATGAGAATATGGTGGCGCAGCGATAGTGATGAGCTGG
Source organism: Polypterus bichir lapradei (assembly GCA_026402145.1). NCBI lineage: Eukaryota > Metazoa > Chordata > Cladistia > Polypteriformes > Polypteridae > Polypterus > Polypterus bichir. The sequence goes on from JANRMT010062796.1 coordinate 75,145,420, forward strand.
CGCCTCGTCCAGGGATTGTTCCTGCCTCCCGCAAGATGCTTACTGTGCCGTGCGTGACCTTCGATTAAATAATTTATGGCAGCAGCACTCTCTTTCAAACGTACTAACCTCCAATTCCTGTCCTTTCTTTTCTTTCTCCAAGAAACTAATCGTTACACAATCAGGTATGTATTAGATGTTAAGCCATCTGTAAGCTTAAAGCGTAAGTTTCTTCAAAACTTTTAAGGAACATTGAAATAACTTCGTAGTACGTCTTTAATTATTCTATCCATCTATCCTTCCAGCGTCGCGCCAGCCCCAGCAAGAATACAGCGTGAGACAGGAACAATCCCTGAAGTTGCTAGTGCTGCAACACCATGTCCTCACATGTTTAATTATTAACAATATATATTATTTAAATGATGTTAACATTTTATCTGTTGTAGCAGTAGGGGGCGCTATTGCTCCCTTGAACCCTCAGGTACCACGCCAAACACCAGGTAAAAGTGCAATAATAATTATTTTTATTATAATAATGTGCACTAAGCACCCTCCACTCTACACTATTCATTAACCAATAATCAATTCAATAAATCACAATCCTCCACTCCCAGACGCGTTCCCCGCCTACCACCCAGCTCAGCTCGCCGTCTGGGAGCTCCCATAGTCCTTTTATAATTCCTGACCCGGAAGTGTTTCTCATCCTTCAGTCCATAATTCCTTATCACTTCCGGGTCAGATAAAAGTCCTTTATTTTTCACCCTGGAAGTACATCATCCCTTCCACTCATGTGACTTGGAAGTACTCCCGGGGCATAGGCAAATAGCAGTCCCTGGTTCTCCCTGGAGCGACCCCTGGCGGCCCCGACGTTATCCAGCAGGGCTGTGCACTACAAATCCAAAGTCCATGATGCCCTGCTGGAATTCGGGGCATCGCCACATTGCAGGGAGGGCTCCATCTAGCGGCTTGGGGGTCCTGACCGGGATAAACAGCCGGGCATAGTCCACACTGTATAATGTAATAAGCATATTTTGCTGCATTTCATCTTAAAAATGTAATTTAATCCATTTTGGAATAAGGCTGTAACATAGCAAAATGTGGAAAAGGTGATGCGCTGTGAATACTTTCTGGAGGCACTGTATAAAATAAGACTTCTTTCCTGGCGAAGCCAAATGTCCTCACTAAGATGGGGCTCTTAGTCTAATGAATGGGGACTTGCACATCAAAATCTGATAAGGTTCCTCTCTGTAAATCTTTGTTTCAAGTTTTTGAGCCAATTTTGTACTAACCTACAAAGTATACCCTGAATTCCCATTTCTTTTGGTTGACAGAATAGATATTATGATAACAAAATATTCCTTAGTGTGATTACGTTTTTTAGGCAATTATACCAATACAAGTGTAACTGATAATATAAATGAATAAATGCTGGTGGTGTAAACATATACAAATGCACCGCTTGTAGTGGAATTTTCCTTTTATTTTAACTTAAGAATTATTGATTTCAGTTACAAAATAAACACTCCAAAAGCACATTAGCTTTATTTTCTCATTTGTTTACATTTATTCCACACTCAACATTAAAACAGTGCTGGGTAATGTGTCTTTGTATGTCATAAATAATTTGAATGCAATTATGAAAGTAACACAAACTGACAGTGAATGTAATTGTATACATAATATTCAGCCATGGAATTGAGTACAATTTCTTGAAAAACATGAAAATCTGATTTATGTTAGAGTAAAGAATTCATTATCACAAAATGCATAATTCAAAATAATAAAAATGTTGATGATTTCTTGTTACTATAATATTTATGCTACACTCATCACATGGGAGCATTATACAGTGTTGTGTGTGTTAATAATTAAATACACAGTTACTGACAATTAGGCTTTAAAACAATTATGCTAAACACATCGGATCATTGCTTTCCCTGTAAATTTCCAAATGTACCCACAAAGCTTTGCATCTCCATCTTTGAAATGACATTCTTTCTTAAGAAACTGGGCCAATTTTATTCTATAACAGTAATCTCAATTAAGATAGTTTTTGTGCCTTATTGTAATGAGAGCCATTTTCACCTGAATCACTTAATCAAGAGTGAATCACACGCTTATATAATTACTTTTTATAAGATACAAATAATAAAGGTACACTGGTCAGATACCTGCTTTCTGTGTTATTATAGTGACTAGGATAATTGCACAATTCAAGAAAACATTAGCACAAAAAAGTGGTTGCAAGTAACAAATGCAATCCTTATTTCAATGATCATGATTTTTTTTACCCAATGGCAATAAGCTTTAGTTATTCACTCAATTAAAACTCAATTCAATTCATTTCACTGCAGTACTCGTCACTGAGTGTGGGCTCAAAGCACTGCAACAAAGGTTATAGGTATAACAAAGACATTTATTTCACACATTTTCTTATGAACGCTGCAACTCAAAGTGCTTTACAGGATGTGAAGAAGCAATTACATGCAAAGAAAAACAAATTAGAATTAGGTAAGATAAATAGTGCATAACTTCAGAAAAGACAATATCACCTTGGACATACAAAAGTATGTCAAATCAAAAAAAAAAAGATACCATACAAAAATACAGTAAATATTGCACACTTACATAAGAATGATATATAATTAAGATAAATATTGTCCTTAAATATAGAATTGTTTTTTTAAGACTCTAAATGGCAGTCCAATGATAAGGTCAGTTGGCTTGTGAACATCTGCGAATTCCTTAAGAAAAGTTGAAATATGTAACTGGTGAGAGGGAAATCTGGACTGACCTGCTTTGCCTGCTGTCATTGTGGCCCTCACCAGTAAAAGCAGTTTCAGAAGACAAGATAATATTTATTAATTACTATAAAACACCAGCATGGTGGTGCAGTGGTAGCGCTGCTGCCTCACAGTAAGGAGACCTGGGTTCGCTTCCTGGGTCCACCCTGTGTGGAGTTTGCATGTTCTCCCTGTGTCTGCGTGGGTTTCCTCCGGGTGCTCTGGTTTCCTCCCACAGTCCAAAGACATGCAGGTTAGGTGCATTGGCAATCCTAAATTGTCTTTGGTGTGTGTGTGCCTTTACCTTACCCGGGATTTGTTCCTGCCTTGTGTCCTGTGCTGGGTGGGATTGGCTCCAGCAGACCCCCGTGATCCTGTGTTAGGATATAGTGGGTTGGACAATGAATGACTGACTGACTGACTGACTGACTATAAAATATCATTGGCAAAAAGTCAGGATAAACATTGCAAAAATCTGGGGTGCTACACTGTTTTCCCTTGTTACTTCTGAACACAAAATAAAATGAAAATAACAGAAAAGTTCTAAAGTTAAAACAACTCTGGAAAAAAAAGAACTGAAATAGCAATAAATTAATTTATAGCCAAATCAAGTAATGCTTCTATGAGCTCCTCTTTCTTCTATAGTCCTCTCAAGAATGATGCCACCTTCCCAGGGTTCTGCTTTTTATGTCTCCCAGGACTGGATGTGGTGGGAGGTTTGTCAGACCTTACTGCTGGGCTTGGTTGCCTCACTGGACATGTTTTCTGGGCAGTGTGGAAAAAGGAGACCGTTAGCTACAACACCCCCTTACACCCGAAAGTGGTACTGCTTACCTTGGCTGAGCATGTTGGGGAGCCCTCTGGCCTTCATGCAGGACTGCACCAACCAACACACAGTTTGGTCTCACAGCTGCGTGACCAATATGTGATCTTTAACATTATTTACAATAAGACACATCCGATAGGGAACATAATTAAATAGCTGAAGTAGCACGTTTCCATATCCAGAAAAGTTGAGATGCTGTCTAAAATGTAAATAATAACAGAATGCGAAGATCTGTAAACCATTTAAGCCTATATTTAATCGAAAACAGAACATAGACAACATATTAAATGTTGAAAATGTTGGAAAATATATGTTCCTTTTGACTTTGATGCCTGCAACACATTTCAAAAAAGTTGAGATGGGTCAATAAAAGACTGGAAAAGTTGTGTAATGCAAAAAAAGATCTGGTGGAACATCTCACAGCTAATTAGGTTAATTGTCAACTGGTCAGTAACATGATTGGGTAGAAAAGGAGCATCCCAGAGAGGCAGAGTCTCTCAGAATTAAAGATGGGGAGGAGTTCACCACTCTGTGAAAGACTGTGCAGGCAAACAGTACAACAATTTAAGAAAAACATTCTTAATGTAAAATTGCAAAGACATTGTGAATTTCATCATCTACAGTACATAGTATCATTAAAAGATTCAGAGGATTCTGGAGAAAACGCAAGGGATAAGGCCGAACACCAATATTTGATTGCCCTGATCTTCCAACCTTCAGATGGCACTACAATAAAAACAGGCACAATTCTGTACTGGAAATCACTGCAGTGGCTCAGGGACACTACTGAAAACCATTGTTTGTAAATGCAGTTCATTGTTTTATCCACCAATGCAAGTTAAAAATCTATCATGCAAAAAAGAAAAAATATATAAAATTAATCCAGAAACACTGCCACCTTCTCTGAGCAGAAACTCATATAACATGGACTGTGGTGAAGTGGAAAACTGTCCTTAGGTCTGACAAATCATAATTTGAAATTGTTTTTGGAAGTCATAAACATCAAGTCCTCCATCCTAAACAAGAGAAGGGCCAGCTAGCTTGTTATCATCCATCATCTTTGATGGTATGGGGGTGTATTATTGCACATGGCACGGGTAACTTTTACATCTGGGAATGCACCATTAATGCTGCACCATATACAGGATTGGAGCAAAATACAATCATGTCTAAAAACATTGTCAGTGCTGCACATTTTTCAGATAATGTATCAATTATTCTACAAAACGCAAGACATTTCAATCTAATTGGTGTTAACATGTCTATTTCTTTTATTTGCATTGAAAGTACACAAAAAAGCCTGGGAAAAAAGTCAATTCTAATGCTATTTCACACAGAACCCCAAAAAAAGGTATTGCAGAATTCTCCTGGGGCCCTTATGCATAACACTGTGCATAGAATTCACACTAAAACATGGTGAACGGACAAAAGTGGAAATGTGCGTACGCACCAAAAAAATCCAGATGCATAAATCTGTGCGAACGCCAGCTTCCAGGTTCTTCCGCTAAATCACAGTCAGTGTGAAAAATAACGCACGTGCACGCGCCTGCTGCCACTCCCCAACTCCTTCCAGAAATACGGCTCTTTGAATATGCAAATCAATATAAATAGCCTTTAAGCTTAAGTTCTGTGAAAAGACAATGGCAAAAGCAAGAGGGAAAACAGAAGAATTTCAGCAAATACCAAGTGGAGGCAAGGAAAAACGTACTATTTGTTAGTTTAAACAGTGGTATAAACAACAAAAAGAAGTTGATCGAGTGACATAGAGTGTCAAAGAAACTCTAAAGTTTAAGTTCACAAAGTCACACAGTACCCGAAATAAAAAAGAAGTTGTCAGATATCAAAGTTGTCGTGAAAAGGCAAGTCGTTGCCCACCATCTGAGTGTCATTTGGAAGCTTATTAGGGTACAGAGAAAAAAAAAAATAAGGCACACAGTGGGAAAAAAGCATGAAATGTTAACTTTAATCTTGAAATTTCCACTTTAATCACGTAGTTTATTTTGTCATTAAAGTAGAACATAAACTTCATCTTAAAATCATTTAATTTACTAGTTTCTCAAATCCCATCATAACTAAAGTAGCATGTTAAATGCTTTGTTTTGTATTTGATCTTCTGTGTGCTCTATGTGTGTGAATCACTACGTGCTTCCGGGCTTTCTCTTCCTCCGACAGGACACAGAATCCATTACATTCATGATATTAGAGCTCTCTGAATAATTAAAATACTGAGATGTTTACTTGATATCATTTTCATGATGATAGGAATTAAAGCATGCAACACCGTGTCCTCACATGTTTAATTATTAACAATATAGATTATTTAAATAATATTAACATTTTATCTGTATAATGTAATAAACATATTTTGCTGCATTTCATCTTAAAAATGATATTGTCATCATATGTAAATACGCGCTTCATAAAGTGGCTCAGGTTGTGCAATAGTATAACTGTATCGCTAGTTTACAGTGAGGTAATTGTACTTAGTGTATAAGTACAAACAGTTCTACAAGGAGGGCTTGATGGACTGATTGATTGCGTTTAGAGTTCTTGGGATGAAACTGTTTCTGAACCGTGAGGTCAGTACAGGAAAGGCTCTGAAGCGTTTGCTGCATGAGAGCAGTTCAAATAGGCAGCATGGCTGAGGCAGTGTGTGCTTGATGCTGTATACCAATAATTCTTTTTAAGATCAGCTGCTGTAAATCTGTGATTCCACATTCAGATACAATGATATTAATACTCCGAGTGGTGCAGTGGTGAGAGTAATATGGAAAAAGATGATCCGCTGTGGCAAACCCTAACGGGAGCAGCTGAAAGAAGACGAAGGTGCGGTGAGAGTAACAACGCTAAAGCAGCTATGGTATTTGGAATACTTTGGCTATTTTGTGGACCATTATTTTGTTACAGGTTAATTACAATCAGATGCGTTAAACTAATAAACAATACGCAGTTAATTTCAGTGTATATGATAAAGCCGTGTCAGGGATGTGGATCTAAAAAAGAAAGGGAAACCGCACTTGAACAAAAATACTGCATTGACGCTGGGTGCTTCCAGTTTGCAAAACCCACCGGAGAACTTGCGTACGGAAGGGTTTTAGCTAGCATGAAAATGTGTGTGGTTTTACGCCAAGTTTAGGTTTTATACATCACGATTTGAGCGTGGAAATGGGAGTACGCAACATTTTTGTGCACCATTTATACATAAGGCCCAAGGACTTTAAAACAGTTTGTTTGTTTATTAACAGTTTTTGAGTGCTTTTTGAAGTGTGCTTTGAGTCATTGTCACACTGAAAAAAACATGACCTTTGTCAGATTCCAACTTTATGACAATGCTTCCTACATTGAGCTCCAAAATTACTTGGAAATCTTCACATTTCATTATACCATGCACACTTTCAGGACACCCAGTGCCAGAGGCAGCAAAGCAACTCTAAAACATCAGTGATCCGCCTCTGTGTTTGACAGTAGGTATACTGTTCTTTTCTTGGAAAGCTTCATGTTTTTCAGTAAACATAAAGATGACGTTCTTTAGTAAAAAGCTCTAATTTCGTCTCATTTGTTCAGAGTCCATTCTCCCAGAAGGATTTTGGCTTGTTCAAGGGTGTTTTGGCAAAGTACAGTCTAGGTACAGTCTAGGTGTCTATTTTTTTTTGTCAGAAGTGGGGTCCTCCTGGGTCTCCTATCATAGAACCACCTTACATTGAAATAATGAAACAGCAACAGATAATACAAATTAACACTGTTGTATTTTGAGTTTGACAGTCAGTTTGGACCTGTCTGGCATTAGATTGAGGTTCTTTCCCCAAAATCTGTGCATTACTGCAATATTTCTTTAATTTTTCATTTTCGTCCATATCCAGGGTGGTTGGCTGCAATACCGTGGACCATAAAATCTTTGATAATGTTGTGTTCAGTGGACACAGGAACATGAAGGTCTCTGTAGAGGGACTTGTCGCTGTGCAATTGTTTGTGCCTTTCTATAATTTTGTTTCTTACCTCTTGAGACAGTTATTTATTCTTCTGTTTTTTTGCCATGCTGAGTGTGGTACACAAAAATGCAGTATGCACAGCTAATCAGGCAGCCCTAGTCAGGGTATGATAAACTAAAGTAGTAAGTCTTTAGCTGGGATTTAAAAACTAAGACTGAAGGGCCAGCTCTTATTTTAGCAGGCAGATCATTCCACAGCTTCGGGGAACTGGTTGAATATGTGACTTTTAAATTGTCGGCACCTATACCTTTGCACAGGTGATTTCGAATACCGATTACACCATGACTAGCTGCTTGAAATCCAATTATTTTTTAAAACGTCTAAAAAGCTGGCCAATAATTTTGTCAATACCATTTGTGGGGTTTAAAATTAGATTTAACTTTCTTTACCCAGATTTTTCTTCCAAAGCAAATAAATGAAAAGCAGATGTTAACACCAATCATGTTGTAAATTGAAGTAGAATGCCTTTCACCTTACACTCCAAATCATAACCTTTGATTTTCAAATGAGTGTCTGCTTATAATTCCAAGTGCTAAACTTAAAGAAGTGGTGAGGAAGCCTTCTGCTGTTATGCACCTAAAATCTGGAATTGCTTACCAATAGAAATTCACCAGGCTAATACAGTGGAGCACTTTAAAAAACTGCTAAAAGCTCATTATTTTAACATGGCTTTCTCATAGCTTCATTTTAGTTTATTCCTGATATTCTGTATATGCATTTAATTATCATTATCATTCATGGTGGTTCCGAAATCCTTACTAACCCCTACTTTCTCTGCTGTTCTTTTTCCAGTTTTCTGCGGTGGCGATCTGCACCACTACCACCCGATCCAAGCACCGTGATGTCCCTACATTGATGGATTGAAGGCCAGAGGTCCACATGACCATCAGGTCCATGAGGACTGATTGAGGCCATTTATGTTAGGTAGAATGACTAGAGGGGGCTGGGTGGTCTTGTGGCCTGGAACCCCTGCAGATTTTGTTTTTTTCTCCAGCCATCTGGAGTTTTTTTTTTCTGTCCTCCCTAGCCATCAGACCTTACTTTATTTTATGTTAATTAGTATTGCCTAATTTTATGTTCATATTTTGTCTTTTTACTTTTTCTTCATCATGTAAAGCATTTTGAGTTACATCATTTGTATGAAAATGTGCTATATAAATAAATGTTGTTGTTGTTGTTGTAGACAGAGTGAGGCTTAATGATTCAGGAGGTTGTTGAGCTAGCATAGAAGTCATTTAAATGCTTGTCTAAGGACAGTCCACACTGTACCACACTACTTGGTAGCTTATTCCATGGTCCTCTGTGCAAATAAAAACGTTGTAATGTTTGTGCAAAATTTACCCTTAACAAGTTCTATGCCAATGGAGAAAACACTGGAAAATGGGCAGTGTAGCTGTCCTAGGTTACCGGAAAAGGAGGGAAACTCTATGGGAATTCCTTTAGAGTCAGTCCTAGCAAACAAGAACAGCCATAATTGGAAACAGATTTTTCTGTAAAAGCATTTACCTCACAGCCAGTCTCATTTGATGTCACCATTAAGCTCTCTGAAGGCCCCTGTTACTAATGTTGTCACAGTTTCGAAAACAGTAACCCACTTCACTTCACATGACACCTCAGCTACAGGTGAGCAGATGTGGAAATGCACAGCAGCAACAAAATCCCATAATCCCACAGTAATTTACTGAAGGCTATTTCAAGGGTAAAGTTCATCCCTTTTGACATATGGGCTCATTCTAACACCAGTGAATGTGTCAATACCCTAATCTAATTTTATATTTGTCACTGTACTGTCAAAAGTAAATGTCTAAATACTTTCCAAATAGTTTTTTATATTTGTGGCTTTTACAAATGTTGTATTTAAAGACACTATAACTATTCTGTTCTCACTATAAGCTTTAGATTCAAAATCATCATATGAACAACCCGTAAAAATAGTCCTCCTAAACAATTTACCCAAACATAACGTTACATTCTCAAAACTGTTTAATTTAATTTTACGGTTGCAGAGAGCTGGGTGCAAGGAAGGAACCAGACCTGAAGAAAAAGGAGCCAGTCCATCACTGGGCACACTTAGTAGACTCACATATTACCAACAAGTGCCAGCATAATTTCTCATAGATTATTTAGGTAGAGAAAAATCTAGCTATGTTGTCACTTGATTACATTTTGAAATACAGCAACAATCATGTGTTATTTGTGATTGGTGATAAGGATCTAGAGCGAAGCAGTGAGAATCATTGGTATACCAACCCGGTAACCCTGTTTAATTATTTTGAAATGAAAAGAAAAATGGTGCACAATAGCACAACAAAAAAAGTTGCCCACCACAAAATCAACCTTCAGAGAACCAGGGTTCTGAATCTCACACAGTATGTTTGCTATTGACTGCAGATCTTCAATGAGAGACCTACCTTTCAAGGTCTTCTTTTTTATGGTGTCTTGACTAGAAGAGACAAGGTCTGTGCTGGGTGTACTCACTGGGCAATTTCTCTGAGTTGTGGGGGAAAGAGAAAATATCGCTAGCCCTGGAGTGGTGTCATTTATGTCAGTTGAGCCAAGAAGATGATCCCCAGTTGCATATGCGTGACATAGTATGCCATTTGCACAACACAAAAAATGATCCAAAAGCCTGCAACACGGATGCCCACTGCTTGCCTTCCTTTCCAAACCATCTGTGCCAATGATTCAACTGGCACAATGTTTTATGAAGCTGACCAGGAGATACACATTTTCTTCAGAAACAAAATAAAAAACTTTTCTTGGTCCCAAAGACTCAAAACTCAAAACCAAAATTTTTCAAAAAACAAAAACTAGTTTTTCTAACTGAACTGCTTGCAGTAGTTGCCATTGTAGTCAGAATGAAACTGCAAAAGTCATTCACCAAGAAAATTCTATTTAATAACCGGTGACCAAAATACAAGACCAAAGAGTGGAGAGTCAAAACCAGAATATCGACTACTAAACTTTCCATTCACTGGTTGAGTCTGTATCTTGGAGAAAGCAGGTGACACAATCAAAAATAAAATTAAGAAGAATTAAAAATATTTCCAAACAAAGAAGTACAATTCAAGTTAACACATGAAAATAAAGTAAAGAAATTAAACTTTTTAAATGTAAAAGTCATGTAAACTGAAAAAAAGATTCAGAGCACAAACAAAGTAAACAAACAAGACAAGTTTTCTAATTCTGAATACTGTGAGTATTAAAAGGTCAGATATGGAAGAAATGGTAGACTTGTGCTGACAAGGAGCTGCTCTTTGCTTATTTAAAAAGGTTGGCATTTAAAAAAATATATTCTTTAGATGTAAAATACTAGAACTCAAAATGCTGGTAACAACCCAGTTTAAGTTGGTAATGTGTTGCAAAGAACTCAATCAGTAATGAATGGAGGAAACTTTTATCTTAGACATTTGATCCATCACCTTCAAGCAGTTGAGTCCAAGTGAGACACACACCAAAATATGTCTGAATGCAGGTCTGAATGTTTATGCACTAAGTGAGGTGTTCTGGTGGCTCTGTGTAATGATTCTTGGGTCAAAATCAGTAGAACTCTTTATATAGTATAGTAGTGAGCCATGGATTAATTAAGCTAGATTAAATTTCTGGTGAGCTTTATATACATGCCAACCATTTTTTTCCTACCATCTGTCCTTATTTCCTCCCTCATTTTTTAGTTTCTCACTAGTCAATCAAAATTAGAAACCAATAATCAGATTAGGGATCCGAACAAAAAAATCAATTAACAGTATCTTTCTTTACAACTAAGGTAACATCCACACTCCTGTCTTCTACTTTCAGCTGCTTCAGTTCTGGAGTCGCCAAAGCAGATCATCTGTTTCTATGCTTTCTTGTCCTCTGCATCTTGCTTTGTCACACCCACCACCTGCATGTCCTCTCTCACCACATTCAAAAATATCTTCTTAGGCTGTCCTCTTTTCCTCTTACCTGGCAGCTCCCTTCTCACAATACACCCAGCATCTCTCATCTTCACATGTCAAAACCAATGCAATCTCACTTCTCTGGCTTTGTCTCCAAACCATCCAACCTGAGTTAACTCTGTAATATATTTGTTTCTAATCCTGTCCAACTTCGTCACACCCAATGCAAATCTTAACATCTTTAACTCTGCCACCTCCAGCTCTGTCTCCTGTTTTTTGGTCAGTGCCGCCATCTCCAACCCATATAACATAGCTGGTCTCACTGCTGTCCTGTAGACCTTCCCTTTCACTCATGGTGGTACCCGTCTATCACGAATCACTCCTTACACTCTTCTCCACCCACTCCACCCTGACTGCATTGTATTCTTCATCTGTCTTCCATACTCCCCTTTACCCTGTAGTGTTGATCCCAAGTATTTAAACTCCTCTACCTTCACCAGCTCTATTCCCTGTTTCCTCACCATTCCTCTAGCCTCCCTCTCATTCACACATATATATTCTGTCTTGGTCCAATTGGCCTTCATTCCTCTCCTTTCTATGGCATATCTCCACCTCTCCAGGGTCTCCTCAACCAGCTCCTTAATCTTGTTACAGATTACAATGTCATCTACAAACAACAAAGTCCACGGGGACTCCTGTCTAATCTCCTCTGTCAACTTGTCCATCACCATTGCAAATAAGAAAGGGCTCAGAGTCAATCCCTGATGTAATCCCACCTCAATCTTAAACACAGGTCTCCTACTGCAGACATCACCACTGTCACACTTCTGTCGTACATATTCTGTACCACTCTTACATACTTCTCTGCAACTTCCTCATACAATACAACAACTTCACTCTAGGAACCCTGTCATATCTTTTCTCCAGGTACAGAAAGACACAATGCAACTCCTGTCCTTCTCTATACTTCTCCATCAACACCCTCAGAGCAAGCATGGCATGTGTAGTGCTCTTTCCCAGCATGAAACCATACTGATGTTCACTAATCATCACCTTCCTTCTTAACCTAGCTTCCACTACTCTTTCTCATAATTTCATGCTGTAGCTGATCAATTTTAACCCCCTGTAGTTACTACAGTTCTGCACATCCCCCTTATTCTTAAAAATTGGTACCAGTACACTTCTTATCCACTCTTCAGGCATCCTCTCAATTTCCAAGATTGCATTAAACAATATAGCTAAAAACTCCACAGCCATCTCTCCTAAACACCTCCATGCTTCCATAGGTATGTCATCTGAATGAACAGCCTTTCCATTTTTTATCTCTGTCTTTATTCCCTTCTTGTGGCAATCGTTAACCCGGGCCTTGACCAATCTGGGCCAGTCATTCCGGCCAATACCCCCAGACTGCCACCTCCCTGCAGCATGGAAGTGCCCCGAGTTCCAGCAAAGAATTATGGAAAATGGAGTTTTTATCCACAGCCCTGCTGGATACCACGGCATAGCCGGCAGGATTCTCTGGCCGTTGGTTTGGCAGATGACCTGTACAAAAATATTCTGTGGACAGAGAACCCTAAGAAGGCAGCGTCAGGACACATAGCAAAATCGCTGGAACCCACCTTCACCAAGTCCGATATGGGGAAGAAGAGAAGCAAGCAAAGCGACAGCACCAACGGAGGATCCGAGCTCATCATGGCTGACGCTCGGGATGAGCTACGGAGCGGCCACACGGGTCGAAAGGGGCCTCCAGAGAAGGAAGACCATCATGAGGTACATGCCAGGAATTTAATAGAAAATCCTTTTAAAATAACTCACTTTGTCCCATGCATGTACCTCGGACAAGATCATCTGGAGGCTCTGCGGGAGGCAGGAGACATTCCTGAAGATGGTGGTGTGCTCCTGTTCGAGCCAACGAGCATAAAAGGGGACTTCTGCATGTCGGTTGCCGGCGAGGGACACGTGACCAACCCCGTTGCATTTTGGGAAGGAGAAGGTCCGTGTCCCGCTGTTTGTGACTTTGCCAACAAACCAACGGACTTGTACTTTCCGAAGGGGAAGATGGAGGCAAGTGAAGCACCACTCACCCCACGAAAAGGTAAGGAGGGCTGGGAAATGGCTGAGCGATCCGCTGACAAATTAATACAGGCAGATCGAAGTCAGCCAAAGATGGTGGCACGGTCGTCCAATGCAAACTCCAAATCCTAGAAGCCTCCGCAAAGCCCGTCAGAGCATGTGCCAGGAGCGGGTGTGCTCATTGGCTCCCAGCCGGAGGATAAGGCTGGTGATGGCCTGGGCCTACCTCCAGCGGAATTAAATAACTTTTTAGATGTGCGGGATCTCGAAAAGTAAATCAAGCCCATACAAGGTATTTTTCAGATGCTGACGGCTATAAAGAAGATCGTCAGAGACCTGGGAGAGACGGCCGAAGCGCCCATCAGGCAAGTGGATGAGTACCTGCGTCGTTTGGGACGAGAGACTCCCGTATTATATAATTTGACGGTACAGGTGAGCAATACTGGTACCATACAGCATAGAGAGACACAGGGTGATCCAGGCCCACGATTGATAAGTAGCGGGTGCCAAGTAACTGTGAGCCCTACAAAAGAGTGCGGAATGTTAACAGAGCGGTCGGGGGAAGGGCTGATCGAACTGGAGCAGCTGGCTGGTGCTGCCTCTCGGAGCGAGTTGGTCCTAACGACCCCGACCACTATTATATCTAAGTCAAAAGGCGTGCAGACAGGAAAGGGGCTCTCTTTCTCTCATAGAGAGACCCAAACTGTGGACAAGCCCCAGAGTTAGCAGGAGATCCCAAAAGTAAAGCGGTGGTCTCCTGACAAAAGAGAAAAGGGTGCAAAAAGTACAGAGGCGGCTGTGGAATCCTCCTCAACAAGAAAAGGGGTGAAGACTGATTTCCGAGTGTTTCTAGCGTTGCAGAGGGAGAATTCCTAGAGGACAGAGGCGGTGTTATGGATGCCGATGGCCGGGCCACATTTGGTACAACTGTCCCTGCAGAGCGGGGGATAAAGTGGATTACAGTTATGAAATTCCCCCTAGGTTCTCCAGGGAATACTTCAGAAAGCACAGCGAAGGTCCGACCAGAAGTCCTTCCTGGAGGAAGATGATCCTCGTGGGGCTGGATGCTTCAAACCACGGTTTTTCGGTGAGGGGTGAGTACTGTGGAATATGGCCAGCCAGTCATCCCGGCCAATACCTCCAGACCGCCAGGTGGAGCCCTCCCTGCAGCATGGAGGTGCCCCGAATGCCAGCAGAGAATTATGGACAATGGAGTTTTTATCCACAGCCCTGCTGGATACCACGGGGGTCGCTAGAAGGCGCTGCAGGGAGGAACAGCGAGTATTTTGCCTACAATCCGGAAGTGTGTCCTAGTCATATGGGCAAAGGGAATGACGTACTTCCGGGCTGAAGAAGAGGAGTTTTTTATCTGACCCGGAAGTGCTAGGAAGTCACATGGACTGCGGGTTCAGAAGCACTTCTGGGTCACTGACTATAAAAGGACTATGGGAGATCCCAGACGTTGAGATGAGCTGGGTGGCAGGGTGGCAACGCTTCTGGGAGAGTTGGAGGATTGTATTATTGATTGTTTATTGTATGAGTATTGTGGAGAGCAGGGGCTTTGTGCACATTATTTTGTTAATAAAACAAATAATTGGACCTTTACCTGGTGTCTGACGTATTGTCTGAGGGTTCAAGGGGACGAGAGCGCCCCCTATCTGTCACACAGGATTAACTGCAAAACTGTAGGGACAGTTAATTATTGGCCTTTTGTGCATGTATGCAGTTTTCAATTGTACAAAATGCAATTTAGATGTATACAGGTAACAGAACAAGTTCCATGAACAGCTATTCTTTTATGCCCACTATGATGGAACTAGCTGCATGTGGTCTTGGGGACAAAAGCCAACCCAAAGTCTCCCTAGCACTTTTAGTATACTGTGAACTTACAGAGGCATCAACTAAGTAGATCAGCTACGGTCATATTTTGTCCGAGATGAATGTGTAGTCGAGTGCAGCTGTGGCACAAACTGAGCGGGACAGGATGAAATCTGTCTCAGGCAAACATATGGCAGCTCGTTGTGTGAATGTACAACATGCATGCACCATAAAGCTGAGTTTGTCTGCTTGGGTTGAATAAGACTTAGATGCATGCAAGCGGCAAAAAAATTTAAAAGTGCATGCATGCGCCATCTCACCAACTGCATGTCAGACTTGTATAACCTTCTACATCTTATGTAGAATTCACACCAACTCCTGTGGCTGTGGTTGAGCGTGAGCAGAGCGGACCACTACACACACACACACACATACACACAAACACATCTTTCATAGTGAGAACTAATGTGCATGCAAGCGCTGAAAAAATGTAAAAGTGCATGCATGCACCATCTAGTGTCTGTGGTTGATTGTGAGAAGAGTGGACTGTTCCATACACACACAGGTCTTTACATATGTCTAATATGGTTTTCTTGCATGAAGAGTGACCAATCAGAAGAAGACAAGTTGTAATATGCAGGATCCAATCAGGAACAGGCCATATATTAAGCACAAACCAATTAGAGTCAGCATTTTCAGAAATGTACGTTTTCACTGGTCCACATTACAATGGTAAAGCAGTGTTGCCAGATGTTTACATCTCTGGAGATTGTTTTTAAATCTTCGTATTCTGGGGTTGAAAATGCCAGGATAGTATGGACTAAAGGTAAAAACAGAGACTAATCTTTGTGTTTTTAAATGCAAATTTAATAGGGTTTACAGCACCTAAGAATGATAACAGATAATAAAACTTGTAACTGAGAGAAAAATACCTGAATTATAAAAAGCCTAAAACTTGATTAATTTCCTTTTTTCCTATTACATCAAAAAGTCAAACGTTAATACAACTAAAACCAAAAGGGGAATTCAAATTTGAAAGTCAAACATTCAAAGCACAAATGACAAAAAGCCAAAATAGGAAATCGGCAAGTCTCTAACCAAAAAAAAAAAATCAGCAAACAAATTTGAATGAACAATTCAAAATATTCTACAGTTAGGATGAAAGATACTGCAATGTTATGTGACACAACCATGAAAGACAGGCACAAAATGCTATCTATCATAGATAAACTACCTAAGATGATGATCATCATAACAATAAAGATAATTACATGCAAGAGAAATGAACAAAACTGAATGAAATATAATTCTTGAGAATGAAAAAGAGAGTCATTAAACTGTTCTGTTTGCACTTTTACTTTAAATGAAATAAAAAAAATGGTTTCTCTCTCTGTTTCTTTTTTAAAGTTTTCCAAATTGCATTTGTTTTAATGATGCACTTGTCTTTTACTGTGAATTTAGTTGCTAATTAGTAAGATTTCTAACTATTGATTACAGTTCCTTTCTGTTTTGCCTTCTTCATTCTCTGCCGCACTTTATAAAAATGAACCTTTGATGAACATTTTATTAACAGATCAAAATGGACAAGACTCTTCTTAAGAGAGATTTGTACTAAATGTAAATTAGATTTACTTCCAACCTGTTGAGAAGATGTTGACATGTTGTGTGTCCTACAATATGTTCAGCCCAGCTTTTTGTGCCATCAATAAAGATATCTTTACTCGTTAACTTACTGTTGGTGGGAAAGATACATGCTAATCACATTAGCAATTTGATAGTAATTAGGCACACTAATACTTGGATTTGTTTAGATAACTCAGCTACGTATTTCTGATTTAGTTCCACTCTCTTCAGTGCTACAGTCAGACAGTGCATGACCAAAATCAGTAGCACACTTCTGGCCACAGCATGACTGAGTAACATTGGGAGGAAGTCAAACGGTATCCCCGTTGCACAGATCAAAGCCCTGGAACTGGTATTCAAGCCTCAGCAGCATGTTTGTTCAGGTTGACGATAATAAAGTGCTCATGATTGGTGTTCCAAAGTGTAAAATGTTAGGACTATTTACGTTCAGCAGTTAACCTAAGATAGCTTCCTGTTGCCAAAATCCACAAGATTGTGTAGAGGAGAATGTAGTCTGTAGTAGGCTGTGTTTCCTTGATGCTGGTAAACTTTTGGTGCTAATAAATGCATTGCCTTTATAAACAGATTGGTAGAGGCTTTTTGAGAAAACTCATGCTCTCTAACTTTACTCAAGGGGATTTTGAATTTTATCACAAAACAGTGTTACAAAATTATCAGGGTAACTGATTAGAGTACTTCCAAGGCTGCAGGTTTGTGATCTTAAATTGTAGTCTGTTTTTACCTCATCTATTGACCTTCATTTGCTTCTGACTTTACTTAAAATATTGGGGCACTGCATAAATTGATTAATGTATCAAACTTTAAAGGAACTGAGAATTAAACAACAGTCCACATAATTAAACCTAGAATTAAAATAAGATCTTGCCCAGAGCTACAGTATGTACAGTATATCAATAACTTCATCCAGATTAAAATCATAAAATATAAAATCAGTCCTAAAATGTCCATGTTATTTGAAATGTTGTACACTAAATATTTGCCCATATGGGTAAGGACAAATACAAGTGTAGTGTTAATTTATTTAATTTTAATTTAATTAAAATAAAACTGAGTGCCATTATGAACAATGCTGCACATCCCTCTGACACACCAACACTGAGGACTTTCAGCCAACAAATTTTTCAGCAGAAGTGCGTCGAGAAATGCTACTGGGGCTCCTTTATACCAACAGCAATACTGTCCATAATGAAACACTGGGACTGTGAAAACCAAGTCAGAACTTTTCTTTCTTTTTTAATTTTCTTGCTTTATAGTGATTCTGTTGTGTGTTCAGACCAAAGTGTATGTGTACTATATATTTATTCACTTACTTACATATTTTATTTACTTACTTATTTTCTTGTGTAAACATGACTAATCAAAGAAACCTTGTACTTATTTACCAATTTGTGTATTTATTTAATTAAAAACTTCAGTTAAAAGCCAAATGATCTCCAGGGGACAAATAAAATTCTATCTATTGTGAGACTTACCTGGACACCACCAGTCGGAGACCACATCTTTATAAAAGACACACGTTTATTAAGCACCATTACACACAATTTTCAGTCCCAAACACCAAACAAAGCACTCAGCAATAATCTCCACAATGAACTTCTTTCTATCTCAGTCCTTAGCCGCCTCTATTCTCCTCCTGGGAGCTTTGTCCTGCTCCCACTCCCGAGACAAGCTCTTCAAGTATAAGAGGGCGGCCCCTTTTATTCCTGCCCGGATGTGCTCCAGGTGGCTGATGATGGCCTTCCAGCAGCACTTCCTGGTGTGACAGAAGTGCTTCCCTTTGCACCAGAAGCACTCCGGGTGTCCCTGGCAGGTTCACCTGCCATCTTGCCTGGTGTGGCAGAAGTGACAGTTCTCCGGGTCCCACGAATCTGAAAGCGCCCCCTGGATGGTGACCATTGGTCCCAACGAGGTAAATCCTTTTCCCTCTTTTCCCGTAGTCCTTTTATAGTCCAGGGCGGTTGCCCTCTCGTGTCCCGGAAGCTTTTAATGTCCACTTCTGGTCCTTCCAGGCATCCCGGCCAGGTAAGGACCCCAGCAATCTGCCACACTATCTATCTATCTATCTATCTATCTATCTATCTATCTATCTATCTA
>JANRMT010062796.1:75164513-75186403 GCA_026402145.1 Polypterus bichir lapradei
CTATCTATCTATCTATCTATCTATCTATCTATCTATCTATCTATCTATCTATCTATCATATTTTTGGACAGTGTTTCTCAACCTTTCTAGTGTTGCAACCCATTTTTTTCCATTTAAATGTCTCTGTGACCCACCAAGGGGAAGGGGTCCCCATAGTGAATTGAACACCAACATCAGAGCGGGTATTTTGCCCAATCTCCTGAGCAGTGATCCTTGGAGCAGCACCCCACTAACATTATAAGCAATAGCAACTTATTACCCACCAACACCACCCAACCCAATGGTTGCCAAACACAGTTCTAGTGCATATTCAATTTTTAATGGCTGAATTCAGCAACTTTTTGTGATAGATGATAAACTGTAGTGTTGATAGGTGATTTTAAATTCACATAAACACATTTAGCCAATGTTTTACACATTCAATGAGCTCAGTAGGTTTTGAAAGATTGTTAAAGGTCTGATTCATTCTTGCAACATTAAATCTAATTATCACTTGTAGTGTTGAGATTCACAGTGTATTAATTATCCCTTAAAATGAAATGATCTCTGATCACTACTTAATCACATATATCAGGACCAACGTTTTGTAAACATGGGTGGTGGGGGGTTAAAATTAAAACATTCAGTAGCTGACTGCCGACAGCTCTTGCTGCTTGAGTTCAGAGATCGGTCAATGGTATTGAGAAATCCAGCAGTAAAGCAACTGCAGTAATGCTTTGATTTAAACAAAGCAATGGACACAAAGCAATGATAACTCTGACATGTTTGAGGTTTATTTGAATACTTTTTGAAAGACGTTGTAAGCTACTTGAGATTTTTTTAGGAAATATTCATGCAATTTGGAACAATGACAAGATCAGTTTGAGTTCTTTTTACTTTTAGTGAATTGAGAAGTCAAGTAAAATGACACCTTTTATTGGCTAACTAAAAAAGATTACAATATGCAAGCTTTTGAGGCACTACATTCATAATGGCTTACACGGTACAACACCCTAGTACTACTTTTTACACTTTTCATTAAACAAAAAACATCCACAATAAAAATAAGAGCAGTAATAATTGAAATTTACATTTATTTGCTTAGCAAATGCTTTTATTGAATGTGACTTGCAAAGGAGAGCAACACACTGTTCTCAAGTAACAGCAGTCTACGAGAGTTGTTCTGAACAAGTGTAGTAGCAAATGAGTTATAAAACTTTTATAAAAAATATATATTCATTTAAAAATATCATTTAACAATATGACAGATATCCACAGAGCAAAAAACATTCATTAACAATTTGACAGATATTCACAGAACAGTAGGGTTTTCAATCACCTCCTAAACACATTGCAGGAGTCTGCAGTTCAGATTGAGGTGGGCAGCTCATTCCACCAAATGGGAGCTACAAATGAAAAGAGTCTGGATTAAGATTTGATACCAAGCACAGATGCCCTCCCTAGGATAAAAAGTGGGCATTGCCCATTCTGCTAAGGTTTAGCTGCACACCAGGCTTGCTAAAACAGCAGATTTAACAGATGTTTAGCTGCTCAAAACCCCACTTACATCCCAAACTAAGTGACTGAACTCCAAGTGGTACCAGAATCTGCCTGTACTTTATCTGGTAACAAAGGGGCAAATCAGAGCTGAACTAACAATTTTACAAAGAACCCTCTGCAGACTTTTTGAGCCAGAAGGTGGGAAATTGACTCAATCAAGAACAAAGAGCTGTTAATCAATAAATGACAACTTTTAGGGACAGCAATGCTTGCCTAACAGGAGATACTGATTTTGTAAATTGATTTTAATCCATTCAGGTAAAGTTATACATTTTCTTAAAACTTACTGCATCATCCTAAAGAGTCCTTCTGGCTCTCTCGGGTGACTCTCTCAAGGGAACTCTGAGTGTACTTCCATGTGTACTTCCATGCTCTCACTCTCCAAAATGACCTTCTGAAACCTACTGTTTGAAACTAAAAAGCCAATGAGCCCTTCCCTCTCTGGTGGGAGATGAATATAACAATTCTCTTCTTGTTGTGGACTTGAAAGCTGAGATCCAGGTTGCAAAGCCAAAGCTGTGGGCCAGTGGACTGAAAAGGCTGAGAAGCAGCCATTATTACATCAAGGAGGAACTTCAGCATCTAAACTTTTGTCCAGAGAGATTAATGGCTTTCCCTGTGAAGTTGTAGATGACACAGCAAAAGGGCCCGAGTAAAGCACTGCACAGAGAGACAAATGATCATACAGAAATTAGAAAGAGTGCACTCCAGTGATAGAAAAATCCTCAACTTGCAACAACTCTAAACAACAGTGAACATCATATTTAAAGATGGTTTCATTAAACTATTTATTTGTGCCAAGATAAATTAGAACTCCAAATAGCAAGTAAACAGCCAGCCTCCCTGTGTTCTACTGTATGTTTTTCTCTCTTTTCTGTTTGTGTCCTGTCTTATATGTAGTTATCATACTTCTATAATCCTTTTGTTTATCAATAAATATTGGTCTGTTTCCTAAAACAAGTGTGCTTCAGTTACCTTGATATAAGTCTATTGGTTTGAGACCACCTCCTACAACAGAAAAAGGTGAGGCAAATCAAGTAGGAGCCTCACCAAATTATTTATTAATTGCCAGCATTGGCAAAGGCAAGACTGTTGATTGATTAGCTAAGTTAAATCTCTTCTACTTCCCACATTATTATGACTGTCACTGGATGGGAAACTTAAAATTCATATTTCCTTTCCTACACATCACCAGATGCTGTTCACTGCCAAACCTCACCATGGCACCTCTCCATAAATGTTGAACCATTGACTTCTCTGTAGGCAATCATCAAGGATTTGAACTTAATATGTGCTGCTACAGGTAGCCAATGTAGTGACTTGAAGAGAGGAGTAACATGTGTCTGTCTTGGCTTGTTGAATACATTTTGAACCGTCTCCAGTGGCTTGATGGCATGTGCAGGTCCTTCTACTAGTAGTTAGTTGCAGTAATCCAGACACGACAAGACCAAAGCCTGGACCAAACCAGAAGTTGTGCTGCATACTCAGTGAGATGAGGTCTGAATTTGTGGACATTATACAGAGTGAATCTGCATGAATGAGAGACAGATGAATTGTGGTCAGAGCTGCTCAATAATCACCATTCCAAGGTTGCGTATTAACTTGGCTATAATAATAATAATAATAATAATAATAACAACAATCTTCTAACTGGAATAGCACCAGACCTACAGACACAGCAAAATAAAATTAAATGATCGATATGACAATGTAACTGCAACTGTAGGCTTTGAATGCAGTGCTAAGATTGACTTAATTAAAAGTGAAAACATACTGTAGGTGTTCCCTAAATAAGATTACATTAAAACTTGCACTAATACTTGACAAATTTCATTCTCCATTGCTTTCTGACATCTATGACTCTTCACATTTACTCCTGGCATGCTAAAAAGTTCCCTATAATTGGCTTCTCATTTGTCAAGCTCTCTAGTTGGTGTGGACCGGATAATCAGGAATCACAGGTCAGTGTTTTGTAAGTGATTAATCAATTGCTTTAAGTCTTGTGATTGTAGTGAGCTTGTCCGATATTTTTAACTTTCCTTGTTTATGATTCTGATTTTGCTGTCACTGTCACCGTAGGCTAAAAAACCTAATTGCTGCACAAGAGCTGGCTAAAGCTAAAAAAGAAATGATCTGCCTCAGTCAACTACAAGAATTTGCAAGAGGAAATAAAGGATTTAAAGAAAAGCATTCAAGTGAAAAAGAACAGTCAAATCTTCAAATTGGACCCAACCTTACAACAAGTTGCATTGAGAGTCAGAGGAAGACTCAACAAAGCTCCTATTCCAGAAGAACGGACATATAATGTCAAAGAAAACAAGCACTAGATAGAGCTGTGAATGAATTGTGTCTACTACAAGAATCAGAAAATAACTGAAAGGATGAATGAGTTTCAGGGCAGTGTCTACACCAAGTTAGGAATGAGGTGGCAATTGACCTAATAGACAGTGTCTATAATTACATCTGATGCCTTCACCAATCACAAATTAAGGCAAAGAAAAGTGTGACAGCTTAACTGCAACACTATTTTAATCAATTTTAAAGGACATTGCAAGAAACTCTAGCTAAATTCTGGAGATCAATACAGATGACTAATGTGACCTCATAATTAGAGCACAATGAAGCTAACCTTGTTATTGATTACAAATGAGCTCATAAATTATACGGCTGAATATTAGAGTATAAATCAAGAGTCATGCAATTATTAGACATCTGAACAGAATGAACAAACAATGTTAAAAGGAGTTAAAAGGCCTTGTTCTGACTCATTTTTAATATAACTCATTATTAATAGATTAAATAACACTTATTGACTCTTCAGAAGAGTTGATAATTTGACATATAGGAAATGAGAACTGAGATGCAATATCTCTTGAATGATAAAATAGAAAATATTTCATAGTCATCTCAAACACTTGTTTTGTCATAGCCCCTTCTACTTGTGTAAACTACGGTTAATAGTAGAACGGTAAATTTAATTTTAATTTCGGAAACTAACTTACTCGATGTGCTTTATACCCATTTCCAACAAAACCAGTAAAAAGCTCAATCTGGAAGCACCCATTCTCTTCATTATCATTGGGTCTCTATGGACTGGCACAGTTCTTCATGCACTAAAAGTGTTCATTGTAACACTATCATTGAAAAAGAAGAGTGAAAGACTAAATTCAAATTTACAATTTCTTTCTAATATAGCTGAACATGCAGCTTCACTCTCATCTTATTAATCACACATTATTAAAGGCTAGAAAATAACCTTAAGGCGCTGTTCTTACATGGTAGACTTCATGTTTATCATATCCATTCCAATATGCACAAAAGTGTGATGACAGTACGTCACCACTTGTTTCTGATGTTAGATATGGTATCCGTCAATACTCAGACCATTACTGTTTTCACTTTACATACTACCACTAAGAGATATCATTATTAACCAAAACATTCTCAATTCCTTATATGTCAATGATACTTTCTTTTAGACCATGTTTCCTACTGAGTCCTTAATTAATGTCAACAAGGTAAAAATTAGATAAATAATTTAGGCATTAGAAATAAATTTCTTTTACCAAAGTATTACATTTAACACCTGTATTATTATGAGGTTTGTGTGACTTACCAGGAAGGTTTACTGATTCATCTACTCTTGCCTTTGAAGATTAAGGCACACACATTTACACACAAATAATGTATGTATAGCGATCCTATCCTGACAAAGCCTTAAGTGGGGCCCAATTGCCCATCACTTTGCAATATTCTACATAGGACAAAGCTACGCACATACACAGAGATCCTATCCAGACAAAGTCTTGGGTGGTGCCAATTGTCAGTCACTCCAGAATATTCCATGCGGAGTTCTCTTCACACACATACATATTGAAATCCTAGCCAGACAAAGTCTCAAGTGATACCAATAGGCTATATGACACTTTCTTCTGGATTCCGCGTCAGCCAGCTTCTTCACTTCCGCAGCTGATATCAAAACAGACTAGCTATCATGTTTTTCACCCGATAGCTTCAAGATGTGCCAGACTTACAACGTAAATCACATTTTTCAAACATTGTGCCATACATCAGGAGCTTAAAAGGAGAAAGCCTTCAAACTATATGTTTCGAGCTACATCCACAATTATGAAGGTATGATGTATTAAAAACGTGTGTCTACTATGAACTTACATGGAACAAATATGTGATTACTTTAGGCTTTAAAAAATATAGAATTTCAATAATTAGTTTTTAAACTTTATTCAAGGACAGATGGATATGTATGTAAGCTTAATAAATAATATTACCCTGTAAAAAAGCAAATGTTTCTGAGCCAGCAAAACAGTGAATGCTAAGCTGCTGCTTCATTTTAAGGGTCTCAATTTGTTTCCTCATCTTGAGGATCTCCACTTTGAGAGACATGTTTTCATTAAGTGCTAGGTCAATAACTGCTGGATCTGAAGACGAAGCGTAGTCGTGGTCCTCAAGGATTTTATCATCCTCCTCCTCACCTGGTGTGTCATCTTCCATTGATTGCTTTCTTCTCTCCCAAACCCCTGGTCTTGAAAGTGAAATGGAGAAATTGTTCCACTCAAACAATTTGCTCCCTTCTTCTACAGTTGCTGACCTGTCTTAGACCCTGACTCGTGAAAATCTTGTTTTTTTAAAATGCCGACTGCAAACTCAGGTATGGAGCCTAACCATGAAGCTCTCTCTCCAGATACTGATGATCCATTTAGATCAAACTAAGTATCTTGTTGTACTTACTGGAAACTGAACATAAAAGCACACAACAATGTTGAACTATAGAGCCATCTTTTTTTGTATATTCTCACCACTAAACAAAAATCACAACTGCAGTATGGACAACACAAGTGACTGAGCTGGCTCAGATTTCACCATAAGTACGTTAGCACTGCCATTTGCATATAGCCTATGGCCAGTCACTTTGCAATTTTCAGCATAAGATTCTTTTCCAAAATTAAAAATATAGAAAAATGAAAATATTTTCTTAGTCGGTAGAATACCAAGAAGTTAATGTGTGCATTAACATCTACTGGAACTGCAAGCTGAAATGAATTATTCACAGGTCCTCTGGTTGTAACTTTCAGTTAATTCAAAAATGCTGCAGCAAGAATCATCTTTACAGCTAGGAAATACAACCATATAACTCTAATCTGACTTCCAGCTAAGGTTATGGCTGATTCCAATAGACATATTCTTACATATCAAACTTTAAATGGCTTTGGGTATAATTACTTAGGAGAAGTTCTCAATGCACAAATACTGAAATGTGCAATGCAGTCTCAAAAAGGATAATAAAGCTACTATGGTAATCTGAGCTTTGAGCTACAGGGTCACAAGGTTGTGGAATGAACTCCCTGCTTGTGTATGAGAAGCTGCACCAGCCTCAGTGTTTGAATCCACACCACTTTAGTCGAGCACACCTAATTAGAGCTGATGATGTAGATGTTCATATTGCAGCCTTGTCTGTTGATCATTGGTTGAGAAATAAAAACTTGGCAACCATTAGAAACCGTTACTGATCTTAATTTCCTTAAATTCTCCTGCACTTGGCACCAAGCCACTTCTCCTGCTCATGGAAAGTGACATCAGAGATAGTGAGGGCTGTGCACATATCTATGATGATATATTATAATTTGGAGATGGTTGGCAGCCAGTTGGTCACGGTCATGGAACCTGTGATTTTGTCCTAGAAGAATGGGGTCAAATCCTTCCAGTACAGTCTTGCACATGTGAAGAGTTTATACAATGGCACGATGAAACTGCTCTAGTGGCTTGTGGTGGAACATTTTACCATTAAAAAAATTAAATAGCTTCCCCTTAATGTTTCAAATACCTGTACCCCTTTGGCTTGATAAGATCCATATTAGAAGGCTCAATGCTTTGACCGCAAAACAACTGGAAATTTATATTCGGCTCATTTAGATGTTAGGTATCTTTAGGGTGACATCCCTGATATTCCAATTTGACCTGATGGCAAATTTTCTGATTAGGGTTAACATTGATGGCTTTTACCTGTGCAATCAAAGTGTGTTTCCTGCTTGTAGTTCCTTTTTAGCGGTACTCTTTTCAAGGTCATGTTTCAGTGTTAGCATTACACTTTCCCACTTAAATAAGACAGTAGACTGGTTTCAGGGTTCTTGATTTGGAAATAATTGGATCTTGCTTGATGGATTAGTCCAGTCTGGAACAGAGCATAACTCATTTTGCATATGGTCTTAAAAGGGTTCCCTAGTGATCACTTGAGCCTGGAGTAAAATGCCACAATAGGCAAAATTCGAAACAATTTTAAGTTGTCAGAATGCGCATTTCACTGACATCTTCAGTGCTCCAGCAAGGTAAGTGATTCCTCCCTGATTTGAGAAGGGGGTCACTGTTGTTAGCACCATCTTTTTTAATGCCAACAGTTCAGAGGGAGGCCAGCCAGAAAATAATTAATCTTACTTCTGCATCCTCCATGGAAGCCTCGCCTGTTCTGGGAAAGCACAATAAAGTCAAAGAAGCCACCAGAAGCGGGAATTTATTGAGGCAGAGGAAAATGGATCTCTGAATCAGGAGCAACTTTTCACTTTTCGTAAAAATGGATGGATGAACCAAGGAAAAACACAGAGTATAATATTATTAGAATTTCATTCCACAGATGTCTCCTTGGACGGAACACTAGTTCTGAGGCTAGGGATCTGTGCCATCAATTGGATAGTTGCCGGTTTGAATCCCATAAATGCCAGAAGTTATTCCACCCTTTTGGGCCCTTGAGCAAGCTCCTTAACCTGCAATTGCTCCATCCTGGGTATGATGTTACACTGAATCCAACCTTGCAAGTAGGTGCTCCTATTTGTAGGGAAATCTCGGGGGTAGGTGGCAGGACTGGCACTTCAGTCACCGTAAAAAAAAAAAAAAAAAAAATCACAGTGTTCCACTCATTTCAAACTAGTGTGGTGCTGTGATTTCACCAATTGCACGGCTGCACTTGGGTCCTAATTTGGGGTCCTGTGGTGGTTGTGGCAACGTGCTGCATCAGTGAATGCTCCCAACCTCTAATTATATTCTTTTGTTGCTTCCTCATGAAAATTTCAGCATTTTAGTAAAATAAGATCCTGCCTCTTTCCCATCTAAATCCATACTGATTGTTTACAATAGTTCTTTCTTTTTTATATAGCTTTACATTTATGTATTAGATGACTGCAATTTCCAAAGTCATACACATCAAAATCAGTGCTACTAGACAGAAGTAAACATGGCATAAACATCTGTACAGTAGACTCAAGATAAATAGGCATCTTAACAGTTTTTGAGCAATTGTGAAATGTATATTAAATAGTTTCTTGTTTATCTTTTATTGAATTTATTAAAAGGATGTAACATCCCATACAATCAAGTCAAATGTAACAAAACAAATCTAAATTCAATTCAACCCCCACCCATGAATAAGACAAGAAGGCCAACAGCCAGAGTAAAGCTTTGAGAGTAGTAAACAGGGAAAGAATTTATTCTCTCCAATATTAATGCTTATTCTAAAATGTTATTGATTAGATCCTGCCAGGTTTTTAAAAAGTTTTATACAGATCCTCTAAGTGAGAAACTGATTTCTTCCAATTTCAAATAGTATACAACATCAGTTACCCATTAACTTTAAAGAGGTGAGTGGATTCTTCCAGTTGAGCAAGATAAGTCTATGTACCAATAGTAACGTAAAGGCAATTACAGTTTGTTTCTTCTTCTCCACTTTAAGCCCATCTGGGAGTCCACCAAACACAGCTGTTAGTGGATTAGGAGGGATTGTGACACCAAGGCTGTCTGAAAGACATTTAAAAATGTTGTGAAGAATGATGTTAATTTGGTTCATGCCAAAAACGTGGTCTAGTGAGTCTGGAGCTCGATTGCAACATTCGCAGGTTGGGTCTTGCTCTGGAAACATTTTGGAGAGTTTTAAATGAGAGAGATGTATTTGATAAAAGATTTTAATTTAATGCTAAGCGCATTTGGAGCAAGAGTGTTTTCTGTGCATGGTTGCCTTTCACTCCTTTTCTGAAATGTTGAGTAAGTGATCCTTTTCCCACTGTACTCTGGGATCTTTAAAAGGAAGGGACTTTAAAATGGTTTTATACATAATGGAAATTAAATCTAAGTCTTCAAAACTGTTCAATACTTTTTCTGGAATAAAAATAGGTGAAAGGTGAGGAAAATTGGGCAGATTTCATTTATCAAACGTTCTGACTTGGAGATAGTATTGAAATTGTGTTGAATCATGTATTATCATGGTATTTTCCTCTACTTACTCTTTACCTAGGGGTAAGTGTACTCATCAGGTTTGCTACCGGGTTGGTCTACTGTTGCACCTTAAGATTATCACACACATATATAGATATATGCATACACACAGACCCTAACCACAACAGTGCCCCATGAATGACACACACACAGCTGGTTAACCTCTAGCACTTTTAACCACACAAGTGCCTTAGGAATAACACAACCTGTCACTCTCTCAGCCCTTCAAGAGACTTACTTATTATCGGCACAAACAACATACAATATTTAAAATATATCTCAGACCTAAATATTACTTTTTGTCTCCAAAAATATTTTCAAACATACAAAGGCTCAGCATCCTTGACTATAGGCCATTTATCAACCAAGAAGGCCTTACTTTACATACTGTTCCCTACTATTGGGTGGAGCTCACACCCGCAGCCTTAATAAAGCTCACAGCACAAAGAGTATGGCAAGCATCTGGCTGCACCAGGTACTCAAAGAAATCTACCTTATTACTTCAATCACTCTAGACATTAAGACGAACCATAAAAGTTAAAAGCAGCATGGTATTTATTACAGGAATAATAATACCAAGCAACAAATAATAATAGAAAATAAGATTGATAGTAAAGTCTGGATATATCTCTCTATTATAAAAAAAATCTTGGAAAGCTTGGAAGGAGACGATACGTGATCTTCTTGGAAGACAATTTGACATCTTGCAAGACAAGGCAGTGAGACAAAAGGACAGCTGCTGTACAGGCTTTTAAATGATCGATGTGCAGTGTGACAAGCAGAACACGCAGCAAGGCAGCAGCAGCAGAAAGACAGCAGCTGATCAGACAGCATCTCCTCAGCGTGTGTTCCAACCCTCCCCCTCCCCCCTCCCTTGACAATGCAAGCAGCAGAGATGCGAAGTAGCTGGAGCGTAGCACACCCAGGGGAGGGATGGGAGGGGCTGGGTGAGCAAAGCGAGCAGGGGGCAATGCCCCCTAGTAGTCTTTAGAAAAAGCTTACAAAAAAGTAAAGATGACAAGGATGAATATCCTAGGTGGCTTCTGATCTAGCACTCGTAGTTGTTCATGAGGTGGAAACAGCCACATGTTGCTGGAGCCCTCTTCTGACATCGCTCTCACCCTCTTCTGATGTTGTTCTGTTCTCTTCTTCTTTTGACATACTTCAGATGAGGCATATTTATTATAAAATTCTACCGGTGGATTTTGCAAGATGTGATTGTTGGATACTCCGATTGGCTGGTTGTCAATATGATGAATGAATTCACTCATCTGTTTTCCCAAACAATAAAACTTTTTGATGTTGCTTAGTACCTACTAGCATGTCTTCTTTTCCAGGCTATAAACCCATTTAGCAACTTGTTGTCCCAGATGCCCATCCTTTCTCAGGTTATGAAGTAATTGATAGCCTGAGGCATTGCCATGTCTTCCTCTTTTGTTTGAACAGCTGTTTTAAAAGTGAGGTACAATTTGGGAAGAGGATATGCTTTGATGTGTCCCGTATTTAAGGTTATCTGCTGTTTTGTCTTTAAAATATAATGAAAATATAGACCACAATTTACAGATTTTGTACCCCACATCAATGGGAAGCTAAATTTGGAGTGTAATTTGTTGTAAGATGCAAAGACATTGTTTATATACAAATCTCTAAATGATTTAATCTCATACGTTTTCCAAACATGTGTAAGTTTGAGAGGGCGGAAATAGGTGGTTATCATGTAGAGGTGCCACAGATAAAATGTTCTCTAACTTAAAGTGCTTCATACATTGGTTCCATATTCATAATGAATTAAGGACAATTGGGTTATTAGTATATTGACGATACCTTGTATTTACTGGTGTACAAAGCAAGGAATATAAAGAAGTATGCACAGTTTCTATTGCAGACTAAGCTAGTGTGTGTTCATCTATTTGTGTCAATGTCCAAGTTTTTATAGCATCATAGCTTTATAGTTTTATAGGCACACAGTAATAAAACTGAAAATTAGGTAGAACCATGCCACCTTCTGATTCAGGTCATTGTAGGTCGCCCTTTGGATGTGTGAATATTTCGAATTTGAAATAAATGAAGTTATGATTTAATCTAATTTCTTAAAGAATGATTTTTTAATGTATATGGGGATGTTTTGAAATAGAAACAGAAGCTTAGGGAAGATATTTATCTTGATTGTGTTAATTCTTCCTGCTAAAGTCAGATGGAGGGTAGATAATCTATGCACATCTTGTTTTTCCAAGCAGACAGCAAATTTTGGTTGAAAATGAGCCTTTTACTTGTGATGTTTAGCACTTGTTCTTGACAGGTGTGTGATGCTCCGATGCCTACAGCCATGGGCACAAATCCCTGTTGGGACGTCTGGTATTTCTTAACCAAGGATGGAATAGGGCAAGTGAGGAGCACAAACTGAAAAAGTGCATATTTATTTAAAAGAGTAGTGTTACTGTGCAAAATTAGGTGAACCATGAATAAGTCATTTGTAAACACAAAGCCATAAGAAGAGCAATAAATATATAGATAAATAATTTAATTTATAAAACTAAGGTAAAGTCAATAGGAAAAACAAATATTCCAAGTCCCTTCTCCAGATCAGCAATCTTCCTAGCAATACTATAGCAGTCCATCTGTGAACTCAGCCCCGTCACTCCCATCACCACTTGTCAGATGATAATGTTATCAATGCTTTGTTCACTCCATTGACTCCATCCACACGCCATATTGTGTACTGATCCTTGGACCCGTAGTTCCTGTCTGAAAACCAAACATGTCCTCTGCTCTCCGTCAGCAGACATCTTGGGCTTTCTCCTTCTGCCACCTCAGTCAGGGATGTTTCTATAGCCCTCCATCTTCCCTGCTCATTTCTGCAACAGAGCAGGTTTGACCCTGCTTTCTTGAAAAGTATGCCATTCTCAAGGATAATTGATCTGTATGGCCCGCTCTTTCTCTCTCTACTTCTTTCCTGTTTCTCCATCCACTCCCGACCTTCCTACCAAATCATGCCTTTTCCTTTGCACTTAACACTCATTCTGTATATATACATTGCCTGCCTACCACTACGGCAGCTAAAACTCATCCATTATTGCTCCTCAACTTGGCAATGGACAGTTTAAAGAGACTGCATGTACACACTAATGTGTCAGTCCCTACTTCCCAGTTAATATGTCAGGTAGGAACTAAACTAAATGAAAAAATATTAATATCCCTGATCAGGGACATGACACATCAGAAGGTGTTGCGCAATTTTTTATTTAATATCTGCTTCCATTAATTTACCTGTGGTGCACATACTAAACATATTTTCCTATTTTTAACTGGATCTTCTGAATCAACTTTTTTGGTTAATGTCTAACACATACTAATCAGTAAAAATGTCTGATTTTTGAAAAGTATGCAAATTTTTACATACGTACCCACAAAAAGCACTTGTGAATAAATAATGATCTTTAGGTACTGGTTTCTGGGTATGCAATAAACAATGGTTTTTATGTACAGCTTGCTCAGGCCACTCATTTCTGTATCTGACTATATTTAGGCCCTTGTAACTATGCCTGATTTTAAGGCACTGATTGCTGTAACAGATTAAATTTGGCTTGGTTTCCGTCACATACTACAAGAGTGGTGACGTCTGTTTCTTCACAGATCAGGTATCATGGGTTCAAACCCCAGCATTGTTTCATGGAGTTTGTGTTTGGGATTTTCCCCAGGTACTTCCAGATAGATTCTGAACACACAAGTGTTTAGTTAATTGTTAATTTTACATTGACCAGGTGTAGATGAATGTGGTTGTATGTGTGAATATCTGTTTTCTTTTCCAGCTTTATGTGGTGACTTTTTTCACCACTGCCATATGATCAAAGCACTCTGAACTCACATGTTATTTTGTACTCCCCTGTATGACAGTACAGTCTACCTTAAAAAAGTACGTGTATTTGCAGGTGTGTCTGTCTGGTTGCTTTGTCTCTACTATCCAACAGATGGTGCATCACAAACATTAGCACTACTTTTACAAATCCTGTACCAAATGGTTTGTAACAAAGACATAGCAACTGGAATGTTTCAAACATTACTGCTTAAGTCTATGTTCATTACTTAGACTTCATCCCATCTTAGTTGGATAGCACGTTTAGTGCATCATAACAGAAATAAACTACTTCAGCACATTTATGTTTTAGTGAATGCTCAATGGGGGATGGGCAAATGTTTGGCCTGGGACCCCCTGCAGATTTATTTTCTCCAGCCACTCACCAGCTGGAGTTTTTACTTCTCTGTCCTCCCTGGCCATCTGACCATAACATCTGTAATCACAAGGGGGATGCACTGAGCCCCAAACCGCAGACACAGTAATGTCCAAAACAATTCCAAATTCAAATAAAATCTTTCTATTTGCTCGCAATACCTTTCTTACATGAACACCAGCCACAATACACAAATACAAACTCTCCCTCTGCCTCTGCTGCTTCTTGACTCTGACTCAAATAATTGAGGCTGTGGGCTTTCTTTTAAATCTGAGCTGCTTCCAGTATTACACCCAAGCCATCCAGAGCACATCCAGATTGTGTGAAAACCAGGGCAGTCCTCCCTCTGGTGCTACCCAAGGACCCCGACAGGGCTGCGTTTCCAGACACCAGCTCCCAAGCCACTCTGCAGGTGTCATAAATGGGTTTAGCCCTGAGGAACAATGCCGCCTGTTGTATGAGGGAATGAACTGCTCCCGGAATGCCCGTTTGCGCTGTCCTTCCTTCATGGCACGTACACATCAAACTCATTGTTATAAGCATTACAGATTATTCCATATCTAATTATTCCATATCTAGGGACTTTGCTATTACTTGCTTGTTTAGCTATATTATGTAAAATTGCATTTATTTATTTAATTATTTTTTACTTTCTCAAATACGAAGTATAGGGAAAGTATTGTAATCGTCCCAAAATTCAACCTTGAGATTTTGACAAATCTCCCTGAGTCTCAAAAATACTATTTTTGTAATTATGTGTGTATGTAAACACAATAACCTAAGTATGCTTTCACTTACTGTAGGTCAACCAAATTTTGCATACACGTATTAGATACAAAATGTAGATTTCTATCAACTTTTGAGCTATTTCCGCTAACTGGAAGTGGTACTTTTTTATCCATGCAGCTGCAGAGTCCGATTTATTCAACGTTACTTTTATAATAATTGTTCAAAATATTACTAATTTGATTTGACTTCTTGTTCATGGTTCATTAATATACACAATATAAAAAATAATCATTGTCTTGCGGTTTACTCCTCAAATATCCATCCCCTTATCTGAGTATACAAGAAAGTCTAGGGAGACCACTTCCGATTTTTCTTTGTGGAGCACTCTGCGTCTCACTGGGAGAAAACCATCATATAAGATATACCTCTTGACTTGTCTAGTTATGCAAAATGTCAGACATTTCGGGGTTCCCCACCTATTTGTTACTCTCTAGACACAAAAAAAAACTTATATTTAGGCCATTTTGGACCATATTTGGTGCAACAAATTGCACTCTTATTATAAAAAGTAAACCAATAGTTGTTGTCACAAATGTGCGACTAGGAGTGAGCTGAGTGGACCAAGTGCAGGTAATTACCCGCCAGGCCAAGGGGTGGTGTGGTGCATGAAACCTACCTCTGTTATCTCTACAGGCCAAATATGGGAAAACCTACCTGATTCAACGACACTTCCAGTTCCGGCCCCCCAGACTGACGTCACTTCCGGTTCCGACCAGATGACATCACTTCCGCCTTTCGGCTTATAAAGCCACCATATTTCCTCCACCAGTCAGTTCAGTGGAGAACTCAAAACAGTGCACATGAGTGCTGTACAAAAACCCTTTTCTAGCCAGGGACAATTTATGGGTGGCTGCCCCAAACCTTTTTGCATATGTCAAGGCTATTAATTTCACAGAGTCTTGAGCAAAAAACGTTGAGATTGACCTAAAGTTGTACATGCCATGTCAACAAACCACAGGGGTTCACCCCTTAATGACACACAAGGGGTCAAAGTTACTCCTTTTTACAAATCTTTGAAAAAATTGGGATCGGTAATACAGGTATGTGGAGTGGCTTTTATGCCATTTTGAGGCTGCTGATCCCAAATATGATGATATTTTTGACATTCGATTCTTTACTGGTGGTCCAAGCCCTCTAACAGACACTAACCAGAAGGTTAAAAAGGACACATTTCTAAGATAAGCATGTGGGGTTTCATATTAGAAACTATGAAGGTCAGTGATTATGAACGCAATGTTACTTTTGATTTCTACACCTTTATTGGATATCTAGTCCTCCATGGACTTCTAACAGAGGGCCAGCAATGACCAATTTCTATTATAATCGAATGTATTACACAAATTTAAATTGAAGCACACATTTTAATATATGAAATATCTGATGCAGCTAATTCTTATTTAGTATATTCTTTTACTTCATGAAGTAGATTATTACATTTCTTGTGCATACCCCGAATTAGGGCAGCTAAAGCTAATCCAGACTTAATAGATTTTGAATTTAGACATTGGTTTCATATCTGGCTCCATTTGGTCACTCATTTCTCTGCCTGTCTATATGTAAGTGTCTTAGAGTCGATCTTTAAGTCATTTTTATCTACCTGTAATATTTTATTGCCATGATGTTGTAGGAATTTGTAAGTGTTCACCTACTAAACACCAATCCGATTCATTCCCCAGCCCCTTTCTCCACTTTGAAGTGCTTCTGCATTTAAGTCCTGTCACACTGATTACAGCTTGAAGGACAACTTGAGATCTACAATTCAACATATGCTTGATCCCATAACGCCTCAGCCCAACTCGAGGGCTTTTTTGCTCTCTGCCTAATAATCACCTCCAGTTTTTGCCAGTTCCATTGAGCATCTGAATCCTTCGTTAAATTATTCTTATAGAGGAAGGTGTGAACCTAGAAGACATTGACAGCCTTGCTGCCGAGTTTGTGCTAGAAAAAATGCCAAGCTCGCAGCAACACTGAAACTGGTCACAGTAGCAGTTACATCACAGTCTCTCTGTTTTATTAACTGTAACATATCTCTCCTTGTGCTCCAACTCACATTGCTGGGAGATACAACCAACATGTGGTATTTAGTTTAGAGAGCTGAATTCTGGTCTCTGGGTCTATTTAGTGTGACACAGATGAAAGAATTTGGGTCGTCAGGGATGGGATCTATGTGATGTCAAGACACCCAGAATCGACTGACTACTAAATGAGTCTGGAAATCCAAACCTGTAGATACACCAGGGGCCTCATGTATAAACGGTGCGTATGCACAGAAATGTTGCGTATGAACGTTTACACGCTAAAATCGCGATGTATAAAACCTAAACTTGGCGTAAAGCCATGCATATTTCCACGTTGCCTCATACCCTGGCATATGCCAGTTCTGCGCTCGGTTTTGAACCCAGCGCCAAAGCAGTGCTACTGTTCCTGTGCGAGAGTAACAACGCTAAAGCATCTATGGTATTTAGAATACTTTGGGTATTTTGGACCATTATATTGTTTCAGGTTAATTACAATCAGATGCCTTAAACTAATAAACGATATGCAGTTAGTTTCAGTGCATACTGTATGATAAAGCCACGTCAGGGATGTGGATCTAAAAAAGAAAGGGTAACCACACAGGAACAGTAGCACTGCTTTGATGCTGGGTGCCGCCAGTTTGCAAAACTGAGTGAAGAACTTGCGTACGCCAGGGTTGGAGCTACCGTAAAAATGTGCGTGGCTTTACACCAAGTTAATGTTTTATACATCACAATTTGAGCGTGGAAACGTTCGTATGCAACATTTTTGTGCATACGCACCATTTATACATGAGGCCCCAAGTTACTGCACTGTTCAGCTTTACTGGGTGGTTTATTCTGGCCATCACATATTAAGATTGAATGAATATGGTCAGTGATAAATAAAAGATCTCTAAACAAATGTGGTCAGATAGGTTTCTAGTTTCTGAACAACAGTAAAATTAACTTCTTCCATCATAAGTCCACACCTGTACTGTATACAAGAACAATATAACAATATAACAATAACACTGGCCACTATCAATTAAATTATTTTACAGTGGAATTACCTCTGGAGTAGCTTACACACTACTTTTCCACTGTTTAATATCCTTTATTTGAACTTGGAAAACTATAGCAGCTCAGCTTACACAGCTTAAAGGAATACTCAACCGAAAAGTAACATTTTCTTTATATGTTGCTTACCCCATGTGGTTTGTAGCAATGACAAAGAAAACATTTTTAATCTCATAATTTTATTCAGAATGGAGATAAAGTTTATAAAAGAATAGGCATCTCTGGTGGACAACAGAAAATGATATCAAAAATGTTCATGAAAAAATCTCATGTTACATATGTCACATAATCTGCATGTCAAGTCATCAAACACTGATGAGGATCTGAGTTGTAAACGCACCTCCTTTCATTACATTTATATTTATATCTACAACTGGAGCACCTCAGGGTTATTTAGTGGCAGTCTGTGAAACTGCACACGGTGAAGCATCTCAGATATGCACAATTATAAGGCATAACTTCTAATGATTTTAATTACTTCTTTAACTTTTAATCTTAAGTTTTACTTGTTTCACAGAGCACTTTGCAATGTTGACCATAAGCTGTTACTGGACCAATTCATTGGAGATTGTGGGTTCTGTAGTCATGTTTGGTCCCCATGCACTCTCCTCTTCGTAAGAATAAACAGGTTTAGTTCCCTGAGCTTGCCACAGTGGGACATGTACTGATGTGCTGGGATGCACCTGTCATGAGTTGGATCCTTAATAAAAGCATAACGGGTATGAGGCCTCAAAAATGAGACATCACCTCAATAGGCTTAATTCAAGCTCCACTGGCTTGTCTCAGGTTTTGCAAGTCCATATAACATGAAACTGGAAAAATAACTATACAGCTTTCAAAATTTACAACAAAAGCCTCACAAGAGGAGGGTAACTATAAACCCCAGCTTATACACAGATGAGTATGCAAGGAATCTTTATAAATGAATGGGTTTATTTTAAGAGTCCAAAACACAACGAAAAGTTGATGACAGTAGAAAAGAGGCAAGAATGAGTCACTAAAAGGCAATCCAAAGGCAAATAAGTCCCAATACATAATCCAGTAACAGAAACAGAATTTCAGATAAGAAGTACTCACAGTACTCACTTTAACTCCAACAGACTTCAAAATAATGAATGATTCCCACCTGAACTGCCTGTCTCCTCAGCCTTTACAGTGCTCTGAGCAGTTTTTAAATGGAGACTGACAGGTGTCACCACCTTTTTGAGTTCCACCCACAACGAACATGGAATATACTCACATTTACAGAGAAAGTACATAATTATATACTGTGGCGGATGGCTGGCACCCTTGCCTGGCCAGGACATTTGTATCCTGGAAGTAGTGGTTGAAAGAGCATGCATAGGGCATTATATCTCCCACAGAAAGCTAGATGGCAGCACCATGGGTTCCCTCAGAGTTTTCTGGGAGATGGTGTCCTGCTTCTCAGCCCTTTTAGGTTCCGCAGGTAACACCAGGGGTCGTTGTAGGGACTGGGGAGCCCCACTTTGTTGGCTCTTGCCTCTCCTGGAAGTGCTTCTGGACCACACTAATGGTCCACCGAAAGTACTCCCTGGCGTCACATTAAAGAAGCCCGCTGCCACAATTCCAGTAGCCAAATTCAGGGGGAAGAAGACAAAGCTTGCTGGAGGAAAGAGGAGATGGAGGAGAGAAAAAAATTGAAGAAGACAAAAACAGAGTAAAAGAGAAGTATTGCTATGCTTGGTGTTTGTACTGTGCTGTGGGAAATGATTCTGGGAAGCATTTTTTATAACAAAAGCCTGCCTCGTGTCTGTCTGTGTCAGGTGTTGGGGAGCTGGAGTGCCCCCTGAAGGCCACAAAACATAACAGAAAATACATAAACATAAAACAAATAACAACTCAAAAATAAGAAAAATACATAAGCACATGTAATACCAACAAGGTTACTCTCCTCTGCACAGGTTCATGTGCTGCTATCTTTTTTGTCACATGGAAAATATGACAGATGACCCTCTCCCCAGTATAAAATGTTTATCTTACTTTATTAAAATTATGTTATACTGTTTCTGATGTCATTTTGACTGAGTTTTGGCCTTCCTTTTGCCAAAGGCACAACACCTGACAATTTTAATTCAATGTTTTCATCCAAGTTTGCAGATACTTCCCTAAAAGACTTGGTGCTGTCCTTTCTTTTTCATACTGTCAGGCTTGCAACATTTTGGCAATGTTTTTTACCTCTGATTTTTGGGTTTTTGTTGTTGGTTTTGTGAAAATGTGGTTTGATTTTTGGCTTTGATCAGTGTATATATTTTGAAAATGTTTCACTTTCTGGTCATATCTTTCAAAATACTGTCTCCCCATTTGTGTCAGTATGCAATTCCTCTGGAGAGGAAGAAATCAGAAGATCTACGAGGAGACAATTATGCCTAGACATTAAGGCACTCTTAAATAAAGAAATCAATAACAGCTTTCTGTCAAATACTAATAAAGCTAAGGACAACACCTCATAAGCAAATTTAATTTTTTTTTCCAATATAAAATATAACAGGATATTATTTCCTGATGATATGTGGATAAAGATTCTTTCAGCAAAGTAAGATAAAGCAATGTACTTCCATTATAGCATATGCCTTTTTTTCCTTGTAATTGAAAAAATCCTGTCACTATCATTCAATTTCCGACTCTTATTGCTCCGAGTATTTGCATTTTCATGTGGTTTGTGGAATTGTCACCATGAGTGACAGGTCAGCCAACTTGTTTACATCGTACTTGTTTCAGTGAAAATATGTAACAGTGACCTGAGGGAAAGAACATTACACCTACTGAGTCACTGAGTATTCAGTTGAATGGTTTTCCTATTCAGTTCTTTAAAAAGT
The DNA here is from genome assembly GCA_026402145.1 of Polypterus bichir lapradei. Classification (NCBI taxonomy): domain Eukaryota; kingdom Metazoa; phylum Chordata; class Cladistia; order Polypteriformes; family Polypteridae; genus Polypterus; species Polypterus bichir. The sequence goes on from JANRMT010062796.1 coordinate 75,185,259, forward strand.
TAAAATTAGGGTAAACCACCCTAATTCACTGTGTTCATAAGAAATGTAATGATTCACTTCAGGAGGTACAAATACATAATAACCTAGATTAGTTGTGTCAAATTTTTCAAATATTAAGATGTGTACATCAATTTAAATGTTTAAATATTCTTAATTTGTCATTTTAACCATCTTGTAGATGTCCATAGAGATCAAGATCTCAAGTAAAAGATCAATATTCAAAAATAACACCATGGTTGTAATCACTGAGCTTGAAATAGTCTAAAATGACAAGTTTATGTTTGAAATTTGTCATTTTCAACCTTCTGGAAATAGTTCTTAGAGGGCTAGGACCACACATAAAGAATCAAATATCAAAAATATTATCGTATTCATGATCAGCAACCATGAAATAGTAAAAAATGGCATTCATGCATATAACACACATACTTCTAGTACCAATTCCCATTTTTTTCAAAGTGTTGTGAAATGAACTAATTTTGACCCCTCATATACAGTTATGGGGTGGGCGCAGGGTGCTGTTTGATGTGGCCTGCACAACTTGAAATCCTTCTGATCATTTTTGCTGAAAACACCTATTGCTTTACTCTTTATCTGTCATCTCCTGCACAAAAATGGCCTAAAAATAAGGATTTTATGGGTCTTATGGGCCAGAAATAGGGAGGAGCCCCAGAAAGGTCGATGTCTTGCATAACCTGACAACATGGTGAGTTGAATGGTATATCATATGTGGGGGTTCTCTTGTACTGCTGAGTAAGAAGATGCCAGACAAAAAAAATTGAAGAGACACAAACACCCAACTGCACCCAACACAGTGCAAAATGACTACCCTATAATTATTTATTTGATTGTATCATAGAATGCTTGCATTTATCTACTCTCTATATATAAAATCCTAAGCCTAAAAGTGCAACGATTTTGTGCAACAATTTTATGTGACATTTTTATGTCACGCTTTTTGTCATGCTTTAAATCAGGCTTATTTTACAACCTACATATTGTCAGGGATGCCAGGGGCCATGACCCGGCCGGGACGCCTTGAGGGACCGGATGTGGGTCTGGGCCCACCCTGGATCACGTGGGGGTTGCCTTCCGGGCTGCTTTGGGGGCCACGGGTACAGGGCATGGAAGCTCCACCCTGTAGG
>JANRMT010062796.1:75186413-75206948 GCA_026402145.1 Polypterus bichir lapradei
GAGGCTCGAGAGGAGTGTGGAGGCGGCCCGAAGACAAGGCATTGCGTGGCCAGGACTTTTGATTGGGGTATTTTGTGCACGTGACTGGGTCTGAGTGACCATTGCTGGGGTCTTTGTGACCGATTATTATTTGTAAATATTGTAAATAAACGTGTGGTGGTGTTTAAACAACATGTCCGCCTGTCTGTGTCCGGGCCGGGTTCACAATATATACAGTATGTTTGGTATCATTCTTTTCAGAATTTATCGAACTTTAATATGATGTTGTTAGATTTTCTGATTCTTATTCCGTTTTTAAATTACAACTAAGATATCAAGAACTCATGTCTCTCGAGACGAGACTTTATGCCAAGAGATTTAACCACGCCCGGGGCCAGAAATAAAAGACAAAGATTAGGACAGCTGCTGTACAGGCTTTTAAATGTTCAAAGCACTGTGCGCAATGCAGATCACACGGCATGGCAGCAGCAGCTGATCGAGCAAAGATGAGGTAAGAAAAAAACTGTATTTGTTTCCCATTGTATCACCGTTTAAAAGGGGGGTTCAGAGGAGCAAACGCGTCTCCTTGGGGTGCGTTCAGCCCCCCTCTTCACAACATGAGCGGCAGAAACGCGAAGTGGCTGGCGAGTGAAAAGAGCAGGGGGTCATTTGAAAAATACAGTTACGAATCAAATAATTCACTGTTGGCTCAATCAGAAATTATATTTGAAATTGAAAATTCAGTTCCACCTTTCTTTCTTTCTTTCTTGTGTGTGACAAATGTGATCCTGTGATGTATCCTTTAAATTGTTATATCGATAAGTATATATGTTATTGTTTGTTATATTTTTATATTATACCTCCATAATTACCTTACAATTTTACACACACACACACACACACATTATGGTCGGAACACATACCAGAATGAATAAAAAGAAAGGAAATTTCTGATCTTGCAGTTACAGTCATGATTTATATCTCATTCAATAGTCAGGAGTCCAGCCCAGCTTATTCATTGGCTGCCATTGCTCTTCACATGATATCAACAAAAAGTGTACATAAAAGTTAAAGGAAAGAATATGCCTCAAACTTGTGCATATCTGAGATGTTTCAACAAGCAGAATATCAATTCACCTGTGCAGTTTCAAAGACTGTTGCTAAATAATCGTGAGGTACTCCAGGTGTGCCTGACCACTCTGAATATAAATGTAATGACGGTAGGCAGGACTACAATTCAAATGCTCGATCAGATCTAAGGGTATTCCATTTTTGTACATGAGAGTGTTTTATGGGATGTGGCAATATTTTAATATAAAGTGTTTGGGGCATTGTGGGCACAAATCCGGAAGATCTGGCATGCAGCTTATGTGACACAAGTAACATGAGATTTTTTAATGGATGTTTTGATATTATTTGCTGTTGTCCAGCATTGGTCATCATAAACAGTAATTCCCACATGAACTTTGTTATCTCCCATGAACACATGAAATGATATTGTTTTTGCACATAAGTAAAAGCTAACCCTAAACCTAATGTCTAACCCTAAAGAACATAATAAAAATAAGCTAAAGTAGGTGACTTTTTCCATTAATTTCCACTAGCACTATAGGGTAATTTTTGGACTAGCAATTGGGTAGAGATCAAGCAACATAGGTTCAAGGATGTTTATATAATTTCTTTCTTTCTTTCTTTCTTTCTTTGGGTTCAGTTCACTATTATGATTTGTTCAAAAAGATTTAGTTGTTCTCTTGTCACACTTACCACTTGTTAGTGAGTCAATGGGTAGTCATTCAGGACTTTTCTGGAATTCATAAAAATTTTAGATTCATGTCTGTGTACAGTTCTAGCAATACTAGCTTTAGCCTCAATTCCTAACTTCAAATAATAATAATAATAATAATAATAATCAGTCCCAATAACACAAAACACAATGACCTCTCTTTTTTACTCAGAATTTATAATCTTCTAATTAGGAATGAAATTAAATCTTTTTTTTTTTTTAAACTGCATGGTGCCCGTTTTTTCCTTTTTCCAATATGCATTGATTAATTTGTTTAATGGGGAATAAATGAAGAAACAAAAGTCCTTAGGCCCCAGGCTCACTCGCAGGGAGCTCTGTCTTCTGCAGATTGGCTATTAGACCCTCAGCAGGGGTGGGCGAGCTACAGAGCAGGGCAAGTTTTGATTTCAGACCTACTGAGAGGAAATATCTTATTTTTGTAATGCTGTTTTTTTTTCTGAGAGAACATATTAGACTTGGCAAACAGTTTGCCTACATTTTTTCAAGTCTGCACAGAAAGACACCAATCAAGGATTAAGCAGGTAGCTTTTGGGTAGTCTACCTCTTTAAAAAAATAATGTTTAGGATCACCTGGGGGTGTATCCCATAGCTGGAAATCTAAGTTATGTTTATAAGTTATCTCTGACCTGAAAGTACTTCTGGCGCTAGGCAGTGGTCTGTTAGAAGCTCTGCCAGGTCAAGTGGAAGTCCCACGAAGCTGGGATTGTAAACCCCTACAGCAACCCCTTGTGTTACCCATGGAACCCAAAAGGGCTATATTCAGGGACACCAGTTCCCAAAATTGTCTGTAGGTATCTACAGTAAATGGGTTGATGCCACTATCTAACATATTGGGAAAGAGAATATTCACCAGGTAATGTCTCTCCTGGTCCTTCCATTGCAGTAGCCTCCCGACTGGGCAAAGGTTCCAGTTCAGCCCTGGCTGGGATACCAGCCCATGTGTGCCATCCATTACAATATGTTGTTTATATAAATGTAAAGCACAAGAATGACTACCAAGTTGAATGATAGGGTTTTTCTATAATTTTCACTAATTTCACAACTTTTTTGCATTAATGCTAATACATTGCTGAGGTTGTGCCTGGAATGTCATGATCTGTGCTGACTGTGCGGTCTTACCTGCTACTGACAATTAATGTATGTCTGGACAATTACCCACACACATTCTCATAAAACATGAAAGCCAATGTGGCCACAAACTAATGGAGACACACAGACACTCTCAAGCAGGATCCAGCACTGCCTGGAACATGAGACCTCTCTTCAGCTCTTAGTTTTTATGGATCATTGTTATCCACATCCAAGCAGTGCTCCATTTTAAGGTGAAGAGCAAGAAATGTGTGACAATCTTAGCGTTCAAAAGACTTCAAAGAGTATTTCACACCATCATTTCCTGAACTGTTATGATTTGTCCAGGATTTACTACTTTTTTGTTTAAAAATAAACATTTTTCTCAGTCTTCACTACTTATTGATTTGCAGTGATTAATGCTTCCAAGGGCCAGCTTTAGCAAAGCTGTAAATTGTGTCTTCATCCCTCTGTATGACTTGAATGTGACATAAGAGTTGTACATATTGTACATATTGTAACCAAAACGGGGGCCACGGAGCACCAAACCACAGACACAATGTCACCGAACACAATTCCGGGTTAAAATAATAGGTTTTTATTTGTAGCCAACATTTTTCCAATTAAGCATCAGCCAAAACACACAAGTAGGACCAAAGGTCTTCCTCCTTCCATTCTCCTGATGAGTGTCACCTGCTGCCTCAGAACTCTGACTTTTCGAGGTAAGGCAAAGTGGCTCCTTTTATCTCAGACCTGGGACTTCTTCTAGTGTTAGGACATTATCTGTTGGAAGCACTTCCAGGTCAAGAGGAAATCCCACAAAGCTGGGATTGTAAACCCATGCAGCACTCCCTGGTGGCACCCACAGGAACCCAACAGAGATATATTCGGGGATTCCAGTTCCCAGAATGCTCTGTGAAAATCTAAATGGATAGGTGCCACCATCTTGCATATTGGGGAATGTATAAAAACTAAACTTGGCGTAAAGCCACGCACATTCTCACTCCAGCTCAAGTCATTGCGTATGCAAGATCTCTGCTTGGTTTAGCAAACTGGCTGTACCCAGCATTAAAGCAGTGCTACTGTTGCTATGTTGTTTCGCTTTCATTTTTAGATCCACATCCCTGATGTGACTTTATCAAATACACTGAAATTAACTACATATCATTTATTAGTTTAAGGCATCTGATTGTAATCAACCTGTAACAATATAATGGCCCACGGAATTACCACTTTCCACTTTATCTGATTGTGGAATCACAGCTCTACAGCAGCTGATCGGAAAGAGGATTATTGGGATATAATGTCTAGCACACGCTGCCTCGGCCACGTGTACAGTCCATTTGAACTGCTCCCATACGGCAAACGCTTCAGAACCTTTCCTGTTGGGACCTGGCGGTTCAGAAGTAGTTTCATCGTGCGCTAAACACACTCAATCAGTCCATCAAGTGCTCCTGGTAGAACTGTTTGTATTTATAAGTACAATTACCTCTCTTTAAACCTGCACTATAGCTGTAATATTGCACAACCTGAGCCACTTATGCTTACATATTATATATTTTACATTGTTTTTTATCATATTATTATTATTATTGTAGGAAAATACATTTATGGAGCATTTGCATATTGAATCTCATTGTACCATAAAATAGCAATAAAGGAATTCAATTCAATTCAATAGAAGAGAGCGCGTATTTACAGATGATGATGACTGGCTTGTAAATCGATTTAGATTTCCAAGTGCTACCTTCTTGGAGCTCTTGATATAATTTTTTAGATGAAATGCAGTAAAGTATATACAGTATATTACATTGTACAGATATATTTTTAAGTTCATTGCAGTATAGGGATTGTTCCTGCCTCACGCTGTATGCTTGCTGGGACTAGCGCAACCCAGAATGGATAGATGGATGGAATAATTAAACACGAATATATTTCAATGTTCCTTAAAAGTTTAGAAGAATCGGTGTTCTAAGCTTACAGCTGGCTTGACATTTATTAATGAGCTTATTGTGTGGTGATTGGTTACTTGGAGAAAGAAAAGGAAGGACAGGAATTGGGGGTTAGTTTGAAAGAGACAGTACTGCTGCAATAAATTATTTTATCGAGGGTCACGCACAGTGCAGCAAGCATTTTGCGGGAGGCAGGAACAACCTCTGGATGGGGAGCCAGCTCATTGCTACCACTACACCACTGTGCCCCTTTGTTTAATGCATGCTTTAATGCATTTCATCATGGAAATGATAATTAAGTGTACATCTTAGTATTTAAATTGTTCAGAGAGCTGTAATATCATGACTGTAATGTATTCTGTGTCCTGTCGGCATAAGAAAAAGCCTGTTTAAGAAGCACATAGTGATTCACAAATATAGAACACATAGAAGAACACATAATATGAACATAAGAACATAGAATATGAAGCATTTTCGTGCCACTTTAGTTAAAATAGTATCTGAGAAACTCTAGTAAATTTAACATTGATTTTAAGATTAAGTTTACGGCATCCTACTTTAATGGCAAAATAAACTACGAGATTGAAGTGGACATTTGACCTTTTTTCACTGTTTCCCTATTTTTTTTCTTTTCTCTGTACCCTAATATGCTTCCATATGACACTCAGACAGTGGGCAACAATTCGCCTTTTTATGGCGACTTTGATATCTGACCATTTCTTTTTTATTTCGGGCACTGTGCAACTTTCTGAACTTGAACATCGAGTTTCACTGTACTCTGTATCACTTGATTGACTTCCTTTCGTTGTTTATACTACTGCTTAAGCTAACAAATATTACATTTTTCCTTGTCTCAACTTAGCATTCGCTGGAATTCTTTTTTTCATGTTCCTTTTTCATTGTCTTTTAACCGAACACTGAGTGGAAAGGGCTATTTATATTGATTTGCATATTAAAATATGTGAAATTCTAGGAGGAGTTGGGGTGGGGCAGCAGGCGCGTGCACGAGTATTACTTTTCACGCTTTATGTAGCGGAAGTGTGTGGAAGTTGGCTTACGCACGGTTTTGTGCATCTGAATTTCTTTCTGCGTGCGCATATTTCCACGGCATTAAGCATGAGGCCCCTGGTGATGTACATCGAATAAAACTCCACCTTAGCATCTCCCATAACTGCTCAGATAGGCCAAGAGCAGCCATAGTATATGTTGGAAATCATTGTAATGTGCTTCAGGTTAATTATAGACCACTTGTACCTTTCAGGTGGGTATGGTCATCCTAGTGATTTTCATTAGCATTTTGATAGAAATTGTTCACCACTGATGAACCTCATCACTCTGTATTACATTTTTTTATTTACATTTTCAACATTACAGAGCTACTGGTACCCTTAAAAATGGTAGACTAGCATTTAAGACTGTAGGCTTGTTTGGTACACAAGGTGATGGACAACTCATCTGACCAGATTCCTTTTATCACGGTTCAGTAGACCACTGCTTGTGGTTTCTGCATCCTTTGTTATCATTCTGTGTGAAGACCTTAACTGAGCGGCAAGGCACTCTGTAGTAGGGAGTGCAGCCTTGATGGTTAAATGGAGACTGATTAGGGTTTTACTTATATCTTACGTTTGACTCTCTGATCGACAAGCAACTTGATGTTAATTAAAGTGTCTGGATTGTATTGTTTAGAGCTTAATGTGATGAATTAACTAACTAGTTAACTAACCTAAAATGAATCTCTAAACAATACTCTAATTAGCATCATGTTACTACTTAGTGTTACCTGTTATCTGGTTAGGTCTTAGGGAGACCCCATTCTCCCTTTCATCTTGTTCTTCTTCTTTCAGATGCTCCCATTAGGGGTTGCCACAGTGGATCATATTTTTCCATATCTTTCTGTCCTCTGCATCTTGCTCCGTTACACCCATCACCTGCATGTCCTCTCTCACCACATCCATAAACCTTCTTTTAGACCTTCCTCTTTTCCTTGTGCCTGACAGCTCTATACTTAGTATCATTTTCCCAATATACCAAGCATCTCTCCTCTACACATCTCTAAACCAACGCAATCTGGCCTCTCTGACTTTGTCTCCCAACCTTCCAGCCTGATCTGAACTTCTAATGTACTCATTTCTAATCCTGTCCATCCCTGTCACACCCAGTGCAAATCTTAACATCCTTAAATCTTCCACCTCCAGCTCTGTCTCCTGTTTTTTGGTCAGTGGCACTGTCTCCAACCCATATAATAAAGCTGGTCTCCCTACCGTTCCGTAGACCTTCCCTTTCACTCTTTCTGATACCTGTCTGTCACAAATTACCCCTGACACTCTTCCACCCTGCCTACACTTTCTTTTTCACTTCTCTTCCACAATCCACATTACTCTGTGGTTCCTACTGACCTTAATTCCTCTCTGTTCTAGAGCATACTGTATCTTTTCAGGGTCTCCTCAACCTACTCCCTACTGTCACTACAGATCACAGTGTCATCAGCAAACATCAAAGTACAAAAGGACTCCTGTCTAATCTCGTCTGTCAGCCTGTCCAACACCATTACAAATAAGAAAGGGCTCAGAGCCAATCCCTGATGTTATCTACATTCTACCCTGAATGCATTCCTCACTCTTACCGCAGACCTCACCACTATCACACTTCCCTTGTACATATCCTGTACCACTCTTACAAACTTCTCTGCCACTCTTGACTTCATCATACAATACGACAACTCCTCTTGAGGCACCCTGTCATATGCTTTCTCCAGGTCCACAAAAGACACAATGTAACTCCTTCTGGCCTTCTCTATACTTCTCCATCCACATCCTCAGAGCACCTGTGGTGCTCTTTCTTGGCATGAAACCATACTGCTGCTCATTAATCATCACCTCACTTCTTAACGGTTCACCAACAAAAGTGCGATAAATGTTGGGTCACTCTTCTGAACCTAGCTTCCACTACTCTTTCCCATAACTAATTGTTGTGGCTCATTACTTTTATCCTCCTGTAGTTACTACAGCTCTGCACATCCCCCTTATACTCTTCATTATGTAGACCTCCTCATGCCCTCACATTCTTGCTATAGCCTTCATATATCACACTACTATTTATATCTATGACTTCAGGCAAAAAAATAAAGCAGTAAAACATAGAAGGGTGAAAGTTACACTTTTATTCATGCATAAATTAAGGTTTCTAATTAAGCCCAAAATGTAAAATGAGTGTGGAAAAAATGCCATTTCAACATAAGTTGCAGTTCATCTTGTGTCCATATGCTTACTACCATGTGACTCTCTGTCTTAGTATGTTGAGTGGTCTCTGGTTCTGTTTGGCTTTTGATCCTGCCTGGCCTTTGAAATGCAGAGTGAATTGGCCTTGCCTCCTCCTTAGATGAAAAATGGCAGAGAGAGAGAGAGTTCCTTTGTTTCCCTTGCCTTTATGCCGGTGCAGCTTCCTTGATGTGACTAATGGGATCTTTTTTTTTTTTTTTTTCTGTCCTCCCTGGCCATCGGACCTTACTCTTATTCTATGTTAATTAATGTTGACTTATTTTAATTTCTTACTATGTCCTTTATTTTTTCTATTCCCTAATTATGTAAAGCGCTTTGAGCTACATTTTTTGTATGAAAATGTGCTTTATAAATAAATGTTGTTGTTATTGTTCATAGTACAGGTTGATTCCTCTGCTTCATTCCACTCCTTTTTAAGTATGACTCTGCTCAGGTCAATTCAGCCCCTGTTCCAGACCATGCTTTCTTCTTGTACTTATCCCCTCCATTCCAGGCTATACCAGCCTGCATAAGGCCTTTCACTTCAGCCTATATGTATTCCCCCAGGCTAGCTGTCCAGTACATTCCTGAGATTGTATCTATTCTTGTTCTAACCCATAGTACAGTACTTTTATATACAACAACTGGTTTCTAAAGTATATTTTTAAGTACAAATTTTTATCATAACATTATTACACCATCATCATGATGTCATATCTTTTTGTGCTTACTGCTGGTTTTGTTTATTTTTTTGGTAGAAGTTTACTCTGTTTTCATTTGGTTGCACCCCACTTGGTTGGTCCACACTAACTTAACCACTCCTGAGCTCTCCTGTAGGGTGTTTAATGCCCAGAGATGGGGAGCTCAGGCAGTGGTGCTTTGATGTTGCTTTGAGTTCTGTGATTTTTGTGTTCTTCATTGGGATATTGTGGTCTCTGCTCTTGAATTGTCCTTCTCAGGTGGGGAATCTTAGAGGGACTGGTGATTAAATACTCTGGACCGGAAAAAGGCGGGTCTTTCTGGCTTGCGGAGGATTTACAAGCTTGGAGGCCACATACTAATACACGTGTGACAGTGTGTGTTTTTTATGCTTTAGCATAGTGACCTATTTTTTTTAAGCACAAATTTAAGTAGGTTGATTATGGTACAAAAGGCAAAATTCAGAGAGGACTTAAGAATGACGATCCCCTGTACTCCTCGAGGATGGCCTAAAGTTGGAACTCAATACTTGTGTCTATCTTGGTAAAGTGAAGTTTCTTCAGCAATTCCCTTGCATGTAGCAAGATGTGCAGCACCTGCTGGTGGTTATAACATTTTGAGAAAGCTTCTTTCCCCTTCAATTTTGTGATATGAATCAAAAGCAACCATTTGTCTGGCACATAGTTTGGTCTGCATCCTGATTAGACAAAGAAAATCTGTACTATGGTCTGGAATTGAGGAGGAAGATGCGGTATGTATACGCAAGATTAATCCAAATAATCTTAATAAGATCTCTGTGACTCCTTCACCCCATCAAAACAGGGTGCAGCGCTTGTTGTTTAACTGCTATGGGGGGCGTTTGTTTTTTTATGAAATGCCCATTGACGAAGCTGCATTTCAACAAGTGCCACAGGCTTTTGAAACAGGGTTGTGAAATCTCTATTCATGACATCACACATTCCAGGCTGCTGAAACCCACCTTACACACACTTAAAAATGAATGTACTAGACCTTCTGACCTTGCTGAGCGAACAGCCATTCAATACACACTACTTGATTAACAGCCTCCGCCAGAGCAATAAAAATAAGTGTATGGAAGAAAGAAAGACGTGTAAGTCATTTAAAAAAAAATACACAGTCTAGATGGAGAGGAAGAGTGGAGGACGAGGAGGAAGAAGAGAAAGCAGAGCCATGGTGTAACCAAGATAAATGTAGACTGGCCTGGATGATGACAAAGTCATTTTTTTATATATATATTACGTAGGTGTAGCGGTTATCGCTGCTACCTCACAGCTCTGAGAGACCGGGTTCAAATGTCACTGTCTGTGTGGACGTGGAGTTTGCACGTTTTACCCTCTTGCCTGTCTGTTTGTCGTCTCATACTCCAGTTTCCATTCTAAAGGCGTGCAGGGTATGCTAATTGGTAGATATAACCTGGTTCTATATGAGTGAATTTGAGTGTACCATGCAATTTACAGACACCCTTGTCAAGGGCTGATTCCTGCCTTCTGGTTATTAAATCTGAAATGCTGTGCTCCTCTTCTACCACCACCTCATTCATTTATATTTAAATTTGACATATATCAAACTGTAAATCATAAATGAAAATGTGTATAGAATTACAAAATTCTCATAAAATATTTATCTCTACCTGTTAGAGAAAGCCGTGGAAAGTAATGTATGTACCAATGTTGTATTGTAACTTTGCACACAGGATATATAATTTACAGTGTCTATAAAAGAATTCAACCTCTTGGAAGTTTTCATATTTTATTTTTGCACAACATTGAATCCCAAAGGATTTAATTGTTTTTTTTACACTGATTGACAGAAAAAGACACTTTAATGTAGGGCGGCACGGTGGCGCAGTGGTAGCGCTGCCTCACAGTTAGGAGACCCGGGTTCGCTTCCCAGGTCCTCCCTGTGTGGAGTTTGCATGTTCTTGTCCGTGTGGGTTTCCTCCGGGTACTCCGGTTTCCTCCCACAGTCCAATGACATGCAGGTTAGGGTGGATTGGAGATTCTAAATTGTCCCTAATGTGTGCTTGGTGTGTGGGTGTGTGTGTCCTGCGGTGGGTTGGCGCCCTGCCCGGGATTGGTTCCTGCCTTGCACCCTGTGTTGGCTGGCATTGGCTCCAGCAGACCCCCGTGACCCTGTGTTCGGATTCAACGGATTGGAAAATGGATAGATGGATTGACTCTTTAATGTCAAAGTGAAAACGAATCTCTGCAAAGTGGTCTAAATTAATTACAAATATAAATACAAGATAATTGGTTGCATACAAATTCAATACGACACCCCTACACTGGTACAGCCAGTTGGTCTAAAAAGTCATAGCATTAGTTCAGTGGAGGTCACCTGTCAGAGGTTATAGTTGATTGCAATATAAATGCACTTTAACTGGAAGGTCCAACTTGTGGTGAGTCGGCATGGTGGTCTAACCCCACACAATGAAGATAACACTCCAAGTAACTCATAAGAAAATATCCAAGTTACTGAATGTCAAGTTAAATCAATCTTGAAAAAACGAAAAGAGTAAAACCTGCTAGAGCATTCCGTCCACAAAAACGGAATGATCATTGAGAAGAAAACAAATGAGAGAGGCCACCAAGAGACCTCTGAGAACTATAAAGGAGTTACAAGCTGCTGCAGGTGAGGTTTGGAGAGACTTTACAGACAACAACTTCTCAGTCGTAGCTGTACAAGGAAAGTGGCAAAGAGAAAGCCACTGTTAAGAAAACACACATGGCATCTTGGTAGAGTTTGGAAGAAAATACATGGGATACTCTGATGTGAAGTAGAAGTGTTCATGATCTGCTGAGATCAAAATTGAACTTCTTGGCCATCCAACTAAATGCCAGGTGCTGCACATTGTTAAAACCACCCCACCCCACCATAAATGCATTAAATAGTGATGTGCAGAATTGAATTTGCTGCAAAACTAAGTGTTGTGTTTCCCAAAACAACTGAAATTGTGTTTAACTTCCAGCAAAATTCTTGCAATTGACATAAGAAGAAAAACATTTAGTCCAGTCTGGTAGCATTTATATGCATTAATTCTGCATATTTAAATTTATTAATTTCATTTAAATAAAAAAAAAAATCACCAGGCTCATATCCTGCCACGTGTAGCTATTCTGATGATCAAAACCAGACATGATAGTATGATCCCCAGCTTTGCAGAATTTGATGACAGTCTTGCTGATCACAGTCCTAAAGATGCATCAGAGACAGAAAAGAAACAGGAAGGAATCAGGAAACAGGATAGGGTGGAGCAGGGGAGTCATTTACAATACAATACAATACAATTTATTTTTGTATAGCCCAAAATCACACAAGAAATGCCGCAATGGGCTTTAACAGGCCCTGCCTCTTGACAGTCCCCCAGCCTTGACTCTCTAAGAAGACAAGGAACAACTGCCAAAAAAAACCTTGTAGGGAAAAAATGGAAGAAACCTCAGGAAAGGCACTTCAAAGAGAGATCCCTTTCCAGGTAGGTTGGACATGCAGAGGGTGTCAAAAAGAAGGGGGTCAATACAATACAATACAATTCACAGATCAGAACAAATCCTCAATAAAAATAAAAATTTTACAAGTACGGAGCAGAATTTAACAGTAGATGATATCACATAATATGATTTGGATTTGTTTAAGAGTCCTGGAGACCTCAGCCATCAAGCTGCCTCCCCCATTTGGCCATTCCACAGCTGAAACATTGCTTGGCCAGCCAATCCGATGAAAGGACCCCTTCTACCCCACGATTCCTGCGATCCTCCATCAGGGATGACTTTACTTTAGGCAGGCAAATCAACGTGGCAGGTGGACCGTGGCACCGAGTGCCACATTTCAGTACCGAGAAGAGAAACAGAATAGGTGAGGGTTAGTAACAAGTTATAACTATCATGTTACTTCATAGCAAACGTTAGACCTCTTATATCACTGAAAGATGCTGAGAAATTAATTCACGCTTTTGTTTTCAGTCGACTAGATTACTGTAACGCAATCCTCTCAGGACTACCCAAAAAAGACATAAATCATTTGCAACAAGTGCAGAATGCAGCTGCTAGAATCCTAACTAGGAAAAGAAAATCCGAGCACATTTCTCCACTTCTGATGTCACTACACTGGTTACCTGTGTCTTTCAGAAATGACTTTAAAATTCTGCTTATGGTTTATAAAGCCTTAAATAATCTCGCTCCATCTTATATATCGGCATGTCTGACACCTTATATTCCAAAACATAACCTTAGATCCTCAAATGAGTGTCTCCTTAGAATTCCAAAAGCAAAACTTAAAAGAAGTAGTGAAGCGGCCTTCTGAGGTTATGCACCTAAAATCTGGAATAGGCTGCCAATAGGAATTTGCCAGGCTAATACAGTGGAGCACTTTAAAATACTGCTGAAAACACATTACTTTAACATGGCCTTCTCATAACTTCATTTTAATTTAATCCTGATACTCTGTATGTTCAATTCATTATAATAACTATTCATGGTGGCTCATGTGAATTTCCCCTTGGGATTAATAAAGTATCTATCTATTTATCTATCTAAAATCCGTACTAACCCCTATTTTCTCTTCTGTTTCTTTTTCCGGTTTCTTTTCAAGGCATCATGATGCTCCAACATTGATGGACTAAAAGCAAGAAGTCTGCATGACTATCATCATCAATTCCTTCCGTGAGAACCCTAAATACAAAAAGGACTGTTTCATTTATGTGAGGTAGAATGCCCAGAGGGACTGGGCGGTCTCATGGTCTGGAATCCCTGCAGATTTTATTTTTTTCTCCAGCCATCTGGAGTTTTTTTGTTTTTTCTGTCCTCCCTGGCCATCGGATCTTACTCTTATTCTGTGTTACTTAATGTTGACTTATTTTATTTTCTTACTGTGTCTTTTATTTGTATATTCTTCATTAAAGTAAAGCACTTTGAGCTACATTTTTTGTATGAAAATTTGCTATATAAATAAATGTTGTTGTTGTTGTTATGTTTTAGTGCTAATGACTAACAACAGAGATGCAGTCTGTACAGTTAATCAGCATCTCTAGTCAGGATATGCTAAAGTGAAGTAGTGAGTCTTCAGCCGGAATTTAAAAGCTGAGACCAAAGGGGCATCTCTTATAGTAGCAGGCAGACCATTCAACAGTTTAGGGGCCCTGTAACTAAAAGCTCGACCTCCCACTGTTATTTTATTAATCCTTGGAATCCTAAGCAGACCGGCATCTTGAGATCTTAATGTGTTTGTAAGTCATGATAAGTTCAGACAAGTAAGCTAGACCTTGGCCATTTAAGGCTTTAGATATTAAAAGGAGGATTTTAAAATCTGCCCTAAACTTAAGAGCAAGTGTAAGGATTTAAGAACTGGAGTTATGTGTTCTTATTTTCTTGTTCTAATTCCTGCAGCAGCATTTTGGATTAACTAGAGGCTGTATAAAGAACAGCTTGAACATCCAGTGAACACCGCATTGCAGGAGGAGTGAATGGATGAGAGCTACTTGTTTTAATTCACTAACACAACTAATTAAAGACAACATCGGAGAAATTTCATTAGGTCTAAATGAAAGGTATAACTGGGTGTCATCTGCATATGAGTGAAAATTAACATTATGTTTTCTAATTAGAGATCCCAGTGGAAGAATGTAAAGTGAAAACAGTAAAGGTCCAAGTACTGAGGCCTGCAGGACACCATATCTCACTTCTGTGTATAATGATGGAGTACTGTCAGCACATTTCTGTACATATTGGAATCAATTTGATAAATAAGAACTAAACCAAGCGAGCACGGTGCCTGTAAGCCCAACATCATTTTCTAACCTGTGCAGTAAAATAGAATAGTCAATGGTGTCAAATGCTGCACTTAAGTCTAACAACATAATTACAGTGGAGTTTCCTGCATCAGAGGATATCAGAATGTCATTTACAACCCGCATTAGTGCCGTTTCTGTACTATGACCAGTGTAGAAACCAGACTGGAATTTCTTGAATAAATTGTAATACGTAAGGTGTGACTGAAGCTGACTGGCGACTACTTTTTCTAGTATTTTAGAGAGAAAGGGTAAATTTGAAATAGGCCTATAATTATTTAGTATGTGTGGGTTTAGGTCTGACTTTTTAAGTAATGGTTTAATGACTGACAATTTTAGTGCATCATGTAAGGTGCCATGCAATAATGAACTATTGATAATGTTTAGAATAGGCGCTGCAAGAATATCCATTGCACTTTTTACTAGTTTTTTGGCACTGGATCTAGGGAACAAGTAGTGGGCTTCATTTTAGAAATTAAAGTTAAGACTTCCTGCTCAGTTACAGGATTAAAATTACTAAAGTGCTGAATGCAATGTGCAGCAGGGTCTGCTAATCTAGTATGCAGTTTGTACTGTGATGCTGAGATCTGGGATCTTATATTTTTAATTTTCTCATTGAAGAAGTTCATAAAGTCTGTACTGCTAATATCTGTTGGTATTTTGCACTGTAGATCTGAATTCCCATTTGTTAATTTAGCAATTGTTCTAAACAGTACCTGAGATTTTTTATTATTGCTATCTATTATTGTAGAATAGTATTCTGAGCGAGCTTTAAAGAGAGCTTTTTTATATTTTTTAACACTCTCTGTCCATGCAATTTGAAAGACATGTAGCTTTGTATTTTTCCATCTGCGCTCCAGTTTTCAACACTCTAATTTAAGAGCTCGAGTGTTTTCATTAAACCAGGGAGAGTTTTTATGAGCTTTGATTGCTTTTGTTTTAAGGGGAGCCACTGCGTCCAGAGCATCTCTCAAGGTCACATTATAATATGATGTTAGCTGATCTAAATTGTTTTCCACGTGAATCTTGAATATTCCCATGTACTGAGATTTTAATGTGTATGAGCATAGCATTGCCTTTGTGTGGAAAATTTTCAGTATGTCATAATTCTTTCAAGAGGCATTAATTGAATCAATTTTACCAGTTTGGCACAGATTACATGCTCTACGTAGGTGTAAAAAAGAATTCAATTAACCATGGCAGTGTGAACGAGGGTTTAGGGAGCAGTATTCCTTGTTTTCCACCCACACAAAAATCCTTTAAACCCTCCAAAAAATTCTTTCGTGAGTTTTTTGAATTCACATTTTACAGATCTTCCTATTTCTTTGCTGTCAACATCCACCACAAGTAGGATAGCCATTTAGGGGACTGGTGTAAAGCCCACTGAGGTACAACACATTTTTGCACAGAGCATCACATTAAAGCATTGTTTCCCAATCTAAGTGGTTAAATGGTTCACTGAGGTCACCTACAAAGCTACTGGTATAATGGGATGATCTGACATCCATGTAGTTTACAGTCCAACACCTTGGCCTTTAAGATACTTTGTTTTATTGCAACTCACACAGCATTCTTTGTCTGGTGTGCAATATTTACTAACAAATGTGGAAGTACTGCACATTGACACAATATGGGAAGTGAAGTTTGTGGTTAGGAATGTACCAGTCAAACCATTTAGCCTTCAGATATGACTCCATGTTAATTTGAGTATATATATTGTATATATTGCTTGTATTGGTACATTTATGGAAGTTGTGCAGCACTTTGGTCAACTTGTGTTGTTTTTAAATGTGCTCTATAAATAAAATTGATTTGACTTGACTTGACGTGACTTGAAAGATGATGTACCTAGAGCTAATTATTTTTAAACATGGAATTTTATTTTTATTCCTTTGGGAGAAAGGGGTTGCTTTGCATTTTAAATTGACACAAATACTGTTTTAAATTAGACAAAGTCTGATAATCCTTACAGTATATTTCAACCAACCAACTTGCATACTTCACTCCCCGACTTTAAGTTTAAGTGGTCTTTTGAATAACCACCCTTGTCCGAGTCTTGTAAAACTGTCATCTCAGATCTTTTACAATAGCTGTAATCAGCAGAAGAAAAATAAAATCTCTACCTGCAGCAGAAGGATCATGATCTCATAGACGTCTTTCAGGCCAGGTATTGTCTGGCTGAATGTGCTCCAGGCTAATGAGACCTTTGGTGGGTGACAGACCCTTTATAAAGACAGTGCGTTCATTTCATTTAAAATGAGGCTAATTCAGCCCAGACTCATAATTTTTCTTCGTTTTTCTTTTTTTTGTTTAATATGACCTATTTTTCTCTCCATATTGCCTAATTAAAATCCCAAGTACATGTCCAACAAGCCTTTTGCATTTAAAGTCAGATTTTATAAATGCTCCGAAACACTATCTCCTTAAATTTCAACTGCCTTCAACTATTGCTGTCCATGGGGCTGAACTTGTGCCACCCTCAAAGTATAACAATATTTATTTCTATAGCACATTTTTACACTGCAAAGAAAAACAAATTAAATTTAGATAAATATAATAATGAATAAATGGTATACAAAAGTTAAATAAATAATACACACTTACATAAAAAAAATCTTCAGCATATGCAAAGTATAGACTGTAACTTTTTGTCTCACCACCATTAAAATTACTATGAACACAGGGCACTGTCATCTCATCCGTGAAGAGGAGATCCATCCCTTCATGAATCCATTCATTATAAATGACTTTTTCAGGTAGTATCATACAGAAAGCAGGAACGAGCCCAAAGCATTCCACATTCAATCATGCAGAGTCAATTTGCAAACACCTTGACACACAGGAGAAAACTGAACAAAATTCATGTGTTCCTATGGGCAACATGCAAACTCTACATAGACAGGTCATACTATTCTTATTTGATTCCAGAACATTTGTGGTAGACATTCCTACCTGAATTGTAGACACAATTTCTCCCATGGCATTATATGAAGATTTGACATTGCATTGCATTACCAATCAGTTGAGGTCAGGTCAAGTTGAGGAGCAGGATGAAACAGCTCAGGATCCTGGTTGGCAACCCCCAATTAGACACACAATCCACTTTCTCCAAAAATAACCATCTGCTGTATCTGCCACAGCCAGGTGTTAGGTGGGCATCCCCTTGGGCTGGCCTAGCTACTTGGGTCCTCAACAATGAGGATCCTGCAAGCCAGATCACCTTCTTGAAATCGCACCACATAGCCATAGTGCAGAAATGGACGGACGCTCCCTCACAATGTAGGTAATCTAACTTATTCAGAACTCCATGTGCAATCACTCATTCAACACAAAGTCAAACCAGCGGTACAAAAGGATTCTCTGAAGAGACACAGAACACAGGAAGTGCCTTGTCTCTTCCTTCTGCAGCTCCAAGAAGACACCCCATGAGGATGACTGACACCGCCCTCCTTGGTGTGAGATGCCCTGCCCCTTCCAGTCCAAACCATATAATGGTGGCCATTTCCAGAAGGAGGCATCTCAGTCATGATCCAAGCTTATTATAGGACAGATCCTTAGCGAAGAGCCATCAGAGACTAATATTCTTTTATTAGCTTTTTTCCATGCTTGTGCTATCCAATGCCTGTTTATTTTGCTACAAAATCATGTTTGGCACTCATTTTTTTGTTGTTTTGGTATTAAATGAGGAGGCAGGGTTGGCATTGCAAGTTTTCTTTGAGCTTTGTGTGTCACTCGCACCCTACAATATTTATATGAAAAAAGTTTTTCTTCCAAGCTAATGAGTAAAGAAGGTTAAAAACACAACATTTCACCTGCAGAGACTTCACCACGTGTAACTGAAAATAATAAATTAGATAACATAAATAGGAGGGAAGAAGGGAACAACACCAGGACAGATGAAGGGAGGAAAAGTGAGAGTAGGTGAAAAGAAGCTGTCATGTGAGATGAGAAAGGAACAGATTTAAAAGTTAGTTATGTGATTCAGTGATCCAAGGTTGAGAATGAGCTTAGCATCTTCTTTTTTTTTTTTTTAAGTGTCTTTAAAGTCCTGTGAAAGAACACAAATATAGAGATCAGTGTGGCTATGAACTGTTCTACAATAGGCTTTGTAAGGTCTTTATTTGAATCAGCTGGAGGTGACTGGGCACTTCCTACAATACATAAGATTTCTATACTGACAAAAGCCCCATTGTTTAATACTGAATTTACCAGAGGGATAGATACAATGATAATGCTGTTGACATATTTACAATTGACACAGTGGCTCCTGTTACAGCTCAAGGTGCCTGGTGGGGAATGTGGCTTTCCTCTGTGAAGTGAGGTAGATGAGAAGTTTGCATAGGTTAGGTGGTAAATAGAAGGAGTTCAAGGAATGGTTTAGAAAAAAAGGGTTCCTGTGGAAGGATCACTCCACAAAAATGGGTACATTTTGTTTGATGACCTGTGGAGGAGAGAAAGTGTTATGCAGGTTTCATTATTGGGTTTTTTCTTAGAGTGGATGTCACAAGATCTGCTCCTGGCTTGGTTGAGGGCCCTGTCCATAATATGAGAAAGTTATCTTGTATCAGTGAAGAAACTCCACATTCTTCATTACAAAAGTGAACCTCATCATTGCAGTGGTGAAAATCTAAGCAACTGTAAAAGAGGTAAAGAGTCTTTCATATGCCGGGGATGGAAGAAGCTGTAGAGAAGGTAACTGTGTGAGTCAGCTGGATTGTAGTCAGTGGTTTTCTGTCCTAGAAAGTTGATAGAAAGACATATTTAAAAGTGGTAGAGTTGTGGTAGAACTGTAAACCTGAGAGATCGATGGAAACTATGAAAATCATTAATGAATTCCTGTAGTTAGCCTCTGGAGTAAGATGCAGTACCAAAACCATTGTCGATATTTCTTTTGTACAGGTCTTGTAAAGGTTTACTAGGTAAACTGAAAAGAAAAGCTTTGAAGATGTTGACATAATTCAGTCCCATTCTAGTATCCATTATAATGCCATTGACCTGGTGAAAAAAAAAAACAGTTGTTAGTTGTCAAATAAGAAAGCACTGAGCGTAAGAATCAATTCTGCCAGTCTGATATGGCTGTTCATGAGAGGATCCTGGACTGGACATCCGTGTTAATGCCTGTCTTAGGGCAATGAGACCTTCATCCTGTGGAATGACTGTTGTGGCAGATGGCCAGGTATCTTGCCCCACCAGGACGCCTGGAACCCGGAAGGACCAAGAGAGGAGCAATATATTCCCCTGGACAAAAGAGGGCAGCCTTCCTGGATTCCATCAGGGCCACGGATACAGAGCTGGGAAGCTCATCCCTGTGGGGGTCCGTGGCCGCCAATAGGTGTGCCTGGATGGTTCCTGAGCCATGGATTGCAGCACTTTTGCCCCTCCAGGAAGTGCTGCCGGAAGATCATCAGGGAGCACCTGGAGCACATCCGGGTGTGCCATAAAAGGGGCCGCCTCACTCCATTCGAGGAGCCGGAGTCAGGTGGAAGAGGACAGAGCTTGCAAGGAGTGGAGTAGAGACAGCAAGAGAGTGAGACGTCTAAAGGACTGTGAGCTGTTCTTGTGCTATGTAGTGTTGTCTGTGAATAAATGTGTGTGTTTTTGGACATCTGTCTGTCTCCGTGTCTGTCTGTGTCCAGGCATCTTTCACACTGTATACAGAGAGGTGATGCCCATGGTAAAGATAAAGTTGTTAGGACCATGAAACCTGAAGCTGTCAAACAACCAGAGAGTGTGATTAGTAGTTTTTAAGCATAAACGGAGGTCTTCAGCTGGTGGTCTCATAAGACTGTTAAGGAAAGCTGAAATATTAGTAGTAGGACAACTGATGTAGAAACAATAGGGCATCTAGGATTGTTCAGCTTGTGGATTTTGGGAAGAAAGTAAAACTATCACTTTCTTCTTTCATCTGCCCTGGCTTTGTCCTTTTCTTTCTTTCTTTCTTTCTTTCTTTCTTTCTTTCTTTCTTTCTTTCTT
>JANRMT010062796.1:75206958-75219138 GCA_026402145.1 Polypterus bichir lapradei
CTTTCTTTCTTTCTTTCTTTCTTTCTTTCTTTCTTTCTTTCTTTCTTATTTATGTGACCTTCTCTTTCCTTTTCAGTTGCACACCTGATGAAGTCTATACAGCTGAAACATTGCGTTTTTAATCTTCTTTTCTATTCTACCTTTAACCTTTTTCATTTGCAAATGCTTGCTGATGCACCCTCCCTATACTAACTCCATGTTTCTACATACAGTGGAACCTCATTCGTTCCAGAACTTTGGTCGTAAACCGAGTTGGTCGTGAACCGAAGCAGTTTCCCCCATAGGATTGTATGTAAATACAATTAATCCGTTCCAGACCGTACAAACTGTATGTAAATATGTAAAAATATGTAAAGATTAAGCACAAATATAGTTAATTACACCATAGAATGCACAGTGTAATAGTAAACTAATGTAAAAACATTGAATAACACTGACACAAAACACCCAGGCTCCCTGATCAGCTACACGAGCTGGCTCGCTCGCGCTCTCTCTTTCTCTCTCTGTAGCACACACACCACCAAAGCCCCTCCCTCCCTACCTCAGCTACAGGAGCAGCCTGGCTCACGCGCGCTCTCTCTCTCTATGTAGCACGAGCGCGCACACACACACACACACACACACACACACACACACCCCATCCCCCCCATCCCTTCCCTGTCAGCTGCCCGTGCTCTCTCTCTCTGCGCTTGCTCGCTCGTGCTCTCTAATCTCTCTGTAGCAGGTGCTCGCGCAGCATTTTTTTTTAAATGAGTTAAGCACAGCAGAAAAAAAACATTGCACAAATCCGAACTACATTTAAAAACCAACTCACAAGCAACCAAAAAAGTAACATTGCAGGAGATCACGCTATTAAACTTAAAGCCTGATCGCTGTAAACAATGTTTTTAAAATGAGTTTTAAGCACAGCAGAAAAAAACATCGCACAAATCCGAACTGCATTTAAAAACCAACTCACAAGCAACCAAAAAAGTAACATTGCAACAAATCACACGATGAAGTCCTCCATGTAAAAATTTTTTTAATGAGTTTTAAGCACAAGGAAAAAAGCGAACGTTTGAAAAAAGAGAAAAATAACATTGCACCTAATCGCGCTATGAAAAACTCCATTTGTAAACACTTTCATGAGTTTTAAGCACAAGGAAAGAAGCGAACATTTGAAAAAAGAGAAAAATAACATTGCAACAAATCGCATTATAAACTAAAAAATTAACTTTTGAAAAATCCGTAATACAAAAACACCAAGAAAACTAACCTTGCATGAGACGAGTTCTGGCATGAAGTGTTTTCCTTCAGGTGCTTTCTCTCTTGTGATTTCTTGGGTTTCTGGTGCTTTTAGCTGTTTAGCTGGTGGAAGAGAAAGCCTCATGCAGCCATTCCAAAAAGAAAGTTCTTGTGACCCTCCACATTACTGGCAGTCTGGCATTGTTTACATTGTGCTGCTTGAAAGCATGAGGGTTCTCAGATTGGTAAATGAGTAAACTGGTAAACAGTTTTTCCACCTCTTGTAATTTCTTTACTTCGATTTCAATTTTCTTCAAAACTTTCTTCTGACCACTCTTCACTTGCTTAGAAGCCATAGTTAACTGCAAAAGCACACGAAATACTGTAGAGCACAAAGAGAGTGCACGTCTTATTGAAAACAATGAACAAGGAGCGGCTTTGCTTAAATGAAAAAGCTAGGCAGCTCTCTTTCTCTCTCAGGCTGCCTGTGGTGGGGGGGATGGTTCGGTTGCACTACAGCCTACAGATAGGCAGGCAAACACGTGCAGCAATCTCCTCCTCCCCCTCCCCAGCAGGCACGTGCTCGCTCGCTCTTGCTCTCTCTCTCTCTCTCTCTCTCTCTCTCTCAGCTCAGGAGGCAAGGGAAACTGGCTTGTTCAGCAAACACATGCAGCAATCTCCTCCTCCCCCTCCCCAGCAGGCACATGCTCGCTCGCTCTTGCTCTCTCTCTCTCTCTCTCTCTCTTTCTCTCTCAGCTCAGCCAGGCAAGGGAACCTGGCTTGTTCGTATACCGAATGTGTGGTTGTGAACCGAGGCAAAAGTTTGGCGAGCTTTTTGGTCGTGAACCGAGTTGTACGTGAACCGGGACGTTCGTGAACCGAGGTTCCACTGTATATTTAATTTTTTTTTATATATTTTTTCTGCACCACCAGGGGGCACCAGAAAGCTCCAAACCCCAGACACAGCCACACACACAATTCCTGTTCAAAAGAGACGGTTTATTTTCACAGTTACCTCCCACAAAGCTTCCAACAACACATCCAACATAAGTTTCTCTCTCATTTTTTCTCATCTACACCTCCCAGATGAGCTTTGTCCACTTCCACCTGATTCAGACTTGCCTGGATGTGGTTGAGTGTCCTCTTTTACCTTAGATCCGGAAGTGCTTCCAGTACTAGGGCATAGCCCATCAGATTGGGTCAGTATAGGGATTGTTAACCCCTTCAGCTCTCCCTGGCAGTCCCCCAGAACACCACAGGGCTGCATCAAGGAACTGCAGGTTCCAGCATGCCCTGCGGAAGTCTATGTGGGAACTTTAAGCTAGGGAGGTTGCCACCTAATGTCCTGGGGGAGGAAATGTACCAAATAAATGGCCTTCCCAGTCCTTTCATTGTTCCAGAATCTATCTCAGTCAGGTCACCATTGTATCCATTCAGGCATTAGCGTCCTCTGCCCATCTTCTGAAGTGGCATAGCGCTGGCCTCCCATCCTACTCCTTCCCAGCCGGAGTGCCCACCCATGCATGTCGTCCATCAAAGTGTATTTGTACATATTGCATTTGTATAACAAAAGATTCCAGTTAGAAACATCTTCAGGATGGCTCTGGTTAAGCTTTCTTCTCTTTTAAGACTTTGAGACAGCCAGTCTGTGAGATGATGAATTGCTTTCTGGCAGTCGTTTCTTATCTACTGTATCTCTTTATAAGCTCGTGAATTTCTTAGTCTGATTTGAATAGCCAAACTGAAGGCCACAGATCGCTTGCTGTCTTCCTGCAGGTTATGCTGTAATTAGATGGACCCCTAGCAGAGTGATTGCAAGTGATTATTTAACAAGAAATCCAAGACATGAGCTAATGTGTCAAATGCCTGGCCCCTTTATCTAAACCAGGTTGTGATTGACACTGGTCCTGGATTGCCACAGTGGCTGTGCTCTCGCTGAAACCATTTCATTATTTAGAAATGTTTAAACATCTTTTACTAGTTTCAGCACTCTCAGGGTCCCAGGTCTTTGTCCCAGGGGGCAATATGGAGCTGCAGATTTTTTAATGTTTTCTTAACCTTTTCATTAAAGGAGAATTGCTGTTTTGAAATGAGCTAAATGAATTTAGTTGAACACACTAGTGTTTTATCTTTTACACTTCTTCTTGTATTCGGGATGCAAATGGGAAACTATGGAGACCATGTTACTCTGTTATGCTTTATGTAAAAACTGTTGTAGCCTCAGTAGGTTCTGCAGTTTATAAGCAACATATCTTTTAAGGTAGCTTATAATGAGCAAGCACATTTGTGACTAATGCTCAGGGTAAAATTCTG
This sequence comes from Polypterus bichir lapradei, assembly GCA_026402145.1. Lineage (NCBI taxonomy): Eukaryota > Metazoa > Chordata > Cladistia > Polypteriformes > Polypteridae > Polypterus > Polypterus bichir. The sequence goes on from JANRMT010062796.1 coordinate 75,210,496, forward strand.
ATTTACCTGCGCTCTAGTTCTTTGCAAATATTCAATTTCAGAATCTAAATAAATTCAAAGAAAGTTCATGATTTTTTCACTAAAAAAATGAACTTGTTTAAATTTATATGGAAAAACCACAATCAAGGCACAGGGGCCTTTTAAACTTGAAGACAAGTAACAGAATAAATAGAAAAATATTGGATGTCTCAGATATATGTCACCATTCCAGTGGAGGATGTGGAAGTGGTGCAGAACTACAAGTACCTGGGGGTCCACATAAACAACAAACTGGACTGGTCTGACAACACAGTAGTGCTGTACAAGAAGGGCCAGAGCAGACTGGACTTGCTTAGGACACTCCGATCTTTTGATGTGCGAAGTTAAGCAGTTGGAAATGTTCCACCCGTCCATAGTAGCCAGTGTGGTGTTCTACACTGTGGTCTCCTGGGGAAGAAACCTGAGCTCAAAAAATACACAATGTCTGAACCAGCTTATGAGGAAAGCCTGATCCATCACAGGACAAACACTGAACACACTGGAAGCTGCTGTGGAAAAGAGGATGGGGGCAAAATTGTATGCAATCATGAAAAATCTGCTCCAGGTGGCGATCTCTTGGAGTACTTTTAGCCACAGGCTCATTCCACGGTGCTGTGCTGAGAAGAACCTCTGGGGGTCTTTTCTGCCCACTGCTATCAGGCAATTCAGTGCTTCCTCCGAATGTACATGTGAAGTTCATTTTGATATACAGTATCTGCACAACATACATTTATTTATTATTATTAACTGATTGATTGATTGATTGGCTGTATTGTTTGTCCTGTGAGACTGTATCTGTGTTTATTATGTTTCTGCCTCTGTATGCATCTGAATTTATTCATCGGGTTAATAAAGATTCTCTAATCTAATCTAATATTGGTGTCATGTTTCAGCCGGGATTTTCCCCGGGGCTGCTGTTTCATGTCTGTTTTTTTTTAATTGTATTAATGCTTATTTTATTTACTATGTATATTTTTCTGTGTGTATGTTAGAAAAGGGGGTGGGTCTTAGTTATGTCCATTATGCTTTGTGGGTGGGCAGAACCCCGTGACCCTGTAGTTAGGATATAGCGGGTTGGATAATGGATGGATGGATGGGGGGTCCCACAAGGGGTGGGGCTAACTGCCGTTCATCAGTTGGAATGACCCTCCACCCTATTTATGGGAGGGCCTCCCCATGATTCCTTGTGGTTCAATGAATGCACAAAGGAGAGGAGAGTTCTTGTGAGTATCTGTGTTTTTGCTATTGCCTATAGAATATCTGGATTTTGAATCTGTGCTTTGTTTCGCAACTATGATTTCTGGATTCTGTATTGAGACTGTGTTACTGATTTTTTGAACCGCTGTTCTACCTTGACTATGATTTTCTGGATCTGTATTGGGACTCTGTTTTCTGTGTTTACCCTTGCCCTTCAGGCAATACTTTGTGCTCTTTGGAGCTTTGTGCCTGCACAAGGTTTGTAAAAATAAACCTTTTATTTTAATCAAGCTTTGTTTTAGCCTTTTGGGTTTCTAGACGGGGTATTTTCGACAGTGTTCTCCCCCTCTAGTGGGAAATTTGGGAAGTTTTTGGCAGCTGAGCTTTCGGGGCTCAAGCAGTTCATGACTTCAGCCCCTTTGCTCAGTATCCTCATGACTGAACCTCCTTTGAGTGGTTCTTCCTCTGTCAATTGCATTCCCATAAAGTCTGTTTCTCAGACCCTCTCAATTCGAGGTGCCTTACTCTTCTCCCGTCCTGTTTTTTTACTTCTCATCTTTGAAGGTGACTCTCAGCATGCCTCCTATGCCTTTACTCCTCCTTGTGTCTCTCACACTTGCTTTTCCTCTATCAGTTGTGTCATCAAGCTGACCAATCAAAACAAAGCCAAGCTGACCAATTAGATTGCTCACAGGGACCAGACACACACATAGACCTTAGTGTTTTATTACATAGTAGACAGATTACCTGTACATCTGCTTTTATGTGGCCAGCAGAGGGAACACTTGCAGGTCTCTGAACTAAAAAAACACCAAACACACTATAAAGAAAAGAAAGTATTTATTATAACAAAAAGATATTAATTACAGGTGGATGGAAAGCTTTGGTGGTAAAGGTACAAAGTTAAGCAACATGATGAATGAATGTGTGAAATATGCCTGTCTACACCTCCTTTTGTGCCCTTTCCTCTGGAATCTAAGTTAATCTGCTGTATGCCCAGGATGGCCTTTTACGTCCCTACCTGGAACTGTTTCCAGGGGAAGCCCAGAAAAAAATTCCATAGCCAAGAAAGAGCAATGTCATCCTGTTAGAACTTCCCCTAGTGGTCCCGAGTGTCCCTGAATTTCTGGACTCCAGACTTATAATCTAGGCCAGGCAACCCCCCAGACACCATGTATGAACCCCATACTCGTGGGCAGAGAGACAAATATTAGATGAATATTCTCTCTGCTGTTCCTCCAAACAGCATAGTGGACATTGGGCATGCCCAACATTACCCCACTGTGTTTTGGTCTTATCCTGGTGCCCCAACAGTCACCTGTTCTGGAATTCCATACACAGTATTTAGTGTAAGGGCTAGGGGGCACCAGTGAGCCGCAAACCCCAAACACACCAAGACAGTCCCAGGTTCAAATAAAGGGTGCTTTATTACAATTATCTCAGATAAAGAAGCACCAAAGCAAGTTGTCTTTTCTCTCTTTCTCCTCCTCTGCCCTCTCTACCACACTGCTCTCCTCCAGTCAAGTGTTGCTTTTCCTCCTCCCAGCCACAAGACAATGTGGTCCTTTTTACTGAGGACCCAGGAGTACTTCTGGTGATGTGATGTAGCCAGCTGGAAGCACTTCCTGGTTATGAGAAATCCAAGGAGGTCCTCCCCTTGCAGTGCCCTCTATCATCCACCAGTGATCTCTACAGAGCTACTTCTCCAGACTCCAAATCCCAGGCATTCCAACTGGGACTCTATATGAGAGACACTACCATCTACCATCTATTAAAGCGGGGTAAGTGGGGTATTGCTTCCTGCCATACTCTCTTGCCAGTTCTTGTACTCTTCAGTCACCCCACCCAGGATGGGCATCATAAGGCATTCTAACTGCATATTGATCCCATTTAGTCCATCCTTCCAGTATGGCATCCTGGCCAGGTAAGGACTCCAACTCCACCTCCACCTTGGGTGGGATGGCCAATTGCCCTCTAATGTATCTACATTAGCCATACCACCCCAATAATGAGTGGCCCATTGTCACTGGCATTGTGTACCTGCTATCTAGTTATCCTACAGCCCAACTCCTGTTCTTCTCTAAGAAGTACTTTGCAGCCACAGTGCTAGCCAGACCCTCTCCTTCATCCACATAATCCAAGTTTGCAGTCACTGGTAACAGGAGCTGACCCTGGCTGTAGTAACCCAAACCTGAGCCACCAGTCCATCCCAGGACACATTCACTCATACTTAGGCAAATTTAATGTTATCAGTTACTGTTTTTTGATGTGCTAAGAGAAAAACCCACAAATACTAAGGGAGAATGTGCAGTTCCCGCAGAGGCAGTGCCTGAGCTGTGGTTCTATCCACGATCAATGGAGTGAGAAGCTGAGCACGGATGAACCGGGGGGAAAAAAAACCAAAGAAGGAATGGAGATACTCTGGAGATGTGCTGCAGAGGCATTTACCACAGTGCCACCATGCATGCATCCCAGGAAGTTCTATTATTATTACAATTATCATAAATGTCACATACATACTAGCCCAAGATAACTTATAAGATCAGGATACATTGTAGTTTGTTTTTTTTAAATATACAATATATCTTTTACATTTGAAGGGAGCTGAGGTTAGATGACATGGAAGAAGGAATTAAAAACTTTTTGGTTTAAAGTCTACATCACACTAGTAATTAAAACAGAAGCTTGACAAAAGACACAAATCAAAATCTGTTTACAATAAAAAAAACTGGAGCAACCCTGGGGTTGGGGTTGGGGTTGGGGTCCAGAATGGAGTTCTTTAACTGAAGTGAGTTGGAAAGTCTTCTTCTTAATGTCTGACTTTGTCATTTTACATTTTTTTTCCACCCCTCTCTACTTTATCCTCTTAGCTGTTGCTTCTGTACAAAGTGACTAACAAAGCACAAGGGATTCATGAATGTATTCCTTTTCTAATCCAACTTAATCCTATTCATGGTGGCAGAACACCAGAGGCAAAGCTGGCAGCATGAAGCTAGAGGCAGGAACCAGCTTTAACCAACAGCTAACTCCTTTTACAGCGACCAAATTTACAGCCTGTAAGTAAATTACAATATCTAAGTTACCTGTTATAAGCAGCAAAAAGTGCATAATTTAGCCTCTAAGAATCCTAGTATCGTTGAAATGTAGGAGGAAGGTAAAACTACACAAGGAAGGTCACAAAGACATTCTGCAAACACCGCACAGTCAGAATCAAGGCTAAGATCCGAAATCAGGACTCTATCTCTGGATCAGTGATGCACCCCCACTAATCAAAGTACTAACATAAATGGTCATAGAATTACATCCATATTGTTAAGTTTGAATGTGGGCTGATGATGCGCCATACTCAGGGACACACAAGGAGCTGGTAATGCAGACTGACGTCTGTGTGTTATCTTCTAATACCTTGGCCATTAGGCGACACACTGCCTACACTGTGCACAGTCCAGAACACTGAATAATCACAAACTTGGCCAGTTAGGGTTTGGCTCGCTCATGGTGACCCCAGTAATTGTGAGCTGATGTTGTGCCGTTTCACGTACCCCACAAGTTTGGAGCTGGACTAGGAGGAGGACACACAAAACACTGTCAATCATCTCACTATACATATAAAAGGACAAAATGTCAGGCGTCCGTCCATGGCCAGAATAATATACTAAACCATCCAGCATCTGTCTGTGCCTGACTGTAACAAAGCAATAACAATTATAAACATTATTAATATTTAATATTCTTATTTAAAGTATCTTATAAGAACTGTTTGATTATATTTCTCAGAAAATGTAGTAACCTTACTTATTCGCATTACGTATTTAATTTTGTAGCAGAGAGTTTACTCACTAGTGCTAAAGATCTATAAAACAGTTTACACAACAAACTAAACATATCGACTGAACTGACAATGCTTCATTTGACACACACTGTTCATAACCACTGCACAATTTTTGTATAAAATGACAAAATGTTCGGCAACCATCCATAGCTGGGCATGATGCACTAAACCATCCGCCGTCCATCCATACCCAGATGTATGATGTTAAACTGTTTGGTGTCCATCCAATGTCTGTCCATGTCCAAACGTAACATAGTAGACCTTCTGCTGTCCATCCGTGCCCAGGTGTCACATTACAACGTCCTCAACAATATACTTTGAATTAGCCTTGTTGGGAATTGATAAAACCTAAAAATGAATTAATTCACCTAAAGTGAATTCTTCATCAGATAAGAAGCGATTAGAACATAAAAAAGAAGTTAAAATACAAAGGGTGGAACAAGAAAAAGAAAGATGAGCTAGAATGTCGAATGAGCAGAAACAGCAAGAAGCACAAAGAACACATAATTTCATCCAACAGCCAATGACCAGAATCCATATATATTAAGAAAAAAATGCTAGAAAATGTAAGATCAATCAGTAGCTCTTTAGCATTTGCATCTATGGGTGCCACGGTGACCTCTCCACCATAATGGTGTGATTTACCATCACATTCAGTAATGGAGAAAGAAGACAGTTTATCAAAAACATTGTATAAAAAGGAATCTTTAGTCTTTAGTATCTATAGTAAAGACTACAGATTTAATTTTATACATCCTCAATCCATAAAATAGGCAAATTAATAACAATACAAAAATTAAATATAGTACAGAGAGATTTTAATTGACAATTCCAGTAACATGGGCACAATTTCTGCTCTATTAAATGATTTTGCCTTTAACAGAAGTGGCATGTCCTGTAATCCTAACATCACAATAAGATATGGCTTCCCTTTTATTATTTTCAACTCATTTTCTCTTCCTGTCTTACCACTGTACCATTGTGTTCATTTTAGTAAGCAGGCTTTTCGCTAACGACGTAAATATGATTCCAGTGGCTGACTACTAAACAAATGAATAAGGAGCAGCTGAATTGTCTGACTAGAACTGTTTTCTCTCCTTTTTTCCTTGTCATAGCTTATGCCACCTGTCCTCTAATACATAAATGAATACAAAAACTGTTGGATCCCCCAGGCTAGCCCTTGAACTTCTTAGGTGAAATCCTCATTCAAAAAGTGTATGAGTGGGAGGCTTGTGTTGTGTCAGCCTGCTTTGTGGTTGCACTCCAGCATGAGACATGAACACACACACACACACAAACTGTCGGTGGCTTTTTCTGATATATTTAAGACACTTTTATAGATATATTAAGTAGCTGGGGTGGTACGGTGGTGCAGTGGTAATGCTGCTGCCTCATAATAAAGAACACCAGAGTTTGAATCCTGGGTCCCTGCATCTGCTCCTGTTTCCTCCCACAGTCCAAAGACATGCAAATTAGGTGGATTGGCAATACTAAAACGGACATAATGTATGACTGGAGTCTGTGTGTGTTTGCCCTGCAATGAACTGGCACCCAGTTCAGGGTCTGTTCCTGCCTTGCACCCTGTGCTAGTTGGGATTGGCTTCAGCAACCCCCACAACCCTGTTGAGGACTAAAGGAGGTTAGAAAATGACTGATTGAGTAAGTAGCTAAACAGGACAGAAGGGTCTTGTTCTATCACTTGAAGTTGTTAATCATGTCATTTTCAAAAATTGTCAGATGATTTTGCAATTATGGGGTGTCCTGGGACATAAAAGAGGTGAGACATTTATGGAGGAGGAGAACTTTATTTCTTGGTGCAAAAAGAATTGTCTGCAACTTAATGTCAGCAAAATCAAGGAACTGGTTCTTGACTTTTACCACAACCAGGAGTCTCTATGTTCAGTTATTATTCAGAGAGTAGATGTAGAGAGGTGCACTCCTACAGTGCTTAGGGGATCACATCAATGACAGATTAGACTGGTCTTGAAACACAGAGGAACAGTATAAGAAAGGGCAGAAGATAATGATTTTTCCTTAGGAGACTGTTTTCCATTAATGTGGGAAGTGACATCCTTTGCATCTTCTATAACTTTTCCTATGCTGTGAGGTGCTTGGCTGGTAACATCACTTCAAGAGAGGCCCACCAAAGCAGCAAATTCAAAATAGGGATGGCTCAGTTATGGGATGCACTCTGGACCCCCTGGAGGTAGTAGCAAAGGAGAGAAAGAAAACAAAAACTGAGTACCATTATGAACAATGCTGCAATTCCTCTCTCTGACACACTAACACTGAGGACTTTCAGACAACTACCTATTCAGCAGAAGTGTGTCAAGAAAAGCTACTTAAGGGTCCTTTATACCAACTGCAATATGCCTGAATAATGTCTCACTGGGACTGTGACTGCAAAGTCAGAAGTTTTTCTTTCTTTTTAATTTTCTTATGTTTAAGTCATTTTGGTGTCTGTAGACTAAACTTTGTTTACAAAGCAAACTGCCCCTGGGGACAAATAAAGCTAGCTCTATCTATCTATCTATCTATCTATCTATCTATCTATCTATCTATCTATCTATCTATCTATCTATCTATCTATCTATCAGGTTTCTTTAAAAAGCCACATTTCCTTCTTAGGACAAATAAAGTTCTATCTAAATCAATCTAATTGTGTTTTGTTGTGTGTACCAAACACACAATCTCATAATATATCACAACCTTTTTAAAGGACAAACTTTAGACATTGTCCACACTTTAATTATGCAAGGTTCCTGCCTTGAACCCTACGCTACTGGGATAGGCGTCAGGTCCCTGAGACGCCGAATTGAACAAGCAGATTGGAACGCAAAGAATGATGTAGTTATATGCAGAGCCAGAGCCAACAACAAAATAGTGAAATAAAAATGATTAATAAACGTGGAGTGACCTTTTTGTACAATACACAGTACATTGTATGCACTTTCCCATAACTGAGTCATTTAATTTCACACTTCATCACTGTTCTGTAATATTCTGATGGAAAAAGGCGACTCTTAAGTATGAGGCTTAGTTTTGGCTTGGAGATTTTTCAATTTGTTAATATTTAAGCCCTTTCCACATTCTTATTCCTGTATGTTACTTACATGTTAATTCATCGTAATTTTTTTGCGGTGCAAATATTAAATACTCTCCATTTTGAAACCCTCCTAATTCGATTCAGGGTGGTGTTGGCTGTCCGGCAACATCATGTACAAGGCGGCAACCAACCTTGGAGCCTATACCAATCCTTGATATGTGCACACACTGCCGGTCACTCACCTCAGGCTAATTTAGTGACAGCTATTAACTTAACATACACATCTCCAGAGAAATTAGGAAAAGCTGGAGTTTAATGAACAAATAAAACATATAAATATAGGTAAATAAAAAATACAAATTCAAAGAACATGCCAACTTGACAAAGAAAAAAAACATCACGATTTGATCTATGAGGCAGTGGAACCATCCTTTTATGTTACTCTTCCCATCAAAATGACATGAAATCTGTTTTAAAACTTCTTAGTGACTTCAAAGATAAAGTATCTATCTATCTATCTATCTATCTATCTATCTATCTATCTATCTAT
>JANRMT010062796.1:75224189-75254158 GCA_026402145.1 Polypterus bichir lapradei
GATAGATAGATAGATAGATAGATAGATAGATAGATAGATAGATAGATCCTACCCACAGGGCATGCTGTGAGCTGGAGTTTGGTGCAGCCCTGTTGGGTTCCATGTGGGCCACCAGGGGGACCTGCAGAGCCATTCACTGGATTTCCACCACACCTGGGTGTGATTCCAGGTAATCCTTGATGAACCACCTGGAAAACTCCCAGGTGCTGAATAAAAGGAGCTGCCTCACTCCATTCGGGGAGCCAGAGTCGTGAGGAGGTGGACGAAGTTTGCCGGGGAGAGAAGTGGAGCCGGAAGAAGGAGAAAAGGAAAGGAAAATAAAAAGATTGTGTTTGATTATTGGTGCTTTGGACTGTAATGTGCTGAGGGGAGCAAAAGAAACACCCTCCATGACTGTAAATAAAATGTGTGCTGTGTGGCAAAGTCGTGTCCTGTCTGTTTGTGTCGGGTTAGAGTGGCTTTATTTATCAAAAAGATAGACAGATAGATAGTTGCTGGAGACAATGAAATGTTTTCTGTACAACACACTTAGCCAACGTTAAAAAAGAGTGTTTCACAGGCTTTTCTGATGAATATGAATGGTTGACCTAAATGTCTGAACTGTTTTCTGCACCAGAACCCCTAAAAGTGAGCTGATAATAAACTGTTACTAATATTTATTTATTTTTTTTAATTTGGAATTTCCTTATATTCCAAACATGTGCTGGTTATTTAGATTGCCAACCTTATATCGATGTAAATGACTGTGGATGTTTGTGTGAGTCAGTCACACAATAGGCTGACATGCTGTTCAGGGTTGGTTCCTGGATGTCATCCATTGCTGTTGGGATTGGACTCATTTCCCCATAATTCTGAGTTAGAATGAGCAGATTTAGAAAATATTGTAACATAAGAGCCTTGAGCCTGTTTACTAGAATTTATGGTCACTGAGGAAAAAAGCTTATTCAGAGGGCATCAGGTAGGAACCAACCATGGACGGGGCAATAATCCATCATACTCATTATATTATATTACTTGAGCTGCTGCCTCACAATAAGGAGACTGAGGTTCAGATGCTCCCGGTGTGGAGTTTGCATGTTAGCCCCGTGTTTGTGGGTTTTTTTCTGGGTGTTCCAATTTCCTCCTACATTCTAAAAACATGCAGGTTAAAGGGATTGATGATGCTAAATTGGTGCATGTGTGTTTGTGTGTTCACCCTTCAATGGAATGGTGCCCTGTCCAGGTGTTGTTCCTGCTTTGTTCCCAATGCTAATAAGTGGTATGGACTACAAATGTGCCTTTACCGTGCCCTGAAAAAGCAGGTTAAGAAAATGGATGAATTCTATATTACATTTAGACTATGTCCCAGGGATGATATATTTTACACGATATGGCCAAAAGTTTAAGGAGACTTGACCATCACACCTATATGACCCTGTTGGACAGCCCCTTCCAAAACAATTGGCATTCTTATGGAGTTGGCACTACTTCTTGTGGCTATAACAGCCTCCACTATTCTGTGAAGGCTTTCCACAAGATGTTGTGGCGTTTCTGCAGAAATTTGAGACCATTCAGCCAAAAGAGCATTTGTGAGGTCAGGTACTGATCTTGGATGAGAAGACCTGCTCACAATCAACATTCCAATTCATCCAAAAGTGGGGTTGTGGTCAGAGCTCTGTGCAAGCTACTCGAGTTCCTCCATGTCTTTATGGCCCCATGCTTTGTGCACAGGGGTTCAGACATGCTGGAACAGAAAAGAGCCTTCAAAATTGCAAGTGCACAACTGACTAAAATGGATTTGCAGGATTAACAGTAGCCTTCACTGGGACCAAGGGGTCTAGTCCAAACCTTGAAAAACAGCCACAGACCATTAGTTATTCTCCACCAAACTTTGCAGTAGGTAATATGCAGTCCAAAACATAGCATTCTCCTGGCATCTTACAAACCCAAATTCATCCATGAGACTCCAACATAGTGATTCATCACACCAGACACCAGAGTCCAATGGCGGCATGCTTGTGCCACTCCGGCTGATGTTTGGCATTACGCATAGTGTTCTTGGGCTTGTGTGCAGCATCTTGGCCATGGAAATCTTTCTCATGAAGCTACAAATTCAAAGTTCTTGTGCTGATTTTCTTTCCAGAGACAGTTTTGAACTCTGTTGTCAGAGATTCCAAAGAAGAGGCAATTGTTACGTGCTTTGTGCTTCAGTGAACTTACACCCCACTCTGTGAGTTTATGTGATCTACCACATTGCTCTTGGATGCTTCCATTTCACAATATTAGCACTTTCAGCTGGCCGGGGCAGATCTTGCAGAGCAGAAATTTTGTGTACTGACTTGTGACAGTGCCGTATTTAAAGTCACTGAGCTCTTCAGTACGACCCATTCTATCCTTCCAGTGTTTATCAATTGAGATTGCTTGGCTATTTGATTAATGTTATGCACTGTTTATAACAATAAGTGTGGCTGAAACATCAGAAATCAATAATTTGGAGAGGAATCCTCATACTTTTGACAATATAGTGTGTTATGTTATAATATACCATTGGAACTTGCTATACTTGTGATGGACTAGGGTCCTATTAAATTATCCATTCATACATTTTCTCCACCCATCCAGGGCAGGGTTATGGGGAAGTTGGTGTCCTTTCTAGAAAGCATTGAGTTCAAGGCAGAAACAATCCATGGATAGTGCACTAGTCCACCTCGGGGTGAGCACACACACACACACACTCACAAGGGACAATTTAGTATTTTCCATTCACCTAATCTGTATGTTTTTGGATTTTAGGAGGAAATCAGAGGAAACTCCATACAGGGAGCACCCGGAACATGAACTATGGTCTTACTGTGAGGTAACAATGGTACCACTGCGCCATCATGCCGTCCCAATGAAATGATATGGTTTTATTTTATTACGTTAAAAATGCAAGGCATCAGAAACTGTCTCTTGACTCTGTATTGGAAATTTACTTTTTCATCAGCATAGGCAGTTTCTGTGTTAATCTTTAACTAGCTGTATTGCCCGAGTTTGCCCAGAAAACGGGCCTCAGTGGTAGTGCCGAGGGTTAAGCAGATATATCCAAAGTATTATGTAAGTAACTGAGAAGTTTTCTGCATACAATATTTGTTTTCTTTTCCCAGGGCTAATATTATTAGTTCACTGGAGTTTGTTACTTTTTAAACTTGCTACATACGATTGTACATGAGTAAAACATTCATTCTATAGATCCATCCATCCATCCATCCATCCATTTTCCAACCCATTGAATCCAAATACAGGGTCACAGGGGTCTGCTGGAGCCAATCCCAGGCAACACAGGGCGCAAGGCAGGAACCAATCCTGGGCAGGGTGCCAACCCACCGCAGATTCTATAGATCAGTTCTTGCTTTTCCTAGTGACTTGGCTTTTGTTGATGGTCACTGCAAAACACAATTTTACAGGAAACAGTATTCTTTTAATTTCAAATAGATAATTATTGTGAGAATAATAGGAAGTTTAGGGTAAAAGTATAATTTCACCTTGTAGCGCATTCACTAAAAATGGTAGTCTCATTCACAATTGACTGCAACACTTTATTCTTATACCATTACAAAGTTTTGGAGATCAAAAGCAATATACACTCATTCATGATCTGTGTTGGACCCTGGCCTTGAATTCATCTGTCGTGCCATACTGGCACTTCACTGTTTCTGCAACAACACATTGCAGTCTGACTTCAATGGGGACAACTTAGTTCTATGCAACATTACATTTATACTAGCAAGACCCCAGAAAACAAAAGTTTATGTATGTAAGTGTGTTCGATAAGCCAGTCCAGCTTGAACTTGTATGTATTTTATATCACATTGTGAAGAGTGGGAAGAAGCTGACAGAACTGGGACTACTAACCATATCTTATTTGGATTTGCCTAACCTAAATTCATCCACTTTACAGATAATTTTTCCACACAGCACATCATCCTGTTCCTTTTTTCCTTCTTCACTCACTGACAGCCCTCTTTTTACAGGAACAACTTGTTCAGTTAACTGCATGCCCCATTTGTCTGTGCAATTACTTATCAGCGCTAAGCCAAAAAAAAAAGACACAATCCCTAAGAATATCCCACTGCAGCATTATTACAAACACATATTGATAAATAATAAAACACAGATTGGCTAATTTTCTTTTTTCTATAATGTCACCAAATTTAGAACAAATCATTCAAAGCGTTTTTGAGATTTTGTGAGTTTTAGATTTTCAATTGTGGAGGGATGAAAGGAATAAGCTACCAAGTAGTGTGGTAGACAGTAAGACTTTAGTGACTTTCAATACTCGACTTGATGTTTTTTTTTGAAGAATTAAGTGAATGGGACTGGGAGCTTTGTTGGGCTGAATGGCCTGTTCTTGTCTAGATTGTTCTAATGTTCTAAATGTACCATCCTGCCAAAATTCAGCTTTTTAAATTAAGTAAATTACAATATATACTCACTTTCTTTACTATGTGGGTGTGGTAATGCTCTGTTGTCAGCGCATACTCCTAACCTCTCTCTATTGTGCCTATGTGACCACACAGTGATACCGGAACTATTCCGAAGCAACATTTGCACTGTTTTGTGCTTTTTGTATCTCACACCTCACACATCTCACAAAATATAAAGCTGGTTTTAAATTTAACGTCATTAAAGTAGCGAAAGAAATTGGTAACGGCACTGCTGCAACAAAATCCAATGCATCTGAGAAACTGATGCGAGATTGGAGGAAGCAAGAAGATGTTAAAAAAAATAAATAAAAATAAGCATCATATTTTTGAATGGGCGTATAAGTCAGGGTCTGCTTTTATGATAGATTTTTCAGGTTTCAAGACCCGACTTATACGGTAAGTACTTTTCTGCATACAATATTTGTATTGTTTTTACCAGGGTTTAATTGTATTAGTTCACTTGAGCTGCTGACTTTTGATCATGCTACTTACAGTCCAAGGCAATGCACTGATAAAAAAAAAGTAATCAGTTAATCTCAAAACCATGGCTGCCAAAGTGATCAGCAGTGCCGTGTGGATATTTTTATATTTTTCCCGCTTCTAACTGCACTTGTTTCACCAAGGGAACTTATCCTCACATCTTCTACTTTTCTAATCGTGCTTGAGTCACATCTCTTTAAATGAAGTTTATGTCATCAAGGAACATAAAATAGTAAATCTGAGCCCCAAGGCCATAAATGTTGAGAAACTCTGCTCTGAGATAAATATTGTAATCCAATGAGACAATGAAATATTTATCCCAAACAGGATGAAGAGAAGAAATACAATGCAGCACTTGCTATATTTGATGACATGTCGCATTGTTTGTTGATATTCTTATTTAAAATTTGTGATCGTTGATCAAATTGCCTGGAGTAGTGCATTGACTGATGGGAATTGTAGTCCTCACTTTGGTATTTGCCAAGGTTGCAGATAAGATGGAGGGGATGGGAGGGCAATTTATATTAAATACATTCCTTACTGGATCAGTTGCATGAAGCTGACTACACTCACAGCTACAGAGACTGGTAAGCATTTGCTAAACACTTCTCCTTTGAGCTTCAACAAAGTTTTTGTCTTTTCACTTTGTGTCTGCAGATGAGTTTCATTTGCATTAACCGGCACCCCCCATTTCTCTGTGCGATCGCTGTTAGCTCTGTGGTGAAATGGGGGATACAGCGTATTAAAATGTGCCACTCGCTAGAACATTAGTAATGACAAATATCAACAAATTAAAAAAAAAAAAAAGATAATTTTATTTTCTCTACAACGTCACCAAATTTCAGTCTAATCTGTTTAGGCTTTTTAGATATTTTAGGATATTTCATTTTTCTATTGTGTTTTTTAACCCATAAATATAGATATATTGAAATCTCTTTCCTCAGTGGATGCCTAGTGCCTTAGATGTACAATCCTCCCAAATTTGAACTGTTAAGCTAAACATGAAATAGTGTTTTACTTGTTGAGTCATTCAGTCAACTTTACATTATATATTTCTATTTATATTTATAGATAGATAAATGGAGAATACTGGAAGTAAGCCAAGTATTAATTATAAACAATCAGCTGTCATGGAACTTCATATATTTTGAGAATGTGGTACCCCTACCACTTTGCTTTCTATATAATGCCAGTAATGGCTAAGCATTAGCTTTGCCTACCAGCATTTGAGATTAAAAACTAATCTGGAACTTTTTAAGTGTAAGCGGAATTGTCAAGCTCTAATTAGCAACTGCAGGAACAAATAATGCTACATTTTTAGGCTAAGTGCAATTTAATTCTTCTTCTCCATATTTTCATTATTCACTGCTTTTGTTTAGTAGAGAAGAGTGATTAGCATCAGAATGTAGTGACTGATTACATTTTCCTTCAGCACCTTAAAAATTGCATACAGGTGGGCTGAAGAGAGGCTGTTTCATCCAGGACTTCTTAATATCAAAACAGGAGCTTTATTTAAGTAACTGCATTAATTGCAGCCACTTTTGCCCTGCAGGACAGAACTTACCCACCCTGTTAACATCCACAAGCCTATCTAAAGCCAAAGTATGGAAGGTCACATACAGTTAAGAACAATAAAACATATTTAGAGTAAGAAGTGCAGAATATGCCTCAAGTTATTGTGACCCTTCAGATGTTACCACTTCAGGGATATCTAGTTGGAAGGAAATTCTAGCTCAGTGAGCCATATCTAAATGAGCAGGGATAACTGTCATGTTTACTATCTAGATATTATCTTTTACTCAAACCACATGCAAACCTACATTTTTAGATATGGCCTAATTCTTTGCTGCTGTAGATAGCTTTATTTAGGGGAGTGACCTAGGGGCCGGTCAAAGCGGTTTATCATAGGTTTTAATTCTGCAGTGGTCAGGTCAGGTTAGGTCAGGTTGGAGAGCATGCTCTGTTACAGGATGTTGCTGCACCCACAACACAATGAAACAGCTCAAGATCTTGGTTGACAAGCCCTCAGGCAGACACGCGGTCCAGTCCCACCCTCCGGAAATGACCATCTATCTGCTGCAGCCAGGTGTTATGTGGGAGTGCCCTTGGCCTTGTCCAGCCGCGTTCAGGTCCTTAACAATGAGGACCCTGTGAACCAGATCATCCTCGGGGAGTTGCTTATTTCATTAGACAGGGTAAGGTTTAAACTTGGTACAATGGCATATTACACTTTCAGGTAGCACCAGTATTTCATGAACACAAGTCACATTGGTAGGCCACATACGAGGATTTGTGCAGCATGAAAGAGTGGTGAGGGGGTCAGTTTGTTGTTATTTATAAATTTATATTCCCTGTTTGGAATCCTATTATGAGTTGATGATTGGTTTGTTCATTATATATTTGGTTAATCCTGAATCCATTCCTGATATTAGTTTTTTGTTTTGTTTTCATTTTAGTATAGTTGATCATTTTTTTCATCTTCCAACACCATTTTATTTTTAATCGGCAGTGTTGTCTTGAGGTTGCTATGGAAATGACCTGGAAGTATCCATACATGACCACCTTGGGTCAATGGCATAAAGTTTGTTCTGGGCACTTCCTCATTATCCGAGTTTGACAGATTGTCCCTGTGATAATCTGTGTTTGCTTTAGTTATTATGTTCCTGACCTTTGAACTTTCTATTATGTTTCTTTGGCTAAAAATTAGGATTTTGTTTTGGTGTGCTGGAAGGTCAGTCTGATTTTCTGGTTCTGCTCTTGTGTGTGTTTTCTGAATTGCATTTGATCTCCTAGTCCTCATTTTAAATCTTTCCTGTTATTTTTTAGAAGAGCATTAGTGAACAGACCAATCTTCCCATCTGGTGAAAAAGAAGCATGAAATAGCTTAGCAGCTAAAGCCCATGGTGTTCATTTGTGTGGAAATGTTACTCATTTTGACAACCTTATCCATCCCACCCTGACCAACATCTATTATGGAACACATGATTCTCTTTACTGTTCACATGCTGATGTCTCTGTGTCTAAACTGCAGTAGCAGACAGTGGATACCATTCTAGGTGACTTTATTCCATTCTTTGCAGTCCCTCATCTGACTCTCTCTCTCTCTCTCTATCATAGCTGCACTCTTTTCAAGAATAACATCGCTGATTGTCTTTCATGAAGTTCTTAGATTTGTAATTCCATGTCTACTAATCCCTGGACAAACAATATTGCCCTCAAACCTCTTGTGAGTTCAGTAACACATCTACACTTCCCATGCCTGGCAGACCCCAGTGGCCAGAGGCTCAATGTGGTCAATGTCCTCAATGTTGAGCCCATGCCTGTTTGTCAATACAGCTCTGTCTCCTGAGATGTTCCTTTTATCTTTCTTCTGTATGGTGCTATTGGAGGAGTCCCCATCTGTGTAGACTTTATTCCTTACCCCAAAACTGCCCACATTCCCGGTGCTGACCCTACTCTTCTCACCGTAGGTCTCTTGATGGTTCATCTCTTCATAGCAGCACTGAAATTTGAAGGCAGCTTGGAACCCCCTTTTGAAATTTTCATTGAAGTAACCGTAGATGATAGGATTAATGCTGCTGTTGGAAAATGCCAGCCAGTGGGCAAAAGGGAAGATATAACTGGTCATCAGGTTAAGCTGGTCAGTGCTCAAGTTGGCATAATCTGTGAGCAGCATAAGTGTCCACAAGGGTAGCCAGGAGACCATGAAGAGAAGTGCCACAACAATCAGCATCTTGATAATCTTTATCTTCTTCCTGGAGACCACATTCCTTCCTTCAGGATGATTGCTATTCACAGCTGTGTGCTCACTCACAGGCATAGATGAAGAGTACAGTTTGACCCCAATCCGGCTGTACATTAGTGTGATCAGAGTCAGGGGCGCCAGATAGATGTGTGCAAATAGGACAGTAGTATAGATTTTACGCATTTCTGTATCAGGCCAGTCTTCATAGCAGGAGTACATCGGGAAGGTCTGGTTGTAGTCGCTGTCGTAAATGATATAGTGGTCCTCCATCTGGCTCACCATGAGCATAACTGCAGAGGGACACATGATAGCCACCGCCAGCACCCAAATGATTACAATCGTGATGACCGCTTCTGGTAACGTCAGCTTAGGTTTGAATGGGTACACAATGCAACGGAATCTAAATTGAAAAGGAAAAGAAAAGAAAACAGGGGGTCTCAGACATTAATTTATAAGAACATTACTGTTTGTTTATATACATAATATAAAGTATACTTGAATGACTTACTGACTCCACACTCAATCACTTAATGACAAAAACTTTATTTGGCAGGATTGTACAACTAGAGCACTAGGCATCTACTAAGAAAAGACATTCCAATATGTCAATATTTAGGGGCAAACCCCCTAGAACAGAAAAGCTAAATGCCCTAAAATCTCAAAAATGCTTTGAGTGATTTGATTTAAACTTGGTAATGTTAAAGAAAAAATAAAATTAGCCAACCTAAGTTTTTTATATGTCAATATTTATGCAGTATTGAGTGGGCTAGTTTTCTTTTTTTCCTCTAATCACAGACAAGTGTGACTGTCATTTGAACATCGCCAGTACAGCAACGCCACACGCCAATAGCGTGGACGGACGAGTGATGAGTGTTGTGACAACAGAAAACTGACAGGATTATATGTGATGTGAACTCTGAAGTGGAAGAAGGACGGTTCAATGAAATTGAAGTAAGATGTGGTTACACACTCGAGGTACGCTATACACCCTGAGTCCAGCTCTCAGGAGGGACAGTGAAATACAGGAGGAGTTGGATTCCTCGTATAAAGGACAATAGGGTATGACTGACCATGAGAGCACAGCTCAGAAGAGAGAAAGGAATGGACACTGTACACAGTGCCGGGCAACCCATTAGCCGACATAGGCAAGACCTATTGGACGAGTATGACACCAAGGGGGAATGCAGTCCTATACCTTGATTTATTATGACTTAAACTGCATGTGTGGACCACATATTTACACCTTCATCTAGGGTATCAAAAATATTAGCACCTACACTGACAGTACATATAGTACATGATAGAATTTCTTTTCTAGAGGGTACCATTTTATTTATATCTACAGTACATACACCAAATACTGAAATGCTGGATGGAGTGGTACTCTCTGAAGCTAGACATCTACACCTGCAATCGGAACTTTGCCAGTTCGACTCCTGTAAATGCCAGAAGTGATTCCATTCTGTTTGATTGTGTAGCTGAGCAGCATCTAGGCGCGATCATTACTCTGACTCACATGACTGCAAATATCATGACACATATTATTCTCCTCATAACACAAAAAAATCTGTTTGTTGGTATTTACAGATAATTTCCATTAAACACAGATTTATAACTTTTTTACATGTAATTCCATTCTCAAAAGTGTGCAATCCAATTCCTGGCCTCATGTCTCGAAGAGGTTTGGAGTAGGGTGCTTTTAGGCATGGTGTGTGTGTTTGAGGCATTTCAAACATTTAATTTTTTTCATAAATTAGGCTGCCTAAATGTGCAGTCTGTACACACCATTGCTTTTTGTAATAAGATAAAGTAAAACACAATTCAGTGTTCCAAATTTATTGTCTGGCTATGGCTATGGCAAAAAAAAAAAAAAGAGGTAAACAGATGAACATCATTAACATGATAATAGTAATAATAATAATAATGATAATGCATCTGGTCATCCATTTTCTAAACCTGCTTTATCCTGAGCAGAGTTGGAACTGATCCCAGCAACCATAGGGTGCAAGGCAGGTGGGCACAAATACTCAAAAATAAGAGGGTATGAGTCCACCCAAACCATGAACTACATAGAACTGCAAGAACTCTTTGCCTTTAGGCTTCATCTGGTGGATAACAGGTAAGTAACCCAGCATCTGTCCACTCTCAGAATAATGATAACAACCATTATTATACAAATGCACAGGAGAAGAATGATTAGAAGAGGACACATAGAATCAAAAAATGACTGAACATGTAACTCAAAAGTGCTTATCCTACACATTTCTCTCTGCGCAGCCTATCCAAAAGGTATCCATGTCAAGATCCTCTTTGTGAGTGATGCTGTCAGGCACCTCATTCACAGGGTGACATTAGAATATTATTTCACAACAACAGGCCATTCAGCCCAGCAAAGCTTTTTAATTCTATCCACTTTACTCCTCCAAAATAATATCAAGTCAAGTTTTGAACATATCTAAAGTCCTACTCTCTACCACACCACTTGCTAACTTATTCTATGTGTCTGCAGTTCTCTGTGAGAAGACAAACCTTGTAAGGTTTGTGCAAAAATTACCCACACAAAATGTACTGCATGAATTAAAGAAAATTCTGCTAGGGCCCCACTAGAATTTTCAAGTCAAAAACGTAGCTGATTGTTAAACCTTTAACAGAACTGCTTGGAGTAATTCCTGATAGGATATCACAGCATACTGAGCAATCTGTTGTGGTATCTTACACTGCACTGTTAGCATATTGTTATATTTTACTAAACTGGTGGAACCTAACCTGCTGATCTTAAATAGTATACAAAAATGTCCTATTTTACTTAAATTGAACAAAAATCAGTTTCACTTTATGAGGAACTGTCTACGACTTCTTTACAATTTGGTAGACATTTATTAACATAACATTCTCATCCCAATTTAATCAAATTTCAAGTTGTATGGGGTTGGCACTTATCCTCCTTAAGCATTCTAGAACAATTATTATCTGGTCCCAGTGATTTCTTGGTTAAAGAATTTAATCTCCACAGCACTGTTCACTCTACAATTTCCAAATCAGCGAGTATCTCCTGCTTCTGCTAGAAGGTTATCCATTTCTCCACATATGAAAACTTTCATAAAATGCAAATTATAATATCTATTGACGACACACACAAGCGTTGATAGTGATTCTTAATATAGTATTTTAATAACTGTAAAAATTGTGTCAGTTTCTCATTAGGTTCTCTCAGCACCAAGAAAAAGACCAGAATACCTTTTTTTAAGAACTTCCTTTTTCCTTCTAAAATCCCACCCACTAACATTCTACAGGAAGTTACCAACAACAGGAATATCAATCAACATCAATATAAATTGAACTTGTTACTTAACATACAATACACAACACTCCTTTTCCCCAGTTTTAAATATCTTTGTAACGTCTTGGCTTAACAAGAACTCTACGGGGTCTTAGTGACACCATAGGCTGTGGGGTCTTAACATTCACAGGTTTACCAGTTTCAGTGGTTGGTGTCACTACTGTATCATTATCTGGAGTGGATTTAGAAGAAGTTGGTATTTCTGGGCTACCAGGAGGCTGCTGAACAGTGGTAACTGGCTGCTGCATTGACTCTGCTTCGGGCACTGGCCCTTCAGCTATCATCCTCTCTCGAAGCTGATCAACATGGCGACGGCAAATGTGTCCATCTTCTGTTTGTACACGGTAAGACACAGGGCCAGTTGCCTCTTGCACTACTGCTGGCATCCATTGTGGTTCTCCTACAAAATTGCGTGCATATACTGTCTGTAAGGGTTGAAATTGCCTAAACACACCCCCATGCTTTTGTGCTAGTTCCCCTTGCTTCATATGCATGTCAGCTTGAAAATCTGGGTTAAGACGATCAAGTGCAGTGGTCAGTCGTCTTTTCATTAGCAACTCTGCAGGACTCTTCCCTGTGGAAGAGTTGGGCATGGTGTGCTGAGATAACAAAAATCTTGCAAGGTGTGTTTGCCAATTACCAGCTATGATTCTCTGTAGAGCATCCTTTGTTGTCTGAACCATTCGCTCTGCTTGCCCATTTGAGGACGGATGATAGGGGGCTGTTGTCACATGCCGGATCCCATTTCTTTCTGTGAACTCTTTGAATTCAGCAGATGTAAATGCTGCACCGTTGTCTGAGACAATAATATCTGGCAACCCATGTGTAGCAAAGATAAGGCACAAAGTGTCGATGGCAGCATTTGCAGACATGGAGCGTAGAAGAGACACCTCCAGCCACTTGGAATGGGAATCTACCAAAATAAAGAAGACCCTTCCTTGAAATGGTCCAGCAAAATCGATGCGGATCCGAGACCAAGCCTTAGCTGGCCATTCCCAGGGGTGAAGTGGTGCCCTTGATGGTGCATGCCGCGACTGTTGACATGTTGTACAACACTTTACAGCTTTCTCTATTTGTCTGTCCATTCCTGGCCACCATACATAACTTCGAGCCCGAGCCTTCATGTGGACTATGCCAAGGTGGGAGTCATGAAGTAGTTTAAGTACATCCTCCCATGCTAGAACAGGTACTACAACGCGGCTACCCCATAAAACACAACCCTTGTGAGTTGAGAGTTCATTCTGTCTGTTGTTAAAGGGTATGAAATCGTCACCTGGGACTTCATGGGGCCAGCCATGCAAAAGCCAGTGCAGTACACGAGACAGAACTGGATCCTTCTGAGTAAGCGCAGCAATTTGGTTAGCATGAATAGGTGCATTAGGCACAGATTCCAAGAGCAGGACCTCAAGAGGAGGTGGTGTATCAGCCACAGGATTTGCTATAGGCAAGCGGCTCAAGGCATCGGCGGTTGTCAACTCTTTTCCTGGTCTGTAGCACAACTGATAGTTGTATGCACCCAACAAGAGACTCCAGCGAAGCATACGAGGCGACAAGATCTGTGGCATGGGTTTAGAATGATGTAGGAGACCAAGGAGTGGCTTGTGGTCTGTGCAAATCGTAAACTGACGCCCCTGCAAGAACTGATGAATTTTTTTTACACCAAAAATAACAGCAAGAGCCTCCTTATCTATTTGAGCATAATTGCGTTCAGTGGCCGACAGTGTCCGTGAAGCAAAACTAATTGGGGACTCCATACCATCAGGCTCCACATGGCTCAGTACAGCTCCAAGGCTATAAGGAGAGGCATCGCATACCAATACAAGAGGCTCCTTAACATCGTAGTGCACAAGCAGTCCATCTGCTTTGAGTAGTGCTTTTGCCCGCTTATAAGCTGCGTCATGGGCAGCAGCCCAGTGCCATGCCATTGACTTGTCAAGAAGTCTGTGTAGTGGTTCCAGAATGGTGGCCTTGTTTGGAAGAAAACAACTGTAAAAATTCAAAAGTCCAAAAATGCCTGAAGCTGTGTCTTGTTGCGGGGAGCTGGTGCATTCATGATAGCTTCCACCTTCTCACTGGTGGGATGGATGCCCTCTTTATCTACTCTGAATCCGAGAAACTCCACTTCAGTAGGTGCAAAAACACATTTTTCCTTGTGAAGTCTAAGTCCAACTTCAGAGATTCGACATAACACTTTCTCCAAACGTGTATTGTGCTCCTCTGGAGTTTTCCCAGTGATTAAAATATCATCCAGGTATGGTTGTACACCTAGGATACCTGCCACCAAAGTATCCATAAAACGCTGGAAAATGGCAACAGCTGTAGAGACCCCAAATTGCAGCCGTTGAGCCCTGTACAGCCCCCTGTGTGTATTAATTGTTAACGGCTCAGCTGAAGGTTCATCAAGAACTAGCTGCTGGTAGGCTTGTTTAAGGTCTAATTTAGTGAAAATGACACCCCCTGCCAGTGTGGAGAACATCTCTGCAACAGTTGGTAAGGGATAAACATCAGGTTTTACTGCCGTATTAACAGTACATCTGTAATCACCACAGATTCTTAAACTTCCATCCCTTTTTGTGACAGGGACAATGGGTGTTGCCCATTTTGAGTGTCGCACTGGTACGAAAATGCCTTGCTCAACCAGATAATCTAATGCCTCATCAATCCTCTGCTTAAGAGCAAAAGGTACAGGACGAGCCTTAAAGAATTCTGGTGAAACTGTAGGGTCCACTTCAATTGAAATGGATGGTCCTCTACACGCGCCAATTTTCTGGAACACTTCTGCATACCTTTCCAGGAGAGCTGTCACATGGTGCTGCTGAATTACGTGCACCCCTGTTAATTCTATTCCAAGTGCTTCAAGCCAGTCTCGTCCTAACAAGCTAGTACCCTGGCCCCGAACAACAA
Source organism: Polypterus bichir lapradei (assembly GCA_026402145.1). NCBI lineage: Eukaryota > Metazoa > Chordata > Cladistia > Polypteriformes > Polypteridae > Polypterus > Polypterus bichir. The sequence continues at coordinate 75,239,104 of JANRMT010062796.1, forward strand.
GAAGTGATAAGGCGGTCTTTTTGTGGCGATACTCAACCTGAACTTTGATCTTACCTAGCACTTGGAGTGGGGCCTGAGACCACTGCCGCAATATACCATCTGTACGTACCAGTGGAGGTGGGTTATTTGGCCACAGGTTTTTGTAAGTATCATCACTAATCAAACTACAGGCTGATCCAGAATCAACTTCCATTTTTAGTTGCTGGCCATTCAGTGAAACTGTAGTCTTATATGCGGGTTTCTTGAGGGTTATATGTTCCATTTGTGTACTATGTACCACATACTCATCCTGGGCATTCACTGTGACTATACTGGTTTCTTGTGTCTCTAATGCTGTAGTTTCTAGATCTGAAAGTAGTTGAGTAGAGCGTGCCTTTTTAAAACACACGCGAGCTAAATGTCCTCTTTCTTACAGTAATGGCACACAGATGTGTTAAATTTACATGCTGTAGCTGTATGAGTCCCGCCACATCGGAAACACTTTCTGCCATCACTTTCTTGTAATACAGATGATCTTGTATTCTGAGCTTTATTCGATTGAATCATTTTATGTACCTCTTCCACGTCGTTAGCAGGTAGAGTCTTCTCAGCCCTCAGCATTTGCCCATTCCGGTTCACCATTTCTGCCGCTAGAGCGCGCTCCTCCGCTATTTTGAATGTTAACTTCGGCTCCGCTAGTAGCTGACGCTGCAGTAAAGGATCGGCCACACCACAGACTATGCGATCGCGCAGCATCTGTTCCGAGTTGTTCACCAAAGTTACAATGCACTGAACGTTTTCTCAGTTCAGCAATGAAGCATGACATACTTTGATTAGGCAGTTGCTTATAACTGTGAAAATGAAACCGTTGTACAATTTCCGATGGTGCAGGATTATAATGACACTGGAGACACTCGACTATGTCCTTATATGGAACAGCGCTTGGTGGAGTGGGGGCCAACAGCGAGCGCAAGGTGGAGTATGTTGCGGCTCCGCACACGCTTAGTAAAATTGATATCTTCTTCTCTGGATTATCGATGTTATTTGCGTGAAAAAAGCACTCAAGCCTCCCTGCGTATTCTTCCCACACCCTCAGCATTGAATTCGTCGATACGACCCAACGTGGCCATTGTGAAAAAGCAGTAACCAAACACAGTTAATAATACGAAAACTTCGTCACCGTCTTCTCTGTCTTTTTTCGATTCAGGGCTTCTTCTCTTCCTCTCGTCGCCAATATAATATCTATTGACGACACACACAAGCGTTGATAGTGATTCTTAATATAGTATTTTAATAACTGTAAAAATTGTGTAAGTTTCTCATTAGGTTCTCTCAGTACCAAGAAAAAGACCAGAATACCTTTTTTTAAGAACTTCCTTTTTCCTTCTAAAATCCCACCCACTAACATTCTACAGGAAGTTACCAACAACAGGAATATCAATCAACATCAATATAAATTGAACTTGTTACTGAACATACAATACACAACACAAATTTAGAGTACTCTCTGCATATTTTAGTTCATCTTTAGTGTTTCTGATGCCCTTCAACTCTTTCTTGACTCTCCTTCTATTACAAAAATATGAAATTGATCTTTTTGGGTCATCTTTTGCCTTTATTTGCAATATTTCTACCCACTTGCCTTTTAGCTTTCCTAGTATCCTTTTAAAGTATTGTTCTCATAAGCTTATAGGTTCACGTTGTAGTTATTTGCCTTGCCTGCTGCATACAGCTGTTACTTGTAAGGTAATTCCTCTTAATATTTGAGTAATTTAAGCCCCCTATGACTTTAATTTCTCCTGCTAAACTTGCTTCTTTAATATTATAAAAAGATGCATATTGATGCTACTGTCTGCAGTAAGAAGTTTCAGATATAAATATCTCCACTAAGATGTCCCTCATTACCTATTTGAAAAAGACATAAATTCTGTTTCTTTTTCACATAAATTGCAACTACCTCACCTTTTCAATTTCACTCATCTTTCTTAACGATGTTCCCTCTTCTTAATATTTGGCTTATTCCTTTATCAAACATGGCTTATAATATCTGAGATACAATTGGTTACCTTGCTTTTGCCTTTCCAATTGGAGCATAGGCAGGAGAAGTGATAGGCTCATGGACACACAGTGTCAGCAGTAGGATTTCAGCCCACCAGCTTAGTGTATGAACTCCAATGCCTTAATTACTATGACACACTGCCTGCTTGGCATGAAGTTACATTATCCAGTGAGCACTACTTTCTGTTATTTCATATGACTAACTGTTCACATGTCGCATGCCACTACACTTGAACATGTATTTCTTAAAGTGGTATGTTTATATAAACTATATAGTTTCAAGCAATTCCTTCATTCATTAATGAATTCATTCATAAAGCTGAATAAATACACTGAATAATGATCATGACATGAAATTAAAAAAAATGTGAACAGGCATATTTTAATAGCTCATTACATGTAACTAGATCATTAAAAATTATATAGACTTAATTTAAAATTGCTACAGATCACAACTGTGTTATTGGCATTAGAGTCTGAAAATAGTTGCCTACCTCAAAACATTCTGGATTTACAAAAAAGACTACCAGGCAGAAACTTATTTAATTTTTTTAACAAATAATGTTTTCCCATTGGCCAATGCATTCCTGATTGAATCCACCTAATTCACCAGGGCCTAACCCAAGAGCATCAGCCACAAAGAAGAAATCAAATCAGACACAAAAATGTTAGGCTATGTTCATGTTACAAGTATCATTGATCAGTTCCAATGTTTTGCTCAGATCAGATTTGGGTATCTTGATGGTTCACATTTATAAATATGAGTGACTTGTATCTAACTGTAATGTGAAAACATCTGTCCTCCAAAATCTGTGTCTCCAACAACAAAAATGTCATATTTGTGAGACAACTCGTCATATTATAACCGACAAAATGGATGCACTATTAGGTAGTATATGCATCCCATTTTGCTCTGGAGAACTGCAAACGGTTTGTCAGCTGTACATGATTAGATCAAGAAGGCAAAATAAAACCAGACAACCAGCTGTTACTGTTTTCGCTGCTTTTGCTGGCATCCTGCACCAAGCGATGTGTATTTACGAGAAAGGAGCCAGCAGTGGTGGGACTGTGACTGTGGTCACAGCTGTAACTTTCCTCCATCATTGTTTTGCTGTACTCCGGTGCTGGCTGATGGTGGCACTGCTTATCCCATGTGTATACGCAAAAAAACACACAAATTCTGATCTGACCATTCTCATTCATGTAGCATGGCCATGAATCGGATGTGTATCCGACTTTCTGTGTCCACACAACCATAAAAACAAAAGATTAGTGTCAAATTATGGCAAAAAATTGTAATTGAGTCACTTCAACCTGGTAATTTGAACAGAGCTATACTTCTCAAAAAAGACAAAAATAATACAACAAACTGAGATAAAACAAAAACACTGCACTGTTGATCAAAAGCATTAAGCCTGCTTCCAAAAAGCTAGCAACAGGGATCAAGGAAAAGGAAAGGTTTAGGGCTAACATCAATAGAGGGTTGTGGAGTAGATCTCTATTTTATAATCTGGCAAGCCCCAATTAATGTTAATTAACACGCTGTCTATTTCAATGTGTGTTTGTGTGCACATTTTACAGAAAGCAGCTCTTGATGGTGGACCTAACTCATCCTACCTACTAAGCCACTCTAAGCGCTTGCATTTGCTGTTAAAGATACTTTGAGATGCCTTCTCACTGCACTTCACTGACTCTAAGCTGCCAGCTAAATGTCTCTTTATTTATATTAAACGTTCCTTTACTTCTGTCTCCTACCCTCAGTGTCCTTCTTTCCTGCCCAACTCCACTGTCTCGACATTACCCTTTTAAATATCGTTACCTGTTTATGTTGTTATTCTTAAACACAAAGGTTCTGAAAGACGTACCCCATCGTAGCATTAAAATCTAAATTGAAGTTTCCCGATGTGCACAGAAACAGCTGCCATGATGGAGACTTCTTGGCCACATGTGCAGTGGTGCTGGCATTTCAGTAACTTATATTGAGAGCTCATCTTCAAAAATGACTATTGGACGTGTAAAAATGGAAAATATGCAGTTTAAAATAAAAGCCTTTGAGATAAATTTGAAAGAGTACTTGAGGTAGCCCAGAATGTTTCTTTGTGTTAAGACAGATGATTTATAGTACTAGGGTGTTGTACCATGTTAGCCATTATGGATGTAGTAAGAAGTTAAGCAAAATGGCACCTTTCATTGGCTAACTAGAAAGATTACAATATGCAAGCTTTCGAGGCAACTCAGGCCCCTTCTTCAGGCAAGATGTTATCACAGATGTGATTTAGAAAATTTCATGTGAGGAGACAAACAGAAATAACATGACAGTATGTTATTTCACATTTTATGCAAATGAACTTACATTTATCATTAGGATGGTATCAGCGGTGCTCCAGATATGTGTGGATTTGCTATTATCTGTTCCTTTCTTCTTGTTGCTGCACGCCATGTTCAAGTGTTCAGGATGATGTAACAGGCCATGGATATGTGCAGACTAACAGAGTGCAGCAGACAAGCGCAGAATACAAAATCCTTAATTTCAACCTTTTTAATGGTTTACATGGCTACATAACTTGGTTACACTTGGAGAAAGCTACATGAATTAACTGAGTTTTTTAGAGACTAACAACATGGTTTCTCTAACCAAAATAAGGGTATAAATTACATTTTGGAATGTGGGTTTCTGTTAATAACCAGGTTATTAAAGTACATGTTAATGCACTTGTGTTATCAGGTAAGGTCATATGGTGACTCTATTTTTCCATTTAATGCTCTTTATTGTGTAGACTGTCACAAATGGCCAGGGACCTTGCCTGGCCAGGAAGCCTCTTCACGGAGAGGACTGGGGGAGTAAGCGTGGGCTTAACAGTACCTCCCCCGGGCAGCCCCCGTTGGTTGCAGTGGTGCCTCAGATTCCCACAGGACTTCATGGGAGTTGGAGTTATCTACAGCCCTGTTGGAATCCGGGGTTGCTGCCAGAGGTTGCTGCAACAGCTGCTCAGCCCTCTTAGGGGGCCACACCCGGAAGTGCTGCCGGAAGTAGATCATCGTGCATCTGGAGCACTTCCGGGTGGGCTATAAAAGGAGCCAGCAGTCACCACTCCGAGAGCCAGAGTTGGGAGGAGGGATACAAAGCTTGCTGGAGAGGAGTGGAAGAGAAAGAAAAAGAAAGAAAGAGAAAGTAAAGTATTGGGATTGTGCTTATGTTTGGGACTGTGTTGTGGGCTCATGAGAATGGGGCTTAAGTTCTCCATGAGCGGAAAGAAAATAAAAAACAGCTTGTGCTTTTATAAGTGTGCCTCCTGCGTCCGTCTGTGTCAGGTTAAGCATTGGCATAGCGCCATCTGCTGTCGCAAGACTTAAAAATATCTAAAATCCCATACACTTACTACTCTGTGATCAGGTACTTTATGGCACTTTCACCTCCCCTTCCCTTTTACATCTGCAAGCTCAGGCAATTAGACAGAGTAAAGAAACTGGCAGGAGTTAAGTTACACATTTAATTATGTATTAATGATAAAAATGCCCGAAAAATATTAAGGAAGCTGAATACTATGTGAATATTGGAAAACCATACCCTTACAGCCTAAGTAGCAGTGCATCTTGAGTCGATCAGCAGCACTTGGCTTATCTTCAGTCTAGCTTGCTTTGCTACCACACAGCCTTTGAATGGAGTATTGAAACAGGCCACATGCCTGTCTCAGTATGGCTCCTGATATAGAGCTGTTTTCATCGTCGTACAGTGATCCCCCGCCACGGAAGTTACGTTCCAGACCCATCAGCAACAGGTGAAAATCCGCGATATAGAAAGACTTTATAAATAATTTTTTTTTTATAGTTTAAGCCTTAAAATATCCATCCTACATGCTTTAAACACATGTAAACTAATTAAAACACAATTTGTGAACACATATGATATGTGGATGTCAGGCTAAGAATATGAGTAACATCTCTCTATTATAAAACATTTTAACGTTATGCAAGACAAGGCTGTGAGGCAGAAGAACAGCTGCTGTACAGGCTTTGATTGACACGCAGAGTGACAAGCAGAACAAGCATCTTGGCAGAAGCAGCACAAAGCCAGCACAAAGTCCACTTCTCCTTAGTGTGCATTCACCGTCAACCCCCCTCACATCACAACGCAAAGTGGCAGGAGTGTAGCGTGCATCCGGTTTTGAGCGAAGCGATCGAGACCAGATCATCTTGGATAGACACTTTGACGACATGCAAGACTAGACATTACAACCTTAGGAAGCAAAACCCGTGAGACGGTGACTTTTGCACATCACACCCTACTTACAAACAATTTAAAACAAGTTCACTGACATCTAACCTAGCAGCTGATGGAATGCCTTTGGCAGACAAACTTCAGGTGCTCCCAGCTCTTAAAACAACGACAAGCAGAACACGCAGCTTGCCAGCAGATGATCCGAGTACTTCTCCTTAGTGTGCATTCACCCCCCCCCCCCCATCCTCCTCCTCCTTCTTCAGAACGTGCAGAGCAACAAACAGTACAGGCGTCATTGTAGAAGCAGCACAAAGCCAGTAGCTGATCTGTCCAGTTCTTCTTAGCGTGTGTTCAGCTCCCCCACCTTCACAGCTGCTGTACAGGCTTTTAAGTGATTGACGCAAAGTGCAACAAGCACAACACACAGCTGGCCAGCAGCAGCAGCAAGACACCAGCCGAACCGACTACATCTCTTTAGCGTCCGTTCAGACACGCGAGCAGCATTATAAGTGCCGCGAGAAAGAGATTTAACCACGCCCATGGCAGAAAATAAAGGAAAAATATTGTTTTTACAAAAGTTTAAAAGTAAAAATGAAAATAATGCATATCTAACAATTCCCATGAAAATAACAATCTCTTTAAATTGTTTATCCAGCAAACCAAACCCGAGGGTGGGCGACCGAAGCGAACAGGGGGCAGAGCCCCCTAGCAACAATAATATTATTAATAAATCCATGATGTAGCGGGGAACGATAGCTGAACCGCGATATAGCGGGGGATCCCTGTATTCTCTTTATGGCCAGATGGTGAGACATATAGGTAAGGTGATCAACATTCTACCATTATTAGCACAAAACGTGGGCCAATGAAGCATCGTGGTACAGTATGGCCTCAAATTCAAAACCAATCATTAACAGCCATGCTTCAGACCAAAAGAATTAATTTTCCTGTCCCTTCTTGACCAGCTAACCAATGAAAGTGCACAGGTATGACTCATCCCTCAGTTGCTTTGTTTAGTCAGTTTATGGCCTTCCTGCGGTGGATGGCTTATAGGCTCATGTACTGTAAGTCCAAACACAGCCACCCATGTCAAGTTGGTTTGATACATGGTCCATCCCCTCACCATAAATTTCACATCCTGAGTCAGTCCTAAAGACATGAGGGGCGTTGGTTAGGTAAACACCAAAGTGCTGCTGTTCTCATTAATGAAGTAAAACATACAGTTGTGCTTGAAAGTTTGTGAACCCTTTAGAATGTTCTTTGTTTCTCCATAAATATGACACGAAACTTCATCAGATTTTCACTCAAGTACTAAAAGTAGATAAAGAGAAACCAGTTAAACAAATGAGACAAATATATTATACTTGGTCATTTATTTATTGAGGAAAATGATCGAATATCACATATTTGTGAGTGGCAAAAGTATGTGAACCTCTAGGATTAGCAGTTAGTTTGAGGGTCAGGTGTCAGGTGTTTTCAATCAATGGGATGACAATCAGGTGTGAGTGGGCACCCTGTGTTATTTAAAGAACTGGGATCTATCAAAGTCTGTTCTTCACAACACATGTTTGTGGAAGTGTATCATGGCACGAACAAAGGAGATTTCTAAGGACCTCAGAAAAAGAGTTTTTGATTCTCATCAGGCTGGAAAAGGTTACAAAACCATCTCTAAAGAGTTTGGACTCCACCAATCCACAGTCAGACAGATTGTGTACAAATGGAGGAAATTCAAGACCATTGTTACCCTCCCCAGGAGTGGTCGACCAACAAAGATCAAGGCGTGTAATAGTCGGCGAGGTCACAAAGGTAACTTCTAAGCAACTGAAGGTATCTCTCACATTGGCTAATGTTCATGTTCATGAGTCCACCATCAGGAGAACACTGAACAACAATGGTGTGCATGGCAGGGTTGCAAGGAGAAAGCCACTGCTCTCCAAAAAAAACATTGCTGCTCGTCTGCAGTTTGCTAAAGATCACGTGGACAAACCAGAAGGCTATTGGAAGAATCTTTTGTGGACGGATGAGACCAAAATAGAACTTTTTGGTTAAATGAAAAGCATTATGTTTGGAGAAAGGAAAACACTGCATTCCAGCATAAGAACCTTATCTCATATGTGAAACATGGTGGTGGTAGTATCATGGTTTGGGCCTGTTTTGCTGCATCTGGACCAGGATGGCTTGCCTTCATTGATGGAATAATGAATTCTGAATTATATCAGAGAATTCTAAAGGAAAATGACAGATCATCTGTCCATGAACTGAATCTCAAGAGAAGGTGTGTCATACAGCAAGACAACGACCCTAAGGACACAAGTCGATCAACCAAAGAATGGTTAAAGAAGAATAAAGTTAATGTTTTGGAATGGCCAAGTCAAAGTCCTGACCTTAATCCATTCGAGATGTTGTGGAAGGACCTGAAGCGAGCAGTTAATGTGAGGAAACTCACCAACATCCCAGAGTTGAAGCTGTTCTGTATGGAGGAATGGGCCAAAATTCCTCCAAGCTGGTGTGCAGGAATGATCAAAAGTTACCGGAAATGTTTAGTTGCAATTATTGCTGCAAAGGGGGGTCACACCAAATACTGAAAGCAAAGGTTCACATACTTTTGCCACTCACAAATATGTAATATTCAACCATTTTCCTTAATAAATAAATGCCTCATTTGTTTAACTGGTTTCTCTTTATCTACTTTTAGGAGTGAAAATCTGATGATGTTTTAACTGCATTTATGCAGAAATATAGAAAATTCTAAAGGGTTCACAAACTTTCAAGCACAACTGTATCTCCTGAAACACCATCGAATATCACATTTGCTTTGTTTAGCTTACAAATAAGGACATACAAAATGTTTATGAAGGTACAGAACATGCTAGAAATCAGTCCACAACCACACTGAATGATAGTAAAGCTGGTTACAATAAAAACCTGCAGCCACAGGGGTGCTCCAGCAGTGAAGTTGAGAAGCTTTGTTTTACAAGGCTGGCTAAATAAGAAGACAACTCTAGCAAGTGGAGTGGACAGAGCTGTGTAAGTGACAATAATGGATAAGAAAACTCCTGACATCTTAAATCTACAAAGGGCTGTCAATATTCAAGACCAGCAGGGTGTGCGTGATCAAAGTCTCCCTTCCAACTAACTCACATGGGAAAGGAAGACTAATTATTACATCAGTGCCACCGAAAGCAGAAAAAGGCCAAAATCGGTTTGACTGTACTTATCACTCTTTATCAACAGTGACTCAGGTTGTTAAACATGAATGATTAATTACTTTCATATGAATTCTGCTTTTATGAGAAAAAAAAAGTTCTGCCAGTTAAAAAGTGTATTTGGAACTCCAGCTGCCTCATCTGCCTTTGTAGCTCTAAATGCTGGAAGACAGCAGTCTGCTTTTAGTCTGCGCTTGATGAAAATAAAGATGGTGGCCTGTGAGACTTTTGAATGTGTAAAAGCCTTCCCGCTAAGCTCACCAGAAGACAAAAGCTGTTGAGTCACATCGGTTGCAAACCGGGCTGCTTCAGCTGATCTTATGAAAAATAGATCAATCAGCTCTTACCTGTCGACAGCAATGGCCACCAGGGTAAAGACGGAGGCAGATACTGACATTCCTTGAACCAGGCCACTCATCTTGCACACAGCATTGCTAAATGGCCACCCTGCAAAAGAAAATCACACAAGTCTGTAATGTTGTCCTGTTTGTCTAAATAAAGGTTACCCAACTTGCTCTTTCATGTTTTTATTCCTTTTTAATGACTTGAGATGTCACTTCAGGGGAATTGATCTGCAATGATCAGCTAATTGTCATGTAAACAAAGAAAGGGGTATGTAGTGAAGTAAAAATGAAACAGATTTGACTAGATGGAAGGTGCTGCTTGATAGCTTCTGGACACAAGTACAAATCCTACCTTGCTCTGTTAGGGGGTCTGGCTATGCCCTCCATGTCTGCATCTCTTTTCTCTGTAAGACGTGCATGTTGTTTTAACTGGTAAGTCTAATTTGGCCACGTATGAATGAGTGTGGGTGTGTGTGCCCTGTGGTCTGGTGTCCTATCCCGGGATTCTTCTTAGTTTACATCCACTTCTGCCAAGACAAACACACCCCACCTGATCAGCCAGATCCAGCTATAAAATGGATTAAGGAATGGATGAATGAATGTGTGTTGTGGGGTACAGCCCAGACACAGACAGGTCGACATGATGGTTTCACCGCACACACATTTATTTACAATATTAACAGTCTAGTAAAGTGCACAACCCAGTGTCACAGCACCAATCACCCCTTAAGTCCTGGCCTTCACACAATGCCTTTCTCTTCTCAGGTCCACCTCCACTCCTCTCCTCCAAACTCTGTCCTCTTCCACCCGACTCCAGCCTTGAATGAAGGGAGCCGGCCCCTTTTATAATCACCCGGATGTGCTCCAGGTGTTTCCCGGCAATCTTCCAACGACACACCCCAGTGTGGCGGAAGTGCCGGCTGCATCCCCGGAAGCACTCCGGGTGTCCCTGCTCTTCTTCCCCCCCAGCACTTCCGGGTGTGGCGGAAGTGCTGAGGTCCGGGGCTCCAAAGGCATAGGGGCGCCCCCTGGCGGTGACCACAGGCCCCTACAGGGTGGAGCTTCAAAGCTCTGTACCCATGGCCCCCAAAGGTACCAGGGTGGTCGCCCCCACATGGTCTGGGGAAGGTGCAAGCCCTCCTCTGGTCCTCCTGGGCATCCCGGCCGGGTCGCCACCCCAGCCATCTCTGACAGTGTGTACATTATCACTGTGATGGAGTCACATCCAGTCTGTGAACGAGTCCATCCGTGCATCTGATGACACATAAATTGTCTCCAAGAAACTCATTAAAAGCTATGGCAGGGATGTTGCTGTCTCATGTTTGGTCAAGGAGCAGTATGCATGTTCTTCCTGTGCTCATTCCCCACATGGCCCAAAGATTGGTCAGTTTTCTTGTTGTGAATATGTCCTTTTGTCTATCTGATGTTCTGTGTGGTGGGTGCTCCTCCCTCACATGCACTGTTTTCCATATAGACTGAGGATATTAATATCTGGAATGAGTGATACCTGAAAATGAAAGCACGAAAGATTAAATGCAGCAAGGATAATGCAGAGGCTAGTATTGAGGTCTCTCTATGAACAAGCCTGTGTTCAACTGTGGATGTCCCCGCATTCTTGTCAGTTTCTTCTTAATTCCTCCTACAGCTCAAAGACACTCAGGTCAGTTGCTTTGCTGTGAGTGAATGACGTCTCATCCTGGTGATGGCTCATCCCTGACATCCGTTACTGCCAGAAGTTACTTTTCTTGACTATGAACTGGTTAAGCAATTTCTGAAAATGAGTGGATGGATAAATAACAAAAAAAATCAAGGCTGCTCACATTAGAGCATGGCAGCAGGCCAGCAAATGCCTGTGAATATCTATACAAATTTATTCAAGTAAATGCCTTTGCTATTCTCATTGTGGATGTGCAACTACCGCAGAAAGATTGGCAACTATGAATCAGAAATGTTCTGGGAGGAAGTAAGCTTGAATATGAATTCAAAATTTTTTTAGTTACAAAGACACAGTGGTTAGTGCTGCTGCTTCACAGATCCAGGGGTCTTCATTCAAGTCCTGGTCTATTGAATGTGGAGTTTGAAGATATTCCTATGTACACTGTGGGTTGTTCTCCAGGTATTCTGGTTTTCCTCCAACACCCCGTAGGACTTAAGGATACCTAGGACACCATCATCCAAGGGACATTGTTTATAAAAGTTAAGGGGCACATGCTTCAGAAACCAAGTCCTCCCAATTCATCAAATCATACTTGGAAACCTTGGGGCACAGTTTATGCATATCTCAGTCCTGAACTGAAAGTCTGGAACTGCACTTGGGACTTTTCTGCCCCACCCCTACCTTGGTCCATGCTATGGATAGCGAGAGGCTCCATTTTGGAAACTCTGGAGATGCACTCCAGACACCACCTATGGCTCCATATGGACTTTGACTGGCACTGGACATGTGTGTGAAGACGTGTGTAAGTGGGAGCCTGAGTGACCAACTCACTTTTCTAAGAAATTTGTGATGTGAGGCTCATTCCAGCCTACCACACCCACAGGCTCTTTCAGACATCAGCCATGCTTTTCAGAAAAACATTATTCTTTGTGGCTCAACAAGTTTGCCAATTTTACTCCAACAACCCAAAGACATGCGTTAGGTGTGAAGTAAAGTCCATTAGCCGACTCAAAAGCCAGTCAAGGCATTACCTAAACCATACTGTAGCTGTATCAACCTACAGAGGCCAACCACTGATTCTGAATCACACCTTTATATAAATTAATCAACTCACCTCTGTTTTCATTCTGTGAGGTTTAAACCATCTCACCTCTTTAAGCGATTTACAGACATGAGGCTTGATTCCAGCTTGTGAGACCCCCCAGGATCCTCTAAACACCCACCTTCTACTGGTATGATTCTCAGTGAAGTCTGTCCAGTCTGTTGAGCTCTTTCCTTTTGTTAAACACCATTAACACTTTAAGTTACCCCTGGCAACATCCCCTGTCTTTTTCATTTTCAATTGCTCTCTAACTTATTTGTGTGTACCTACTCTACTGGCGATAACTGTGCTGTGCTGTTTATCTCATCGATAAAAATTCACCTGACACAAGGATCGTTACTAGACTGATTGGCTGACCTCTCTGACTCGCAGGTGCAGGAAAAGGATGAATCGATGCACTGCTGCTGTCCTAGCTTAAAGCATACAGGACTCTCTTTATTCTCTTTATTCGTTTCTTTTTTTAAAATTCATATCATTGTTGACAGATTGTCTCTTTTATGGCCTCTAAATAGCTTTCTCTACCAGTGAAAAATGGACAGTGAATAATGTGTCCTAAAAAAGAATTGCCAGTCAGTTTCATTCTCCATTCTGTGCTCCTTCTCATCAAGCATAGACTGTAGTAACTGTGTAGTAAATCAGTTTTAGTTAACGGCATTTGAACTCCTGCTAGTTTTTTCATAAATGATCTGCCACTAAAACATTAAATGTTAAACATGTTCAGTGAGTCCAGAAATGCTCTCACAATAACTCAGACTGCCTCGTAAACCAGCAGCCACCTAGGGCCTCGGGTATAAAAACCTTGCTTAGATGCCATATTAAAATGTTGCTTATCCTAGAAAGACAAAAACAAGCAAATGCAAATGCAAGCAAAAAAAGACTTGATTTTATAAAATCGTATGTCAGCCAGGTCCTACACAAAGTGCCTTTTTAAATTTTAAATGCAGTTAAAACTGTGTACTCTTAGCCACTCCTCATCACTGCCCAGCAGTAACTATATATGACAAAAAAATCCCTTTTTGAATTTTCATGACCTAACCACCATATACATTTGGCTATGTTTACTTGCCAACCATGGGAGAATACAGAAAACTTGAAGCTGAAGTATTACAGACATTTGGTGGAGTTTAAGGAGAGGCCAGGGGAGCCTGCTCCTCCAAAAACTTGAGGTACTGTGTTACTAAAGCAAGTCTCAAACAAAGCGTATTTTGTCCTCAATTTCTAACCCCAAGTTAATATAAATATGTTAACACTTTGAACGCAAAGTGTGAGTTAAAACCTAATCTTATTGAGCCTGTCAAAAAGTGACATATGAGGGAACTCGCACCTCAGCAAACAGCTGCTATAGACGCAGACAATTTGCTGGCAAGCTTTGCTGCCACATCTCAGTTACCTACTACAGTGTTGCCATCTAGTGGATAGCCATAGAATTTTTTATTTTGGTAACAACAGTTTATGGAAAATACTGTTATTAAAGGATTGTCTGTAGCTATGTCTTTGCAAAAAAGGTATAAAGCTACTGCTGTTTTGAAACAACTAAATTTGTTGCAAGATGAATTTTTTGATGATAATAACAGTGCCTGACTGACAATCAGCTGGATTATGTGGATCATGTAGGCTCTGGTACTGACGCAGATAGCTGCCCTGAAGGTACTTCTTAATTACGAGGTGCCTGACTTGTCCTAACCATCAGGACAACACTACATGGACAAACAGTCACCAACTACCAAATGTGGTGTATGCAACAAGCATGGGAAGTGCAAAGAAATGCATTCAATTTGCAGCACATAAGCTTCTCAGCCTCTACTCTGTGAGGTCCCATGCTTCTAGGAGTCTCATCCAAATGCAGACTTTTAGTCATGTTGCTGGTGTAAATAAAGTAATTAAGAGTTTCTTTGCATTTTTGACAGAATTATTGTTGATAATAAAACCATTGCTTTCTAATACATTTCATTACATTTTTAAGAGTTTTGATGAAGTTCATTGTTTATCTTCTATGCATAGACCTACAGTATACTGCAGCATCCTGGTAATTAATGGTCCAGCAGTTATTGTGTTAATCAAAGAATAAGGCACATCGTGACACAGTGGTAGCACTGCTGCCTCATAACATGGAGTCATGTGGGTCACGTCCCGGGTGCTCCCTGCATGGAGTTTGTATGTGGTCTTCGTGGGTTTGCTCTGGTTTCCTCCCATAGTTCAAAGGCATGCATGTTAGGGGAACTGGTGATGCTAAGGTATGCAGTAATGTGTGTGTGTGTTCACCCTGCAGTGAGTTGGCACCCTCACCAAGGGTTTTTCCTGCCCTGTATACGTGGGTTTACAAAATACAAATAGTATAATCTGTCCTGCCCAAAGCAACTTTCACTTGCATATTGCCAATCCTTTAAACAGATAGAGAAATTCCTTTGTACAATTTCAATTAAAGGTTAGCTCACTGTTTCAGTTTTAGATTGAAAGAGGCTATTTCAACTTGAATATGTTAAATTAAGT
>JANRMT010062796.1:75274158-75293878 GCA_026402145.1 Polypterus bichir lapradei
TGTCAACTGGATGATAACATGCATACAAGACCACAAGATCACCCCCACCCTACCCAGAAGGGGGTGAGTTACAGTATTTTTAGTCGACCAATGAAAAACATAAGTACTAAGTTTCATGAAAATCGCTCCAGCCGTTTGGAAGTGATGCTGGAACATACATACATTGACTTTAATATATATAGATTCCTTGGTAACTCTTTCGGTTAGCTACTACACAAATGCATCTATTACCCCTATACTTTTATGTAACAAGACCTTAATAAAGGCTTATTTTGGTTTTAATCACACCTACAAAGCATTAGCAAAGTGGCTATTCATCTCTGTGGAGTGAGACATAGTAGCCCGTGATATGTTCGTAAAATTTCTTGTGAATATGAAAGATGCACAGGTTTAATTCTCAAGTATGCAATGTCAACAGAAATATGTCTCACTTAAGCCACCTAAGACCATAGCAACATGAAATGATTTTATTAGAGTATACTGCAAAGATTAAGACTTACATTAGATAGATTTATAGAGTATTCTCCCACTTGGACGTTTTCATATTTTACTATTCAACTTTTTTTTTTAAATTTTATTAATTTTTTTGTAATCATTCCATACAAATAGATCAATTTTTACAAAAAAAAAAATAGGAGGAAAACAAATTAACTCCCACCCTGAAGAATGGCCAATGGAGTAAACGTTAAAGCTTGTAAACATACCTAAATTGATTACTTTAAAAGGGCAATAGAGATGAATGGAGCAGGAAAAGAAATCCGGAAAGAATTGCTTCCTTGGTGCTTTAAGAGCTTATTCTAAAATATTATTGATTAGATCCTGCCAGGTATTGAGAAAATTCTGTACCGATCCTCTAAGTGAGAATTTGATTTTTTCTAATTTCGAATAGTATAAAACATCGGTTTCCCACTGACTTAAAAGAGGAGCGTTAGGATTCTTCCAGTTTAGCAAAATAAGTCTACGTGCCAATAGTGTAGTGAATGCAATCACAGTTTGTTTGTTCTTCTCCACTTTAAGCCCATCTGGAAGAACCCCAAACACAGCTATTAATGGGTTGGAAGGGATTGTGACACCAAGGCTGTCTGAGAGGCACTTAAAAAGTTTGGTCCAAAATTATGTTAATTTCATGCAGGCCCAAAACATGTGACCCAGTGAAGTTGGGACTTGATTGCAGCGTTCGCAGGTTGAATCTTGACCTGGGAACATTTTGTACAGTTTTAAGAGAGACAGATGTGCTCGATATATAATTTTGAGTTGAATAATTGTATGCTTTGCGCATATGGAGCTCGAGTGAAGTCTCTGCATTGCTACTTTCCACTCCTTTTCTGATATATTGATTAAGAAATCTTTTTCCCATTGTCCTCTTGGATCTTTGAAAGGGAGGGACTGTAAAATAATTTTATATATTGCATAGATGGTGTCTAAGTCCTCGAAATTGAGCAATATTTTTTCCAGCATGGAGGAGGGTGCAAGATGAGGAAAATTGGGCAGGTTCTGTTTAACAAAGCTCCTAATTTTAAGATAGTGAAAGAAATGTGTAGCTGGAAAGTTAAATTTGGATTGTAATTATTCATAGGATGCAAATATGTTGTCTATATAAAGATCTCTAAACAAGTTAATCCCAAGTCTTTTCCAGATATTAAAAACTGCATATGTTTGCGAGGGTTGAAGGAGGTGGTTTTCTTGCAGAGGTGCCACAGATAAAAACTTCTCCATCTTAAAATGCTTATTACATTGGTTACATATTCTGAGTGAGTGAAGCACAATTGGGTTATTAGTATATTGGCAATAACTTACATTTCTTGGGGCACAAAGCAGGAAATATAAAGAAGTACTACAGGATTTTACTTCTATTGCAGACCAAGCCTGTGTATGTTCATCTATTTGTTTCCAGGTTTTTATAGCTTGTATGTTTGCTGCCCAGTAATAAAACTGAAAGTTAGGTAGAGCCATGCCACCTTCTGCCTTAGGTCTTTGTAGGGTTGCTCTTGGATACATGGATGTTTTGAGTTCCAAATAAATTAGGTTATTGTTGAATCTAATTGCTTAAAAAATTACTTATTAATGTATATTGGAATGTTTTGAAATAAAAAAAGAAGCTTAGGAAGAATATTCATCTTAACAATGTTAATTCTTCCAGCTAGATTGAGATGAAGGGTTGACCATCTATGTAAGTCTTGCTTAATTTTTTCCATACAGACGGCGAAATTTTGTTGATAAAGAGCTTTGTGTTTACTTGTGATGTTAACCCCTAGGTATTTAAACTGATCTGCAATGATAAAAGGTAGGGTGTCTAATCTAATATTATATGCTTGAGAATTCACTGGAAAGAGTACACTTTTATTCAAATTAATTCTGAGACCAGAGATTTTTTGAAATTCTGTGAGTGCTGTTAAGACTGCGGCCACAGAATTTTGTGGGTCTGATATATACAGTACCATATCATCTGCAAATAGATAAATTTTCTGTTCCAGTCCCTCTCTGATAATCCCCTTTATCTGATAAGCATTTTGACAGTGAATCGCCAGTGGTTCAATGGCGATTGCAAATAGCAGTGGTGACAAGGGGCATCCTTGTCTGGTACCACGTTCTAGTTTAAAGTAGTCTGAACAAATGTTGTTGATACAAATTGAAGCTTCTGGATTGGTATACAGTAGTTTGATCCATGCACAAATGTTCGGGCCAAACCCAAATTTCTCTAATGTAGTGAAAAGGTATTTCCATTCAGTCATGTCAAATGCTTTTTCTGCATCCAATGATAATATTTTTGGGGTGTTTGACTTTACTGTTGAGTATATTACATTAAACAGGCGTTGAAGATTGGAAGATAAGTGTCGACCCTTGATAAATCCAGTTTGATCTTGTGATATTATCGAAGGGAGCACTTTCTCCATCCTTCTAGCTATGATTTTTGAGAGTATTTTAACATCATTATTCAAAAGTGAAATTGGTCTGTATGATGCACATTGTAATAAGTCCTTATTTTGTTTAGTAAAGACAGTGATTAATGCTTGGCGAAAAGTTTGAGGTAGAATTTGATTGTCTCTAGCTTCTGTAAATGTTGCTAATAAGAGGGGAGCTAGCTGAGTGGAGAATTTCTTATAAAATTCTACAAGGTAGCCATCAGGGCCTGCTGCTTTCCTGCTTGAAGTGACTTTATAGCATCTAGTAATTCTGATAGAGCCAAAGGTTTATCCAGTTCGTCCGCACTAAAAGTACCTATTTGTGGTATCTGTAATGTATCCAGAAATGCATTAGATTGTGTGTTGTTTTCTTTAAACTCAGTAGAATATAATGATTTGTAGTAGTCTCCAAATGTGTACATTATGTTTTTATGGTCAATGATTTCATCTCCGTTCGTGTTGGTGATTACTGGGATTGCATTGCGAACTTCTTGCTTATGGATTTGTTGAGCTAAAAGCTTATTAGCTTTCTCTCTATGTTCATAGTAATGATGTCTTGATTTTTAAATTAGTTGTTCAGTTTCTTTAGTTGTCAAGAGGTTGAGTTCTGAATGCAGAGCCTGTCTTTTCCTATGTAGAGCCTCGCTTGGACGCCTGGCATATGTAATGAATTATTATTATTATTATTATTCTTCATCTATTTTAGTCATTTCACTTCTTAGCTCTGATACTTTCTTGGTTTCTAATGTATTCATGTGGAAAAGATATGAAATAATCTGTCCTTTTAGGAAGGCCTTAAGAGTTTCCCAGAATATTTCTGCAGACACCTCTGAGGATCTATTTATCTGTAGGAAGAAGCTGATTTGTTTGGATATAAATTCTGTACAGTTCTCATGTGCTAATAGAAGCGGGTTAAGACGCCATCTGTGAGATGAGTGTGTGGGGCCTAATGATTTTAGCTGCAAGATCAGAGGGGCATGGTCGGAAATAACAATAGCGTCGTACTTGCAAGATTTAATCGTAGGCAAGACATTATTATCTATAAAGAAATAATCTGTTCTTGAGTAGAAATGATGTACTGGTGAGTATAACAAATATGTTCTTGAGTTTGGGTTTAGAAACCTCCAGGGGTCTGATAAGTTGTGGTCAGTTACAAACTGTGTAATTGTCTTAGCTGTGTTAGATGTCATCCCCCCTGGGACAGGAGTCCTATCTAAGAGTTTGTTTAAAACACAATTAAAGTCCACAGCCATTATAATTTTATGAGTGTTCACATTGGGAATGGATGCAAATATATTTTGCATGAATTCCTTATCATCAACATTAGGTGCATAAACATTTATCAAAATCACTTTACAATTAAATAAGTTGCCCATGACAATCACATATCTCCCTTCAGGATCAGATACTACATCTGATGCTACAAATGAGACTGTTCTATGTAAGAAAATTCCCACTCCTCTAGTTTTCTTTGTGAAGCTAGAAAAGAATATTTGGCCAGTCCAGTCTTTTTGCAGCCGGAACTGATCCTTGCTTAGTAAGTGGGTCTCCTGTAAAAATACTATTTTAGCGTTTAAACTTGTTAGGTGAGATAATACTTTCTTTCTCTTTAATTCGTGATTCAGGCCTTTAACATTCCAGCTCACAAAGTTAACTGTCCCATCATGGAGACATTGATTCAGAATTTTTTATGCCATTTTATAGTCTTAACTGGAAGTGAGACAGCTTTAACCTTAATTTCCAATTTCCCCACGAGCTATTGACATGCAGCCTATTGTTACATTGATAGTTGCAATTATAAGGGTTAAAAGGATAGATTAGATATAACCTGCTCTCTTTCTCTACCCCCCTCATCCCCCCCCCCATTTTGCCTCCCCAAGTGAGGCAGGACCCCACTTCACAGAGTCCTGGTCCTCTGACATACCTAGAGACAGAGCATGTCCAAAACAAAACAAGCCCCCCAGCAGCGGCATTTGAGGATTAAAAGTAGAGATATCTATTGCCATTAAAGTCTAAATACTATATGCCTAAATATCATCATTAACAAACTATAAGCATAAAATATAATCTTCAGAAATCTTAAAGTATTAAGATAATAAAACCCAGGGAATGGTGTTAAAAAGTGGTCCAGGATAAGTATAGTAAATCCAAATGCAATAATAACATTAACAATAAATCAAGGGTATGATGTTAAACAGTCTCCTTTAGGGCAGTAAAAAAAAATTATTAATTTCTTCCACACACACGTCTATAACTGTAAGTAAAACATAAACAGTGTCCGAGTAATGAAAAGGATGTTGTAGCAGTAGGGGGTACTATCGCTCCCTTGAACCCTCAGGTACCACGCCAAAACACCAGGTAAAAAGTCCAATAATTATTTATTATAATAATAAAGTGCACAAAACACCACCACTCCACTATTCTCAATAAACAATACAAATTCAATAAATCACAATCCTCCACTCCCAGACGCGTTGCCCTCCTACCACCCAGCTCAGCTCAGAGTCTGGGACTTCCCATGGTCCTTTTATATTTCTTGACCTGGAAGTGAACCCACCCTACAGTCCATGAGATTCCTTATCACTTCAGGTCAGATACAAACAAAGTCTTTTTCTTCACCCCAGAAGTACGTCGTTCCTACTGTTCACGTGATCAGGACGTACTTCCGGGCTATTTGGTACGTAGTACTCCCCAAGCCTCCCTATAGCGGCTCCTGGTGGCCCCCATGGTATCCAGCAGTGCTGTTTATAAAAACTACAATGTCCATGAGGCTCTGCTGGAATTCGGGGAACCTCCATGCCGCTGGAAGGGCTCCATCTGGCGGCTTGGAGGTGTGGTCCGGAATATATAGCCAGTCATCCTTCACAATGTATAATTATGATACCCGTATCATTACAAGTGGATCAGACAGCAGGTTATATATCCTTGCCATGCCATAACAGGATGTGACTCACTATTGTGTTTCAGAATAGTGTCAGGATCAGCTTCCTTAATCCCTTTTCTGCTTTCTCCTTGCTGGAGAAGACGTGGTATTGGCCTTGAACATCCACTTTCAGTTTGGCAGGATACAAGAGGCTGTATTTGATATCGGCTTGCCGTAACCGCTGTTTAATGTTGTAGAAGGCTGCATGTTTAGCAGCTGTTGCACGAGAGAAATCCGTGAAAATAGGAATATGGTCATTTTCAAATATAACCTCTTGCTTTTGTCTGAGAAGTGCCATCACATCTAGCTTACATAGTGATCTATCGAAGCGGACAATAAAAGGCCTAGGTCTAAAGGTATTTGATCCGTGTATGCGATAAGCTGCTGCTATCTCAGTATCTGATTTAAATTCTTCTCCAATTATTTTAGAGAATAGTTCAACTGTGAATTTAACTGGGTTTGGACTTTCACGATTCTCAGGTAGACCTTCGATTCTAATATTATTCCTTCTGCATCCATCTTCCAGAGCCGCAAGTCTGTCTCTGAGTTTCTTGCATTCAGAATTCGCAGCTGTAGCTTTTCCAATCGGCGTTAGATGCCAGTTGTTCCGCTGTTTCAGTTTGGGCTGTGAATGTCTGCTTAACGTCATCCAGTTGATCGGCAAGTTTCTTCAGTATAGACATATTTTCTTAGATGTGTTCCTCAATTTTCCCCAGCATACCTTTAAAGGTCACGTCAAAACAATTGTATAGACTAATTTCCAGGTCTTTATTATCTTTCTTCATATTTTTCTGAATGTCTTTCTTAAGCTCACTTATGGCCTTCAGTTCGGAGAAATTGTTTCGGCTTTCGTGCTCTGCAGGTGGAGTGGCAACCCCGGTTACAACTGATGTTTCGGGCTTGTGAGGAATGAACGAAATGTTTAATCTCAGTGGATTTAATTTGGCTTTTTTGATACTAATCAACAGAAAAAGACACTTTAGTGTCAAAGTGACAGCAGATCTCCAAAAAGTGGTGTAATTACAAAAATAAAACAGAAAAATGATTGATCATTCTGACCACTAGGGTGTGCCCCTATCTTCAAACACCTGACACAACTTGGCCAATCACTGATTCGAGGTTAGATAAAGAGTTACTTCTTTTACAAAATCACCTTCAGATAGTTCAAGTCACCTTATAATATTCAAAGCAGCACCTCCATCTCCTTCTACTCTTCTTCTGTGCATGTTGTCCACTGCCTCCCAACTCTGACTCTCTGATGCAGAGAAGGTGGCCTCTTTTATGACAGGCATGGGAAGCACTTTTGGGACAGACAGATGCTCCCCAAAGAAGCCATAGTGTTCCCCTGCAGCTCCCCCTGGTGGCATCCAAATACCCCAACAGAGCTGCCCATCAGGACTACAGCTCCTAATATGCCCTGTGGCTGTACAAATGGGAGCTGCCACCTAATCCCCGTGTATAGGGGCAATATATGGCCCCCAGAAGCAGCCTCCCAATCTCCTTCCATTATGGCCTCTCGAGCAAGATGCATTTCTATTATGGAATCTTATCCAGGTATGGAGTCACCCTTCTTCCCTGTCAGGATACCAGTCCCTCCATTATGGCATTCACATTATTTAAGTATTCATCCACTTTACTAAGACACACCTAAATCATCACTGGTGCAGCCAATTGGTCACAGAATGTATTCAATGGAGATCACCTTCCTGTGGTTTTAACTGATTGTAGTCTTATTGCACCTGAATGTGGAACGTCCAGGTTGTGGTGAGTTGGTGTGGTGGCCAAACCTACACAATGAAGACAAAAGAACACTCCAAAACATCTCAAGGAAAAGGTAACTAAAAAGAACAAGAAAAATGGAGACAAGTAAATCTCTAAGTCATTGACTATCCCTTGGAGTCCAGCTAAATCAGCCATTAGGAAATGGAAAGAGTACGGCACAGCTCTAAATGTGCTAAAGGAGGCCATCCACAAAAACTGAGTGATCATGCAAAAGATAACTGGTGAGGAAGGCCACCAAGGAACCTATGAGGACTATGAAGGAGTTACAAGTTACTGTGGTTCAGACTGGAGAGACTCTGCATGTACCAACTGCTGTCCAGGTGCTTTACCAGTCGCAGTTTTATGGGGGAGGCAAAGAGAAAGTCATGGTTAATAAACACACAACATCTCAGGTGAACACAGAAGATTTTTTCTGTGTTCTGATAAGACCAAAATTGAGCTTCTTGACCAAACTAAACAGCATACGCTAAACACTGCATGTGATCAAAAATACACCATTCCTGTGTGAAGTGTGGTGATGGCAGCATCATGCGGTTGCAATGATTTTCTGCGCATGCCCTGGAAGGCTTGTTATGGGAGAAGGTAAAATGAAAGCAGCAAAATACAGGGAACTCCTGGAACAAAACAGTCTGCAAGAAACCTGCACCATAGGAGAAGATTTATCTTCCATTAGGACAAGAACCCCAAGCATAAAGCCAAAGCTATGCAGGAATGGCTACAAAACAACAATGACAATGTCCTGATCTCAGTCAATTTGAGAATATGTGGCTGGACTTGACAAGGGTTGTTCACTCACAATCTTCATTCAATCTGGCGGAGCTTGAGCACTTTTGGAAAGAAGAAGGGGGAAGATATCAGTGTCAATGTGACCGAGACCTGTGCACAGGCTGTCATGGCTGCCAAAGGTGCATAGTTGAAGGTGTTTGAATACTTACGTGATCTATTATTTTCTGTTTTATATATTCTAAATTCATTTACATCATTTTGCAGAGATCTGCTTTTACTTTGTCATTTGAGGTTTTTTTTGTTGATCAAAGTCAAAAAATGACAAATGAAATCCACTGATTGTGTAACAGGAAAATATCACAATTTTCAAAGGGGGTGAAGAGTTTTCATAGGCACTGTAAATAGATTTGCATGGTATTGGAAAAGAGCATCCAACCCATCTAAATCCATGAAATGCATTGCTGTCACCAAACACACTGATCCAACATATTCTGTGTCTGCTGGAGAAAGTAAGAATATATGTTTATTTCGTAATTATGGTGCTAAATTTTACAGCATTGCCTTTGCCCGAGCATTTCTTGCACCCATTGACCAGACCAGTCTTGCCCCTCAGCTTTGATTATTTTTCTCCATTTCATGTTTTAAATTCATTTCAGCCTATTAATTTTTGTCATCTGGCTTCCATGAATTATTTTTTCTCCCTTTAGGTGATGCCACACAGTTTCATTTGGCTTAATGTCAGTGCCTTGACTATGCCATTTAAAATGCATCATTTCAGCTACTACTGCCCTTTTCTCAAAGATCTTTTTTGTGTTGTACATTGTTGTCATACCGCAGGCAGCCTGACATTTTCCTGTAAAATTGTGGGTTTTATTCATAATTCATTCCTCTCATTGCCTGGAAATTGCCTGGACCGTGAGGCTGCACAGCCAGCCACCCCAAGCTACTTTAGTCAGGGATGGATTGACATCTTGTGAGTCAGGAGTCTAATGTATTCAAATACTTAAAAGTCAAATTCCTGAAATGCTTTCTGGATCTGGAAAATAATCCCAGCTTTGAAAATTAGCTTGTTGGAAAACAAATATTTACAGCTGTGTTATGGTGAAATGCATCCAATTGGCACTAATATTTGTTCATCCCATAACACTTATGTTGTGTACCTAATAAAGTTAGTCATTGATTGTCTGTAGGTGTACAACTGTTACAACTGAGGACTCGAGCAGAAGGCAGTTTACTATCTGGTTGGATAACAGTTAATTATAGCATAAGCAGAGAAACATTTTACAACCCCAATTTAGACAAAATTGGTACAGTATGGAAAATGTTAATAAAAACAAGTGATTTGTGATTTCTTCATCCTGTGCACCACTCAAAACTATAAAACAGCACATTATTTAAAATCTACCTTGTGAATTTAATTGTTGTTTTTTAAAAATATATGCTCATGTTAAATCTGATGACGGCAACACACTCCAAAAAACCCTGGGGCATTTATGTGTTTACCACTGTTTAATAGTGAAAAAAAATGTGAATTTCCCCTTGGGATTAATAAAGTATCTATCTATCTATCTAATATCAACTCCGCCGACACCTGGTCCCAAGCCCAGGGTGAGAAAGGAGGAGGGTGGTCGGCCCGCCACGCCGATCAGAATCGGGAAACCGAAGAAAATAGGCAAGAAACCGCATGGATATACGACTTAATCACTTACAAATAAATGCTACTGCATCCGGGGCAGCCAGATTTGGGGATGTGGGATGCTGGTGAGAAGTGTGCTACTGGCCAAAGACCCAAATTAATTACACCAAAATCGGAAATACGAATCGCCGCGTGGAATGTGCGAACGGGACATCACGTCAGTCAAAAAGAAATTATTGCCAAGGAATTATCAAAATGCAAAATATCGATCTATGCGCTATCAGAACTGCGGCTCATGGAATCCGGGACAATGAAGGTCGACCTGCCAACAATCGATGAGACGATGACGCTATTCTATTCCGGTGGTGACAAACGAGAGGCCGGTGTTGGCTTTATGGTCGATCAATGGACTGCCGCTAGTGTTATCGCATTCCAAGCGATATCTGAGCGCCTGGCGGTTATCACTATCGATGGAACGATCAAGACCCATATCGTATCCGTCTACGCCCCAACTGAGACCAGCCCGGACACGAAAAAGGACGAATTCTACAATCAGCTGCAACACACACTGGATACGATACCCCAAACCGAATTAATTATACTTGCGGGCGACTTTAATGCACATACGGGTGCAGATCGAACCGGATGGGAAGAAACAATGGGCAAATTCGGATATGGGGAAATCAACGACAACGGAGTACACCTTTTATCTTTCGCAGCATCAAACAACTTGACTGTCAGCATCAGCATCTTTCGTCACCCCCTCAAACATCAACTCACGTGGCGAAATCCATCCGGCAACGATGCGGCGAGGTTGGACTACGTTTTGGTCAATACTAGATTCAGATCAACACTCAAAGACGTACGTGCGATGCGTGGACCCGACTGTGGATCAGACCATTATCTTATCTGAGCGAAATTGTGAATGAAATTACAAAGAGTGAAGAAAAAGGCGTCACCACCAACTAGGAGGAGCAGGGCCTGTCTACGAGACCCAGCAACCGGACGAGAATTCCAAATCGTGTTATCCAACAAATTCGCAGCACTCACAATACCGGGCGATATCGAGGCAGAAGAAAAACAACTATCGGAGTCCACTTTAGGGTGTGCAATGGAGCTGTGCCCACCCATCTGTCGACGGACGCAGCAATGGATTTTGGACGATTGTCTCGACCTCATCAACCAGTGTAAACGAATGAAACACGTCGATTTCGAGCAGTACCAACGATTAAACAAAGAAGTTCAACAGAAAATGAAATCAGAACGGGAAGCGCACTGGAATAACGTTGCGGCCGACATGGAAGAAGCAGTGACGAGACACGAGTACCGGATGCTGTACCAGACAATCCGACGGTTAGGTGGTAAATCTACATCAACGAATCACAATATTAAAAAGTCGGATGGAACTTTTGGGAACTCTCCTCATGAGCGCCTGCAGCGGTGGAGAGAATTCTTTCACCAGTTGTACAACCATGATCCGTCACAAGGCCCAGTGCCTGAACCACCGATTATCGAGCAGCCGATGAATCAGTTTCCCGATATCGAACCAACAATCAACGAGGTGAAGACGGCAATAAAATCTCTGAGAAATGGTAAAGCACCGGGAGGAGATCAAGTAACCGCCGAGATGAGACAGAGGAGCCGTCTTATTACAACAACTCCACGTTCTCGTAACGCATATATACTTTGTCAGCAAAGTTTTTATGAAAATCATATAATCGAGGCTACAGAAACATCGAGAGCAAAAGAGTCGGGACCACATCGAGGATGCATCAACCAGATATTCGCTCTCCGTCAGATAACGGAAGAAAGAATTTGATGTGGTAAACGAACTGTCATCGTCTTCATCGATTTCAAATCTATTTTCAATTGCATCGATTGGATCAGTTTGTGGAGAGCCCTAGAGATCGAACATGTGCCGCTGAAAATCATTCATCTTCTTCAAGCATTATATGACGGCTCAACCAGCAGTGTCCGTATCCGGAATGACATGTCTGAGGAGTTCCCGATTCGAACTGGAGTCCGGCAAGGAGACGTTGCCTCGCCGCTTCTTTTCAACATTGTGATCGACGCGATTATGCGAAAAGCATTCGATGGGCGACACGGAGTTCGATATGATGACACAAACTTCTTAACCGATCTGATGTTCGCCGATGACAGTGCTGTTTTTGCCGACATGGATACTGAAGCAACGGACACTTTGTATGACATTTCCCGCACTGCACAGTCATACGGATTGAGAATCAACATGGATAAGACCAAAGTATTTACAACAGACAGATCGGAAGCCAAAGTTTACCTTGATGGAACTCGAATCGAGCAGGTACCACAGTTCAAGTACTTGGGATCACTGGCCACGGAGAAGAAAGCAGCGTCGGCAGCCGAAGTTCACAGCCAGATCGGCCAGGCAACAGCAGCATTTGCTTCACTCAAGTGGTGCATATGGAAGGAGGCAAATATTACGATCAAAACCAAAATACGCCTATATAGGACGCTGATCCTTCCAATTTTCCTTTATGGATTGGAAACATGGACATTGCTCAAGCCGGACCTCAACAAGCTCGAGGCCTTCCAAATGCGATGCTTGAGACAGTTTCTCCGTGTCTCACTCTCTCGACCACCTCCGAAACGAGACAATTAGAGAAAGGTGCGATCAACAGGCACCGATCACGGAGGAAATTCAAAAACGTTGATTAAGATGGTTCGGCCACGTCTGTAGGATGGATGAAAATCGACTACTGCACAAACTCCTATGGAGAAAATGCCCCCCTGATTGGAGAATACAACAACAAGCACCGAAGATGACATGGTTGAAACACGTAGAGAACGACCTAAAGAACCAGCAACTGACAACAATCGAAGCAAGAACCGTCGCAACCGATCGACTACAATGGAAGAGTGGGGTGAATAGAGCACAGAATCCAGCAGCACCAACAGCAGCGTATTGGCTAAGAGGTCAACCCCCTTTCCAAGCGCCAGCTATGGAATAAAGAAGATCTAATATCACCATTTCTGTTAATAACACTTACTAGGCATTTGGGTACTGAAGACACAAGTTGCTTAAGTTTAGCAAGCAGACATTTCCTCGTTTATCCATTATGCAGGTCTTCAGGTGCACAATTATACAGGGCCTTTGTTGCCATATTTTGAGCTTCATAATGTACCACACCCTCCGTCAGTTGGAGGCAGGTCAGGACTGCAGACACACTAGTCTCATACCCACAATCCTTGGCTACAGAGACATGCACTTGAAATCTGCACAGAATATGCTTTGACATTGTCCTGCTGGAAAATACAGGAATGTCCCTGGAAAAGATGGCAGCATATATTGCTCCAAAATTTGTCCATGTTTTTCTGCATTATGGTGCCCTCACAGATGTGCAAGTTACCCACAGCATGAGCAGTGAAGCACCACCATACCATGACAGACACTGATGCCTGTTACAGTCCCTTTCCTCTTTGGGCTAAAGAATATGGTGGCTGCTTTTTTACCAAAAACTATCAGAGCCCAAAATACAATCCCAATGTCCAGCTTTCTACCTCAGACGAGACGGGGGCCAGACAAGCCAGAGGATGTTCTGGACAGCATTGATATTTCACTTCTGCATTTGTGTAGTAAAGTCTTAACTTGCATCTGTGAATGCAGAGGTCAATGGTGTTGACTGACAAAGGTTTACCAAAGTATTCCAGAGTCATAATATCCATGACAGACACATGACAATTTAAAATAGTGACATGTGAGTGTTCAGACATCAGGAACATTCAAAAGTGGTTTTCAACTTGCCTTTTATGCACCAAGATCTGAATGGACTCCTTGAATCTATTGATTATTACATGGTAAAGGATGAAATGCCAAAATCCTCCCTGATTTGTCTCTGAGGAAGGTTGTTCTCAAAGTGCTGGATTATTTTGGACACCTCTGCTGGCAAACTGGTGAGTCTCAATCCATCCTTGACCTTGAAGGATTAGGCCTTTTTTGGATGCTCTATATATACTAGAATATAATTGAGATGTTTCACGTCACCTTGTTATTTCAGCTTGTCACATTGTTATTAGTCCTAAACTACCCCGTTCCAGCTTTCTTGGAATGTGTTGCAGGCATCAGTTTTAGAATAAATGCAGATCTTCAAAAACAATGTAGTTGATTAGGTAAAATATGAAATATCTTGGGTGAAGATTTGTTTGAATCCAGGCATACTGTAAAGCCAAAGCTACATAGAATGGCTTTAAAACAACAAGTTTAATGTTCTGATCTCAGTCAAATTCAGGATATTCACTCACAATCCTCATGTAACTTGACCAATCTTGAGCAGTTTGGCAAAAAATGGAGAAAATGTTAGTGTCCAGATGTGCAATGCTGATTGAGACCTGTGCACAGGCTGTCATGGCTGCCACAAGTGCATCTATTAAATACGGACTTCAAAGGGTTAATACTTATGGAAACAATTATTTTGTGTTCTAGATCTGTAATTAATTTACTTCACACTTTGCAGAGATCTGTTTTTTACTTTGTCTTGTTTTTTTTCTATTGATCAGTTTCAAAAATACCAAAAGAAATCCACTGTGATTCAATTTTGTATTACAGGAAAAATGTGAAAGCTTTCAAGCAGCCTTACCACATGAGGTCACCCACCTGAAGCTAAGCCTGTTTGGGCCCGGCCATTACTTGGATGGGAGATCATCTAGGAAAAGCTTGGGTTGCTGCTGGAAGAGGAGTTGGTGAGGCCAGCAGGGGGCGCTTACCCAGTGGTCTGAATGTGAATCCTATGGCCCAGTGCAATGACAGGGACACTGTGCTATAAAAATTGCTTCATTCTTGAGATGACATGTAAACCCAAGTCCTGACTCACTGTGGTCATAAAAGATACCTGGGCATCCTTTGAAAACAGCAGGGTGTATCCTGTGTCTCTAATTGCCTGTCTTTCTCACCCCTTCACTACCTAATAGCTAATGTGTGGTGAGCAAACTGGCACACAAATGGCTGCTGTCTCATCATCCAGATGGATGCTACACATTAGAAGTGGCTGAAGTGGTTCCCCAGTCATTACGAAAAATACTTTGAGCAGTGAGAAAGTGCAATATAAATGTAAAGAATTACTATTACCTGTATAATTAATGGGGTGATAACATTTTTCATAAGACCTGTAAAAAGATTTGCCTGGTGCCACCATCTATCATAACTGGCGATCAGCAACTTCATTTGGCAAATATGACATACCCCAAGACTAAAAGTCATGTGATGTGATGTCAGTGTTACAAGTAGTAGCAAGAAGCAAGAAGGAGACTGGTGAAGACAGTATTCATGGCTGTCCCAGACGACAAGTAGACAGAAGTGGTATGCTTCAGAAGAATTGCTTGATATTAGTTAATCATCATTCAGAATTCTTATGGATGTTTCTGTCTGTAAAACAATTTTCTTTCTTATCTTCAGTTACATAAGAACAGATTTCAATCCCATAATAATAAGAAAAATGAACTCTAAAGCAGACCCCATTCCCCCATCTACCATACCAAAACTCCACGATGCCACCTAACTACATGTCTCCACCCAGTCCACTAAGCTCTATGAGCCTGACAAAGTGACAAAGTCAGATCAGAAAACTGCTGGAATGAGAAAAGTTTCAAAAATCCAGTAATACAAATCTTCATTGGTAGATTGAAAAGGTTTCCATCAGTGAACATCCACCCTACTAAATTGTTCAGCTTCCATCAACACATAATTGAAAACTTGTACATTTAAGTTTTAATTACCCAACGGAAAACTTTGCTTGCCGTATTCCTCCTATGTGTCCCACCCAAACACATCTTAATTTCCAGCTGGCATTATGTTTAGTTTTTAATGCCCTACTGCTAATGCCGCAATTTTTTAAACCTCAGACCAAATATTATATATATAACAAGAATACTAATGGTAATATTGGAATGTAGCTGTATAGTTCAGAAGCACAGCGCTCGATCTGAAATCGGTTTGTAGCTGTGGTCCTCCTCATCTGCTTATCCATGTAACCTGAGTGGCTGTTACTACTTAGGACCGGCCAATGAGTCTCCACTAGGGGCGGAGTCAAAACACTTCAATAGGCTCATTCAAGAAACGCAGCACGGAGGCTAAAGAAAACACAGCCATCCTCCGATTGTAGTAACCGCATTAAAAGAGGCAAGAGGAAGAGCAAAGTTATGCTGGTACTGGAAAAAATGAAGGAAACATTCATGAAAGAAAGATTAATTACATAATAAATAACTGAATTAATAATTAATGATATGTTAATTACTACATACAAATAATTTATTGATTATGATCAATAATCATATAATAATTAAAATAAATAAGACATCGTTATCAATAACATAAATTATTATTATTGCAATGCACTGCTTTATGTTTTCCTACAAATATTCTAAAACTCTGCTTTAGTTGTGGGTCTCAGGCTGGGGAGGTTTGAACCGATCCAAGTATCAATGAGCAAAATACGCAAACTATGGACGTTACAGGGCTGAACCATTATCAACCCCAGGAAACCAATTTAGAATCATCAGTCAACACACCCATTTCTGGAACAAGTGAGTAAAATAACAGTACTCGAAGAAAAGCCCACGCTGACACAGGGAGGTTATGCATACTCAGCGCAGACAACAGTCCAGCACGGCATTCACACCAAGGACGCTGGAGCCATCAGTCAGCAGCGCAGCATCCCCATGAACCCAACCCCCCCACGCGCAAATACACATATGTTCATAACTGGCCAGAGTTCTATAGTTCATTAATTTCAAATCATTACGTTTGTCTATAGACATGGGCTCTAATTTTAGAGTATTTTTACATGCTGTATTAATCCTTGTATAAAATAAAGCCTCTGTCATCTTGATAGTCAATTGAGGTGTGACGGTTATTTTATTTCACGTTTACGTGGCTACAAATGCAGGAATTCAAAATCCGTCTATCAAATGAAACTTCATGAGCAGTCAATACGGGACTCTTAAAAGTAAAACACTGCAGGGAGCGACTTTGATAATACTTTAACAATAAAACTCGTACTGTCTTCACATTTTATTATTTGAATGGATATTTCCGCATTATTTTTTCTTCCTGACCGAGGATTCCCTTAGATTGAGACTATCAGCCGCTAGGCAAAATACCAGTTTCATTGATCGAGATGTATTCAATATATCTTGCTAACTAAATGGATTTCTTTATTTCTTCGTTTTTTAGGAGCTGACAGACAAGTGTACCTCTGAATAAAGTTCCACGTCACAGACATGTTAGCTCTGATATTTCACCTGTTCGGTAAAATATAAAATTCATTGCCTTGGGCGAGGAGCTCAGATTTTATCTATTGAGCGCGGTAGCAAGTAATATATTATTCATATTCAAACACAGTGCTCGTCGCATTAATATTAACATATTAAAGCCCTGAGGAAAAAGGGTAATTGTACCTGCGAGTCCAGAAGTGCGGAAAAGCGTTGTGTACTCCTGTTCGTTTCAGACCAGATGTTAAAATAGATTCAGAATAGAAATAAGTTATTTAATGTCTCATCGCAAATCAGTTTTCATCAATGTGCTAATAAGACACTCTCAAGTTTTCTTTCTCGCTGTATTTGAAATCCGTAAATATGAGGCAAAGGAGGCAGGATGATCTCCAAATTCAGGAAAAACAATTCCCCACACCAAACAGACGAGCAAAATAGTAATGCTAACCAAGTAAAAACGAAATCCCGTCTGCTGCAAGTTGTGAAGCTGCTCTCACAAATAGCGACGGACACCGACACACGGTGCGCTGAGAGGGGCGTGGCCTGCTGCACAGGAGATAAATGCACGTGCAGGAGTGAAGGAAGCGCCAATCGGTGTGAGTGTGTAAGTCGCTGCAGCTCGCTTATTTGATCAATAATATCGACTCTGCGATATCACTCAGTGTAGCAGCCGGTCGAAATCAGGAGAAAGAAAAAAATAATAAAAGATCACGTTTCCTTTTGTTTCCCGCAGCTTTTAACTGTAGGTAGGAAACGTATTGTGCCGGGGTCGAAATTTAAATTTACTAAACTTTGAGTGATGTCTGTCAGTTTGTGTGTGTGCGTGTGTGTGTGTATCAGTGGACAAAAACGAACTGTGCAACCAGAATGAAACTTTGCAGTTTTTTAAAACTGTACAATTCAGTATTTTACTAATTTGAGCAAAATCGGTCCAGTAGATTTTTTTTGCTGAGACAACTACATCGCGCTCATCCTTCTTATAATAAATATGTTGTTCTTCAGAAACCATTTTTGGTTCCGAAAAGAATCATCCAAAAGAAGGTTCTAGAAAGTACCATTGTTTATTTAGATCCGCAAGCTCCATAAACAGATGATAACAGATTTGTTAATTAGCAGTGGATTCCTTTTGTTGTAAATAAAAACACATGGAAAGTTCGGGTTTTCTTTATTTGTTAGTATATATCTTGGTAGGTAGCCTACTACTAGTACCGATTTGCTTCCAACCCCAAAGAACCAATTACATTTGCAAAGACTGTACTTTGTCAAGCAGTGGTTCTATGAGGAACCATCCTGTAAAGAGCCATTATAGAACCGTTATTTTAAGAGTGAAAGTGTAAATAAGGTGAAAAAAAGATAAAAGTTGTTACCACGCTGAAAATACAAGGAAGTCGGACATCTAAGGTTATATATCCAAAATATTTGCGTCTGTTCTTCAGAGCGTGTGAAATTGCTTTTACCTTTATTTCATTACAGGTGCACACTTTCTGTAACTCTTTGTGCACAATATACAATAAACATTACTACATTAACGTATATATACTGTACTTACAGGGTGGTCCAGATCTAATTATGCAATTTTCATTACGTTAGTTTATTACTCCGAGCATGTATCCAACTGAATGGAGGACAAGTGGGACATTACATGGAAAATCAGTGAATTAATTCAATGTAAGTCCATTTTATTTTTTTACAAGATATTTTGAAGAATTCTTTTGTCTTGTATTGTTTTCCTGCATTGCATTAAAAGTTGCATAATTAGATCTGGACCACCCTATACTTTCCATATATCCGTAAGGAAAAGTGGCGCCACGGTTCACGTTCTGGGCGCTTCCTTTGTGAAGTGTGCAAGTTCTTTCCGTGTGCGCGCGGGTTTCCTCTGTATGCACCAAAGAAAGTCTCAAGACATCCAGTTTGGATGGATTGGCGAAGCTTGATTGACCCTTGGTGTGTGTGTGTGTGAATGTGTGTTTCATGAACTGGCGCCCTGTGATTCCTGCCTTGCGACATTTTGCATGCTGGGAGAGCCTAGCTTTCCCGCGACCCTGCTCAGGATCGGGTATGGAAAATGGATGGATATATAAAAACAGTCACTATACTATATAGTGTTAAGTTTGCTTTGGGAGCGCAAGGAAAGACGTTATATAAAACTAAGATTGAGCAAGGTAAGAGGCAGTTTTTTTACAACCACAGAGTCACAAAGCAGTCAAATTCTGTGAGGAGCTTGCACGTCTGCTTTACCCGTGGTATTCCGGTTTTCCTCCCACAATTCACTATACCAACTGCCCACTGTAAATTGGTACCGAATAAACGATCGTGCCCTGCGATAGTGCGGCATTCCCCTGTACGGCTTTGGGATGTCCCAAAATGGCCCAAAATCTTACAGTATATTAAAGGTCATTGTGTTTAGGAATAACATTAAACGAATGAGTGAAACTGATTGAGACAGAGGGAAAAGTGCCTTTCTTTCTTTCTTTCTTTCTTTCTTTCTTTCTTTCTTTCTTTCTT
>JANRMT010062796.1:75294786-75332122 GCA_026402145.1 Polypterus bichir lapradei
TATCTATCTATCTATCTATCTATCTATCTATCTATCTATCTATCTATCTATCTATCTATCTATCTTAGGAAGCAACGCCCTTCCTCGAATGGTCCTAGAGGAGATGTACTATCCGCCGCCTGTCCGTTTACTTTAGAACAGTATAAAGTCAGCTAAGTTTTAAAAAGTACGCTTTTGCGGCTTCGTTAAAGCTTGCCGAATGTTAAGAGAGGGGCACTTAGGCGGGCGTCAGCGTAGAGATCCTGAGACCGGGAGACGGTTCGTAAGCGCGCAACTGTGAACTCGCTTGAGCGAGTGAGCATGCGCGTGAGAGAGATCCGCTCGTAGATAAAGAATTGCGTGTACGCTGAAAGGGGATGGAATGACTCATACCCTTGTCAGCTGAGAGCCGATCAAGATTATTAAAAATCCTCGAGAGTTCTGTAAGAAGTGGTCAGTTGTATTTGCGAGAAGCTGGCTCTGTTCAGGTAGAGGGTGTTATGACAGTGAGCATGTTCTGAGGAAAGTCATTTTAGTATTAAGCTGCCTCTATACCAAGGTGAGCTCGAATTCGTTTTTTAGGAGAAGGCTTATCGTTCCTCTGAGTTTTGAGAGAATGAAGGCAAGACTATTGCAGAACTGCGTGTTATTGTTTTTTCTTTTAATCTATTTCTTCTTCTTTCGGCTGCTCCCGTTAGGGGTTGTCACAGCGGATCGTCTTCTTCCATATCTTTCTGTCCTCTGCATCTTGTTCTGTTACACCCATCACCTGCATGTCCTCTCTCACCACATCCATAAACCTTCTCTTAGGCCTTCCTGTTTTCCTCTTCCCTGGCAGCTCTATCCTTAGTATCCTGACAGGTAAAGTGAATAACATTGATTATCACATTATGTCAAAAGATGGGATATATTAGGCAGCAAGTGAACAGCCAGTTCTCGAAAATAATTTGTCTGAAGCAGGAACAATGAGCATGTGTAAGAACCAGAATGACTTTGAAAAGTGCCAAAGTTTGATGACTAGATGACAGGGTCAAAGCACCTCCAAATCACCAGGGCTTGTGTTCCCAGTATGTAGTGATTGGTACCAATACCAAAAGTGGTCAAAGGAAGGAGAACTGGTGAGCCAGTTAAAGGTTCATGGGTGCCAAGGCATGAGGAGCGAAGGCTATTCCACCTGGTTGGATACCACATAAGAGCTACTGTAACACAAATAGCTGAAAACTGTAGTACTGGCCATAAGAAAAAGGTGTCAGAACACACAGTGCTTCATAGCTTCCTGTATATGGGGTTGCATTGCCACAGACTAGTCAGTGTGCCCATGCTGACCCCTGTCCAACACCAATAGTGCCTACAATGGGCATATAAGCATCATAACTGGACCGTGAAGCAATGGAAGAATGTGACCTGATTTTATGAATCACATTTTCTTTTAGATCATGTGGACAGTCAAGTGCATGTACATCAGAGATAGCAGCAGGACACACGGGAAGAAGGCAACCTGGCAGA
This sequence comes from Polypterus bichir lapradei, assembly GCA_026402145.1. Lineage (NCBI taxonomy): Eukaryota > Metazoa > Chordata > Cladistia > Polypteriformes > Polypteridae > Polypterus > Polypterus bichir. The sequence goes on from JANRMT010062796.1 coordinate 75,296,272, forward strand.
AGAAGCCTGATGTTCTGGACAATTCATGTGGATGTTACCTTTACAAGTACCACCTACCTAAAAATTTTTACAGATCATGTACACCGCTTCTTGGCAACAGAATTCCCTGATGGCAGTGGCCTCTTTCAGCAGGATAATGTGTCCTGCCACACTGCAAAAATTGTTTAGGAATAGTTTGAGGGACATTACAAAGAGATCAAGGTGTTGACTTGGCCTCCAGACTCCCCAAATCTCAGTCCGATCTATGCTATGTGCTGGGAAAAAAAGTGTGATCCATGGAACCCACCACTGTGAAATTTAACAGGAATTAAAGAATTTGCTGCTAACATCTTGGTGCCAGGTACCTCAGGACACCCTCAGAGATCTTGTGGAGTCTATCCCTTGACAGGTCAGAGTTGTTCTGATGGCACAAGGGGGACCTTCACAATAATAAGCAGGTGGTTTTAATGTTGTGGCTGATTTGGTGTATATTTGATTTGCATATTGAAGAAGCCCTTCACTGAGTCAGTGTCATGAGCTGCGAGGGTCATATAGACCTGGTTGGGCCACCCATGGTGGTAAGGTCAGAGATGAGGTCCTGACTAAGAGTGACTCAACCACCCTACCCTCCCACCAAGGGTCCATCCAAAGTGGTGCAACTTCCTACTGTCCCTCGCCGTCTTGCACTTGGATTGCCATGTAGATTCCTGGCAGAAAGTGAAGCAGTGTGTCTAAGGATTGTTTGCCCTCACTGCCACTGATATCAACAACTACTTGGTACGGTCTCTTCCTTCCATCTGTCTTACTCATTCGGAAAGAACTACCATTGGGTGATGGTGTATATTCTTAATATGGAACCTGCATGTATGGTGGAGTTGGTGTGATGGCCATTTAGGGGCACATCCAGGACAAGGGCCTCATCGATGTCCCACCATTGTGATTAGGCAGCTCTTTTCAAGGATAGCACTGCCTACCCCTGACAGGGAGGGAACTATAAAAGGTGTCCTAAACAAAGTCTGATCCACCTGTACTTGGCCAGGCAACCGCACCTAGTATGTTACCCTTCTACATGTAGTCGAAAAACTTCAGAATTTTTCATCCTAGCTTCTTGGAATGTCTGCACACTCGTGGATTCAACCTCTACCCATCGACCACCTTGGTCATAGCCTCAGAGCTCCATCATTAGCGGGTGGACATCTGCACCCTGGATCCATCACTGAAACCAGGGCCGTCTTAACATATAGACACAATGGGCACTGGCCAGGGGGACCAGGAGCATAGAGGCCCACAATGTTTCTGATGTCTATTTATGTTTCTGTTTTGCAATCTATCTATCTATCTATCTAGTGCCCCAGTGCACTACTTTGACCAGAGGCCTATGATGCTCATAAGACAGTCCTGACTGAAACCACAGGATAAATCTCAGTTTCCCTGGACGGTCCTGTATGCTGAACTTGCAGAAGGATACTGACTTCAAGATTGCCAGAAGAAACGCTAGAAGAGTTACTTGAAGTGTTTCCTCAAGGCCTGCTCCATTCCACATAGGCAGCTTGAGACACTTGCTGGGGATGGCATGCTTTGTAGATGGACAGTAATGGAAGAAGTCAATTAATTAAAAAAAAATGGACCCATCAACAAGAGGAGAAGAGAGTGGCAAGCTATCACCATCGAAACAAACCCACTGCACCTGGGGGGAAATTCGCCTGCCCAATGTGCTCCCGGGTCTGCCTTTCCTGAACTGAGCTGCTCTCCCACCAGTGTACACACAACAGGGGGAGAGACAGAGATGGACAAATGGATGGATAGCATCACCGTCGGATCAATGAACAGCCATGAATTGATTGGAGAAGATGAACTGGATTTGTGCAATCTCCAAAGTTTTTTTTTTTTTTAATTGAGCTAATTATGGTGACTTCCCTGCAGCTTAGCAGTGCCCCATTTTCCCGTAGGGCACTATGGGAGATGGAGTTCGGCATCACAGCCCTGCTGGGTACCGTGGGTACTGCCAGGGAATACTGCAAGGAGACATTGGGACTTCTGTTTCCAATAAAGCCCAGAAGTTCTCCCAAGTCATGGGGATGGAAGGACAGAAGTATTTCCGGGCTGAAGAAAATACAAGTCTCAGTCTGACCCGGAAGTGCTGATGAATCACTTAGACGGAAGGACAGAAGCACTTCCGGGTCAAGGACTATATAAAGGACTAGGGGAGACCCAGCAAGGGAGAGTCGGAGTTGGGAGGGAGCGTGATGGAGCTGCTGGGAGAAGAGAATTGTTGTATTTATTGTATTATTTATATTGTATTTGGTGGATGTGGTGCTTTGAAGGCACTATTGCTGAAAAGAAGATTAAAAATCTGCTTGGTGCGTTTACGTTTGGGTCCAGAGCATCTGTCTATTGAGTTTCAAGGGGCAACAGCACCCTCAAACGTCCACTATATATTGTGTATATTATATACAGTATATTGTTTTTCACATTTTTGAAAGTGTGCTGTTTGAATTGTTTTAATCTAACGGTTGAGCTATTTATTGCACAATACTGTAAATGGTACATTTTCATGTCCGCCACCCCCGTCATGGCACTGTTCTTCCAGGCCTACGCACCTGGCTGCCTTGCACTTATGGGCTTCTTTCATTCTCTTCTCCAAAAGAACCGTGAGTTCCATCATGACCACCTGCTTTGATGCTGATGAGAATAATCTAATGTCAAGCGATGTCAGGCCTCAGGGTGGTCTCTACAATGTTGTCTGGGAATCGAAGCTGCTTCCCCATGTCAACATTCAAGTGTCAGTCAGGTACTTTTTCCAAGAGCCCCACACTTGCCCTTAGCAGAGGTTTGGGCTTCTCTTCAGCTCTGACAAAGGCAATCCTCAGCCTCATTGATCCATGGCACGTAGACAAGTCTATTGCAGTATAAATGTGTTTCTGCAATTACCTTCAACTATTCTTGTCAGGGGTTTATCTGATATGGATAACACGCTGTGTCTCAAGACAACAGTCATTTAGGAATATGAGGGACATCTTATCCAACTGCCTAGATCTGAGTATGAATGAGATGAGGTGAAAGGCGATGGTCAGAGGTGGTGAAAGTCTACCAAACGGAATAAACTGTGGAATGCCTTACCTCTGAACAGGCCCTCTATCATCAGGTATGTACAAGTGTGACAGCCTGTGTGACTTCAGTCTGTTCAGCTGGCCTAAAGGGAGGTCACTTACAGTTATGAGTTTCTAATACACTGGCCAGATATTTTGCAGCATGAGCTGGTGCCTCATATAGAGGCAGGTCTTGACTTACACCTAATGCTGTCTCAACGAGCTCCAGACCCTCAAGACCCTGAAGTTTGACTGAGTGGCTACATATTATGGATAGAGCCAAGTGTGGGCAGATATGTATGTACAGGAGAGGTAATTAACAATAAAGACTGATGTTTGCTAGCACACACAAAGGACTGAGAAAGTATTCAGGCCCCTTCACTTTCTGCACACTTTATTGTATTCTAGATTGCATTTTAAATGGAATAAATTTGACATTTTTCCCATTAATGTACATTCAATAATTCATAATGGGAATGTGAAAACATGTTTCAGAAAGATTTGCAAATTTATTAAAAATCAAAAATCTGAGCCTCCCCTTCATAGAAGAATTCAGACCCTTTGCTATGTCTCTCCAAATTGTCGAGAACTTGATTTGAGTCCACCTGTGGTAAACTGAATTGACTGAACATTGTTTGAAAAGGCACCACATGTGTACCTACGTATATTGGTTCATTACAACTTACACTGCATGTAAGAACAAAACGCAAGAAATGAAGTCCAAGGAACACCCTGTAGACCGATCTGATAAAACTGTGGCGAGGCATAAGGCAATGGGATAAAACAATTTTTAAAGTTTTGAGTATTTCCAGTGGCCCCAGTAATTGTGAAGAAGTTGGGAACAACGAGAACTCTTCCTACAGTTGACTGTCCAGCCAAGCAGAGTAACAGGAGAAGAAGGGAATTGGTCGGCGAGGTGACCAAGAACCCAATGGTCACACTACCAGAACTTCTGCTGAGACAGGAGAACATGTAAGAAGGATGACCATCTCAGCAGCACTTTGTCAGTCAGATGGAAGCCACTTTTGATCAAAAGGTGTATGACACCCCGCTTGGAATTTGCCAAATAGCATGTAAATGACTTTGAGGATTCTGAGAAATGGATTCTCTGGTATGATGTGACAAAAATTGTACTCTTTGAGAAGAACATGAAGCACTATGTCTGACAAAGCTCAGGCACTGCTCATCACATGCCTAATACCATCTGCAGGGTCAAGTATGGTGGTGGCAGCAGCTGTCCTGATTGGGGGAGTAATAAAAGCACAGGTACCAAAAACACTTTCCAAAGTGCCCCTCTAGAAGGGGAAAACACTGTTAAATCCCCCAACTAGATACTCAAAGGGCCAAGACATATCTCTCTATTAAAAAAGAAAATCTTGAGACGAGGCAAGACTATTGCCAAGAGATTTTTTTCAAGTCCCACTCTCCTCTCAACCATTTCCGTTTAACGGCCCACGCCCACGGTCCTCTCACATCTCATTCATATAAATGCTTTTGTCAGACACAGTTCCTGCGCTCTCAGCTCTTATAGATTTTTACGTTTTCCTCACTTTAAGTTCCCAATGAAAGAAGACTTATTATGTCCAAATCTTATTGAAGAATTTCATCCAGAAGGGTTATCAACAGAAGAAATGAGTACACGGGTAATCCTAGCACCGAGAAACGGTGAAGTCAAATGGAATAAAGCGAAAATTGTCAATAGGTTACACGGAATATTAGTTAAATGTCATAAGAAGAACGACCATAAGACATTGCGAAGGTTTGGGGCAGCCACCCATATCATTTTTCCCAGCTGCAAAACTGATGCCAAAGCTCAGACATGTTCATATAACAGAGTCCAAAACAGAACTGATCTATTATCGACAAGATGGAGGATTTAAAGGCCAGTAAGGGAAGTGATGTCATCAGGACCAGAACCGGAAGTGACATCGTTGGCTGCCCCAGAGCCGGGCGGAATTTCCCTAGAATGGTCTGCAAGAGATCGAGAGAGAGAATTAGTGCACTTCACCACCCCCTGGTCCAGCATGGAATTACATGTATTCAAACCCTTTAGTTGTCTCCTAAACACGCGTGTGTGACAATGCATATAAATAGACTATGCTGAAATACTTGGTGGTGATGTTGTGGAAGACGAAAACATCAACTTACAATATCCCATAGAAAATCTACAGCCATTAACACTGTCTGGTCTTCCACCAGCCAAATTACTGTTGAAAGAAGGATGTATCGTAATGTTATTGCATAATTTATGTAGTGAAGGGCTATGCAATAGGACAAGATTAGTTGTATTCAAAATTGGTCGAACAATTCTGACATGTAAAATTTTAACAGGTGGCAAGAAAGATAATGTAGTACATCTTCCGCAGATAACATTAGACTCCAAAGAAGATTTTAATATGCCATTCCTATTAAAACGTTTACAGTTTCCCGTTTGAATAGCTTTTGCTATGACATTTAACAAATCACAGGGACAAACATTCGAAAAATTTGTTTTTTTTTTATTTATTAGAGAGAAAGAAACAATATTCACTCAAGGGCAATTATACTTTGCATTGTCACGATGTAAGTCCAAACATCGAATCAAAATTCAATGTGATATTGATGAAAAGTTAATTCCGAATATTGTTTTTACTGAAGTTTTACAGTAAAAGTGTAAGTTTAAAAAGTATTTGCATGTTAATTTCAAAGCCAAACAGAATGAAAACATATAACGCAATGAATATCTCTAATGCAACATGAAACATAATTTCCTTTCAATTTATTAAGTTTTACTATTTTTTACTATGACTAATTACTCGCTGTTATGTAAAATAGTTAGGTCTATTATGCATATGTAACAATTCCCATGAAAATAACAATCTGTGTAAATTGTACATCCACTTCCCCATACGTGAGCGGCAGAGCCGTGAAGTGGCTAGTGCGTAGCACCCGCCCAGGGGTTGGTGAACGAAGCAAGCAGGGGGCAGAGCCCCCTAGTGTTTATAAAAATAAATGGTTTATTTTAGCAAAAAGTCTGTGCAAGCCTCAAAGCTCTAGAGAACAGAAAGGAATTGCCTTTAAGGTAAACAAAGTCAGAATACAGAATCCAGAAGTGTGGTCAAAAACATAGCAGAGATTCAAAAAAATCAGTAATCACAATCCCAAAACGTAATCCAAAGACAAAGTTGAAAAACAAAGCACAAGGTCAAAAAAATCCAGAAAACAATAGCAATAGCACCAAAATTTACAAAAACTCTCCACTCCCAAGCATGTTCAATGATCCTCCAGGAACTATGGGTGGCCCTCTCTTAAATAGGGTGGCCACCCACAAAACTCAAGGGACATTGTCTAGGCCACGCCCCCTTTCCCAACAAACACATAGAAAAAGGTACATTATAAACAAAACAAACATTAATACAAATGAATAATACAAAATTAAACAATACACCCATGAAACACAACTGTGAACACCAGCCTGTTGGAAAATGCATGCTGAAACATGACAGCATTGTGCTGTGTGGGAGCTTCACAGTGGCAGGGACAGGGAGACCTGTCAAAATTGAAAGAAGAATGACTGCAGCCAGATACAGATTGGTCCCTAAAGAAAACCTGCTCCAAAGTGCATGCAACCTCAGGCTGGGGTTACAGTTCCCCTTTCAGCACAACAATGAATTGAAGCATACAGCCAAGACAATGCTGGAGTGGCTAAGGGACAAGCCTGTGAATGTTCTCGAGTGGCCCAGCCAAAGACCAGATTAAAACTCCATAGACCAGACAGAGACCTGAAGTTTGCCGAAGCTTCCCATCCAATCTAATGGAGGATGAGAGGATCTGCCTGGAAGAATGGGATAAACTTCCCAAATCCTGGTGTTCAAAGCTTGTAGAGACTTACCCAAGAAGATTTAAAGCTGGAATTGCTGCCAAAGGGGCTTCTACAAAGTACTGAACTAAGGGTCTGAATATTTATATGAACGAGAGATTTCAGTCTTTGATTTTTAATAAACTTGCAAACTTTTTCTGAAAACATGTTTTAACTTTGTCATAATGGGTTTTTGAGTGTAAATAATGTAATATTTATCCATTTAAAATGAAGCCTATAACCCAATAAATTGTACAAAAAATGAAAGGGTTTGAATGCTGTATGAATCCACTGTATCCCATTATGTAGAGTGTTGTTTTAAATTGCAGGGTTGTCAATGGGGAAGGTCACAATGTCTTTTTTACTAGGACTCTATAAATAGAAGGCACATGCAAGTAACTGTCCTGCATTCTCACTGTACTGATTTATAGATTTGACTTCTGACTGCTTATTTCTTGTGGTTTAGATACAACAGAGAACGTCTGTATAAAATATAATAATTGCGGTGTTGTAACACATTCCCTAATGAAATTTGTGGCTGTCAATAATTGGAGGGAGACATGCACCTTTGTACTTACAAAAAACAATTTGCAGTAGGGACATACAACACTTATTGAGAATGAAAGAGAGGCGGCTGTGCTGATCAAAGATGTTTGAGGATCGAATTCTAAAATGATCAAAAGAAAGTTTGGGACCCCAGAAATACAAAGAATATCAAGAGCTCGGAGCCAAGGGTCTGCTCTCTTTGAACACGTACCCTGTAGGCCAAATCCAATATCTGGCAGGGTGGTCCACTTCAGCGGCTCTTTGCTGTCATTTTAGAAAAATAAAATTCCTTGGAAGATTTCCAGTGATTCAAATGGACAGCATCCATGCTGATTTTCTGACTATCTTCTCTATTTGCAGAACAGGAGTTACATTTTCATGTGGCTCTGGGAAGATTTCTTAGGAAGATGATCTGAAGTCACCTTGGACAAATGCTACAAAAACAACTAAGTAGAGAAAGAAATTTAAGTCACCCATTTTTATGTTAGCTAAGAACTGAAGTGGCTGCAGTCTGCACCTCCACCTCACAACACTTTCTGGCTCCTACGTCTCCAGTCTTCAGTTTATTTCATTCTGATTTGGGGTTTTTCTATTTAAAACATTTTCCAGCTTCTCTTAAATGGTATGAAATGATGGTAATCAACTGAGATGAATCATACTGAGGGCAGGATCAGAGACTCATTGGAGTCTAGGATGATTACTGCCTTTCTCAGTGATTTAACTTTACTTTTTATAGCCCCTTTTCATGGTAATCACCATCCATGAACAATTCATAATTACACTCTATGACAGCTTCCACACAATTGTACTGTTACACTGCAGACCACAGGAAGGACACATGACTCGCTCCAGATTTCCCACAACACCCCACTACTTGCAGATCCATACAGTCACTGATCTACATCTACACTGTTCCAGGGTCGCAGGCACCCCATTCTCCACCTTTTGCCACATTTCCCATCTACACACCATTCCCAAATTCACAGATCTGTTAATCCCTCTTCAAACCAAGAAATCACACCATTCTCTGAAGGTCTTTAACGCATGAAGCTGATCAATCAAATGTTTATTAACAAAGCAAATAGAAACAAGCTGATGGAAAACTTGAATATACGACTACAGGGATTTAAGAATTGTGAATTAGTATTGGAAATTTAAGCATTAAATATTTAGTATTTGGGCTGACATTCGAAACAAGTTCAGTTACACAAATGCTTTATTGATTTTAATGAGAGATTTACAGGTACTGACTACGTTTATTTATTTCACTAATTGATTTGGGTAGTTCTAATGAGAAACAGAGCTTATAAAGATGGGAATTTTTGTGAGGTGAGACAAATGATCTTGGCTCAGTAAAATATCTGACAAGTAGCTTGGCTATACTTACATTTTTACCACATTTTATTTATATAATATTAAGTAACATGACCTTAATAAAGTTTATTAAACCCACTTAATCCAATTTAAAGTAATGGGAGAGACAGATCCTGTTGTGTTTCTGCCAGGGATCTTAATTTTTGTGATATTACTGGATTTTTTGATCTTATTTTGTTTTCAACTTTGTATTCTGGGCTTGTGCATTGGGACTTGCTTGTGTTGGATTGTCTTTGACCTTTCAGGCATCCTCTACCTTGCCTTTTGCAGTGTGTTTTGTTAAAAAGAACAAAAAATATGATGTATATTATTCATTTATTTGTTATTTTGTCTGTTATTTCAAAGATGTACTGTATGAGGATAAGTTTATATTGGGACGTCTGTATCGCAATACACATTAATCCATCCATTGCCAAGTAAAATGGAACTTGTCAGATGCCCATTTCTCACACCTCCTAGACATCTGACCCTACAAGAGGGCACTGCCCGGCCACACATAACTGCTCCGGTTACAACAGTCCTGAGGAATAAATGCTGGTATGCAGGGATGGGACCCTTTGTTTGCCAATGGCTATCACCTTTGTCAGGCACCTTTTATGTACCTAGCTTTTTGCACAAGGGCACAGTCATGCTGGAATGGAAAAGGGCTTTTCACAAACTATTGCCACAAAGATAGAAGCGCACAATTTTCTCAGATGTCTTCATATGCTGAAGTATTAACAGAAACCTTCACTGAAACTAAGGGATCTAGGCCAAACCCTGAAAACCAACCCAAGACTATTAGCCCTCCTCCACCAAATTTTACAGTAGGTATTATGCAGTCCAGAAGAGAGTGTTTTCCTGGCATCTGGCGAACCCAGACTGCCAGATAGTGAAGAATGTTTCATTACTCCAGGGAACACATTTGCACTTCTCCAGAGTCCAATGGTGAATTGCATTACACCACTCCAGCTGACACTTAGCATTGTGCATAGCGATCTTAGGCTTTTGTGCAGCTTCTCAGCCATGGAAACCCACCACATGAAGCTCCCGATACCCAAACTTTGGTCTGCCACTTAATGTCTGAGCTGTTGTTGTTGCTTGATGTTTCCATTTCACAATAATAGCACTTGCACTTTACCTGAACAAATCTAGCAGAGCAAAAATTACACATAGTAACTTGTGATAAAGTTGGCATCCTACAGCAGTGGCATGTTTTTAGCTCTTCATTCAACTGCCAATGTTTGCCAATGGAGATCACATGGTTCTATGCTGATTTTATGCACCTGTTAACAATGGGTGCAGCTGAATCACCTGGACTTGGTGATTTGGAGGGATGTCCACACACTGCATTAATGCACAGCTGACTCAATAAATAATACCACCTGAGGCAAGGCACACTGGTTTAAGGCCATCAGTGCCCTGTGACTGATGTGGGCATTGTGTCTAACTGGCAGTTTCAGCATGAGAATGGTTGGCAGGTGTGTCCAGAAGGGGGCCGCTAAACCGCAGGCACAGTTTGAATCCACACAATATATGAATAAAATAATGATCTTTTATTCACCTTAAGCACTTCTTCCCAAATCACTTCCAGCAATCAGCCACAAGAACAATACAAATCAATGATAAATCAATAAATACTTCTCCTTCCATCCTCTGATGAGTTTTGTCTACTGCCTCCCGACTCTGACTCTCTGAAGTGAGGCAGCAGATTACTTTTATGTCAGACCCAGGAACGCTTCCAGTGCCACGGCATGTCTTCCGGGAAGAACTTCAGTGCCATAGGAAAAGTATGGAAATCCTTCCCCGACAGCTCCCTCTGTTGATCCGCAGGGAACCCGAAAGGACTGCACTTCCGAACTCCAAGTCCCAAGCTCCCCTATGGTTATCCAGATTAGGTTAGCATACCTGTCCTGGTAATGGTGTGTCCTTTATTCCGGCCGGAATTCTCCTCCTACACAGGTGTAAAATGATCTTTCAGATGGACTAGTCTGATATGGCAACCCTGCTTCGGAGTACACACAAGATACTGCAGAGGATTCTTCCAATCACGATTACTGAAAGTCAAACAAAGTGAGCCTAGCTGTAAAAGCCGCTGGTAAACTGAAGAAGTCTTGAACTGTCCCTTATAATGTGATTGCTAATAAAAAACATCAAAATAGAAACTGAGGAAAAAAAGGATAGTGAAGAAAAAGCAAACAGCAAGCCATTTTTATGCACTACTGCAATTAAAAAATAATAAATAAGAATGTAAGAACCCTCAGGGACACAGAAGGGAAAATCATTGAATATTAAATGAAAATAGCAAATGAACTGAACTAATATTTCACCCAAGTATTTTAAAGGAAGAAACAAATGGAATGCCCTGTGCAGAAATAAAACCAAATTCATTGTTCAAAGATTTTTGTTGTGGTGTGCAAAATCTGTAAATTTTGGTCTATATTTTCATTATATTTTGCTCAAGACAAAACAATAGATGAACTTAAATACAGGACACTTGCATGGACAGTTAACATCAAGGGCAATCTGCTTTCCTGAATTGTACCAATAATCAAAGCACAGTGACATCTGTTGCACCAGGACTAAATTGGTTTACAGTTTGGGAAAGGAAGGCATTTCATGAAGCTGTATCTGATTACTTTACAACCTGCTAACAGAAGGAGACTAGAAATTGTCAAACCAGTTTACTGCTTGAGACAGTAGATTGGTAAAACATTAAAAACTGATTTCTTAGGAAAACGGACGTACTCAAAATGATGAAAGTATTTGAGCAAATTCATTTATCATATTGATAGCCAGCCAGTCAGGTGCATGTAGCCATCACATCATGCGAAACTTCTGTAGCATTTTAAAATAAATATCACAAACTAAATGAAGAGAACAGAGCGACAGACGAAGAGAACAGAGCAACGTCAGATGAGGGCACCAGCTACCGCTTTCATGTGAACGTTAGCAAAGCATCTCATGAACAACTTCGAGTACTAGATCAATGCCGCCCTGGGACATTCATCCTTGACATCTTTACTTTTTCGTAAGCTTTTCCTGAAGACTACCTGTATATCCAGACTTTACTGTCAATCTTATTTTCTATTATTCCTTGTTCTATTTGGTATTATCATTCATGTAATAAATACCACACTGCTTTTGATTTTCTATACTTTGCCTTCATATTTAGAGTGATTGAAGTAATAAGGTTATTCAAAGCACCTGGAGCAGTCAGACGTTTGCCATACTTTCTGTGCTGCAAGGTTTATTAAGGGCTGAGGGTGTGAGCTCCTCCCAATAGTAGGGAACAGTAAATAATGTAAGGCATTCTAGGTTGATAAATGGCCTATAGTCAAGGATGCTGAGCTTTTGTATGTTTAAATGTACTCCTAGAGACTGAAGTAATATTTAGGTCTGAGATATCTTTTTAATATCGTATGTTGTTTGTGTCGATAACAAGTAAGTCTCTTGAACTGATGAGAGTGACAAGTTGTGTTATTCCTAAGGCACTTGTTTAAAGTGCTAGAGGTTAACCCAGCTGTGTGTGTGTCATTCTGTGTGTATGCGTAAATCTATGTATGTGTGTGCTAATCTTAAGGTGCGACAGTAGACCAACCCAGTAACGAACCCGATGAGTACACATATCACTGAAGAAAATAGGTAAGAGAAAAGTACAGGGAAATATCACAATAACAAAATTTTAAAACAGAAAAGTCAGATGTGCTTCAAGCCCTCAATACACTGAAGACTAAAAAACCCTTGACCTGATGGGTATTGAAAAAAATGAAATAAATAATGTATAAAACCTTATAGAAATATTTGAACAGTAACACGAGAAAGGAAAAATACCTGACAACTGGAAAGTGGCAAATGTAACTCGAGTCTACAATAATAAAGACAAAATGCATGCTAGTAATTACACACCAATAAGTCGTACTTCTGTGCCATGCAAAATTATGGAAACTATAGTAACAAACAAATTAGAAAAGTACCTATTTGAAAATAACATACTAAATAACAGCCAGCATGGTTTTATCAGAGGAAGAAATTGCCAAACCTAACTTTTAGATTTTTTTGATCAGGCAACAGGAATACTTAACAAAACCAAAGCATACAACATAATTTTCTTAGACTTTCAAAAAGCCTGTGATGCTTCCCACACTAAAGATTAATTTTGAAACCAGAAGGCATCAGAGGTAGCTTACAAAACTGGATGTCAAGTTGGTTAACTGACAGGAGATAAATGTGACAGGTGTCTGGTCACACTTATAGATTGTGAACGTTACCCGGGCACAGACAGGCAGACATGTTGTTTTTCCACCACCACACGTTTATTTACAATGTCTATTTACAAGAATCAGTGCACACACAAACCCCATAAAGTCCTGGCCACACAACGCCTTCTTCTTCGGGCCGCCTCCACACTCTCTTCTTCTGCTTCGTCCTGCTTCCACCCGACTCCAGCCTCGAATGAAGGGAGGCGGCCCCTTTTATTATCACCCGGATGTGCTCCAGGTGGGTTCCGGTAATCACCCGCCGACACACCCCTGTGTGGCGGAAGTGCCGGCTGCATCCCCGGAAGCACTCCGAGTGTCCCTGCTCTTCTTCCCCCCAGCACTTCCTGGTGTGACGGAAGTGCTGAGGTCCAGAGCTCCAAAGGCATGGGGGCGCCCCCTGGCAGAGACCACAGGCCCGTACAGGGTGGAGCTTCGAAGCTCTATACCCGTGGTCCCCAAAGGAACCAGGGCGGTCGCCCCCAGATGGTCTGGGGAAGGCGCAAGCCCTCCTCTGGTCCTCCTGGGCGTCCCGGCCGGGTCGCCACCCCAGCCACCTCTGACAAGATAATCTAACCTACACACAGTTAAAATATCCAACTATGCCACCCAGTTTTATTAAGAGACTGGGAATTCTTGAGATTTACAGATAATAGCATACAGGTTTCTTTAGATTGGGTGCTGAGTAAACACACAATGAAAGACACAGCAGCAATTTCAGGAAAGGCAACAGTAACTTGTATTACACCAGACTATATAAAATAAGCAAAGAAAAAAATCAGACAATAAATTAAAAATATCAGGAGCGAAAACCCTTTAAAAAACAAACAGTCCCCACTCTAAAGTCCATTAAAAACATAACAGTAGAGGATACAGCTTTTAGTGGTGTGAAGTCCAGTTTGCGCATTGTGTTACCACAACAATTAATTGACCAACTGTCCACAGAAACGCTCTGTTCACTGGACACTTGTTTCCCAACAGAAGTTTTCCTAAATTGTCAAATCCCTTTCAGCATCTTTTCCTCATGGAGTGAGCATTCTTTTTTCACTTCTGGATTCCTTGTGTTGCTGCAATGACCTAGGCACACCTCGCTTCCTGTCTGCCAGCTTCACTTAGTCCTTTCATGAGTCTTCCCCTTCTCACTGGACACAAAACCAGCGTCAACTGGAGGAACTTTCTCTTCCTCCCTGGAAGTAGGTGTCACCTTGTCTGCCTGCGAGCCCCTGTACTCTTATGTGAGTGGTCTTGATAGCATTCTCAGTGGACCATCCCTCACTACACCACCCACTGCCCAGAAGTACATATCTGCTTCAGTCCCTGTCTAAATCAACATGATGATTTATTAAACAATGCTACATACCAATTTGCTTTGATCAGCAGTAGTGTAAACATATTTTCCCCTCCAACATCAAGATGTTCCTCTATGGCATAAAGAGTACAAGTATAAGGAGAATGAGAATGGAGTCTCTCAGGGGTTTGTTCTGTTTTCTGATTTATTTTAATGACATACACTCCAGTGTACTTAGTAAACTTGTGAAATTTGCAGATGATACTAAAATTGCAGCAATGGCAGAGGCAGCAAAAACAATTCAGAAAGACTTGGAAAAGATTCAGAATTAGATGAACACTTGGAAAATGAAGTTTAATGCAGAAAAGTGCAAAGTGCTACATGTGGGCAGAAGGGAAATCAATTATATGTACAAGATGTGAGACACTGTGCTACAGCAAGTAACTTCTGAAAAGGATTTAGGGGTATATGTTGACACAACATTTCCATCATCCAATGATTAGTATCAAATAAAATAAAAATGTATAGTGTTAAATTGGTTGAATATAAATCAAGAGGTGTTATGCTCAGACTATACAATGCACTAGTGAGACCACATCTGGAGTGTTGTGTGCAGTGCACACTATAAGAAAGACACAGCAGCACTTGGAGCTGTGCAGAGGAAATGTATCCCAAGGTGTATCCCAAGACTTCAGGACATGTCCTGCTCTGACAGACTCAGAGCAGTTTAGTCTCCAGCAGAGGAGACTGTGTGGGGACCTATTCCAGTACTTCAACATCCTCAAAGGCATTGATAAAGTAGATCCAGCAGAATTCTTTCAGCTTGCGGGTAAGTGACATACTCAAGGACATCAGGGGAGATTAAGGTGAAGTGTATTTAGGACTGAAGCCAGGAAACACTTCTTTGGGCAATCAGTTGTGTGAGTCCGAACCAAACTACCAAGGCATGCAGTTGAAGAAGAATCCTTGACAGCCTTTGAGAAGTATCTGGATGAGATTTTGGGACAGCTTAGCTTTGAGCTAAACAAACAAGCTTGATGGACTGAGTGGTCTCCTCTTGACTGTCAAATTTGTTGTGTTTCTTATGTTTCAGTTATCTTCCAGTCTGGCCACTCTTCAAAAACAATAAATGTGACAGACAAAAGGACATACATAATATACATAATCCAGGTAATAGATGTGGCCAAGTTCTTAAAGGATATGATTATCAGGACTTAGTCAGTATAAGTGGTTTCTCTGCTTTTCTGGCGGGTTGTCACTCTTCTATGCCATTCCTATCTGTGTTGTCCACACTGACCTCATGTTCTGCAAGGCTGCTACAGTGTGGCCAGATGCCTGATCTGTGAGTGACTGAGAGAAACACTACAGCACCTACATAAAGAAGTTCTTTGACCTCATACTAGCCAATTGTCAGTCCATGTTTTGGTCTTGCTGCTGCTCTTTAGCCCCCTGATGGATATTGCGCTGAGAGCACCCCACGCCCTGGAAGATGACCTCTGTCCGCCTGTTGTCTAATTTTTATTCTGATTTTGTTGTCTGCATGCATGAATTTCATCACATTATACTCCCTGTCTCTGACAGCACTATATAGAGTATTCAGATGCAGATTGGTAAACAGTTTCCAGTTGTCATGCCAGTCCTGTCAGATCAGGAACTTCAATGGGGGCAGACCAGAGGGTGCTTGCTTGTACCAAAATATGCTCATCTGTCCAACAACTTTCCTACCCATTTACCTATTTAAAGGTCACAGAGATCAGTTGACTATGATGACAGAACTGGGCACAAGGAAGAAAGCAACCCTAACTGCACTGCCACTTCATTGCTGGGCACTTTCACACAAGAATACTTCAGAGTTGTCAGTTGACTTATCATGCAGATCTTTGAGATACATGAGGAAAACTGACCTGGACATAGGAAGATCATGCAGACTCCACACAGGCAGTGACCACATGTGAGATGCTAATTGCTGAGTTTCCCCCACTTTTGGTACAAATAAAAGAAACCCAACTGACTTGTCCAAAACTATCAACCAGATTCTTCACTTCACCAACAAGACACAATCAAATATTTAAATGTTTCCTGATAGATTTCCTGATTTTGGTTTGAGACTTCTGTTTAAACATTTCTGACGAGGAGGTGTCCTCCAGAGGTAAGAGTCAGGAAGGGTTTAATATTTAAGACCAACAAGAGATGTGGATGGTGGAGGAACCAAGAAAGTACAATACAAAAGGACTAATTAGCCAACAAAAGTGCTCCTTCCTACCACCCCACCTTTCCTCTCCTTCGATGCTCCGACCTCATCCTCTACTAGGGTCTGCACCAGTGAACAATCTGTGGGGAACATCTGAAATTATGCAGCATGGTAGCGACTTTCAGTTGAAAAAGTGCCATTGACACTAACCAAGTGAAACTTCATTTTCATTCAAAGTCCCAATAGACAGCATTTTGTTATTTTTGTCATTATTTGAATATAATTGTTCATGTTTTATGTAATTTTTGCTATTATCATTACATTTATTTATGATTTAGTATTTATGTATTGTGTATTTAAGTATGTTCCTTGCATTTCATGGGTGGTACCTCAACAGAAGGGGCCACCATGACATCACTGCTCCCAACTGAAGCTGTGAAGTACAGATCTATCAAGATTATTATTAGATTTTCTATTTTTTGTTATTGGTTATTGGATTTTGTTATTGACTCATGGTTTTGATATTTTCTGAAAACATGTTTTAACCTTGTCATTATAGGTTTTTCAGTGTAGATTGATTGGCAGAATTGGCACATTTACCAATTTAAAATTAAATCTACAGCACAATAAAGTGTGCAAAAGGTGAAAGAATCTGAATACTTTCTGAAACCACTGTGGATTAAGAAAATAAATAAATTCCCCAGTAATGCACTTTACCCCATAACTCATACACAAATGTTAATAAATTACCACAATGATTCTCTGAAAACTATCAAGGCTGTTGTTTTTATTGCTGACTGTAGTACTTCAACATGGAATACAAGAGTGTGTACTGGATGGACGAGTGGTTGTTTAGTACCCATGTGTCACGTTTTTGGTTTTGATATTCCTTTAATCAGAATTTTCAACAGAGAGAGTTTTGTTTAGTTTTTAATCAAAGTTTGGATAACCTGGAAATCATTATGACTGACCTTTATATTGTCACCTAATTAACATCACGTGTCATGCTTCCTGAGTGGGTATCCATGGTGACTAGACCAAGAGATCCTACAAAATCGAGTTAGAAAAATGTCAGTGTGCATAGTTGTCTGACCACTGATAATACACCTGTTTTTAGAGTGAAGACTGTTGTTCAGTGAATATCTGCCTTATTGATAATGGCTTTGAGAAGTTCTTGCAACTAAGGAAAGATTCATTTGTTTTGTTTGGTGTAGTTTTAAGCTCTATACTTGATGATGATGAATTTTGTAACTTTGTATTGTAACACTTGTCCCTAAACAGTTACCTGACTGATGTTTTCTTAATTATGTTAACCTCTAATGTAAGTTACTTTGGATAAAAACATCTGCTAAGTGAATAAATGTAACTATTAATATCAGTTAATTATGGAAAGTGTTTACAAATCCTTGTATCCAAAGCTGAGCTGATAGGACAGTTCATTTGAGCAGGCAATGCCCCCTTTACACCTCCACCATAGCTCTAGGCTGGTCTTCTTCCTCACTGGGTAAGCACTTGCCTCTTCTCCTAACTTCAAACCCACCTGACTAAGGAGGCAGAGGTCCTCATTAGACTGGTTCTGGGAATGTTTCTGGTGCCATCTACCAGGATGCATCTCCAGGTCAGCTGACATCTCACATAAATTCCTGCAAATACTACAGATCCCAGGATCCCCTGTAAGAACCTAACCACTGCAGTGGAAAACTGCTTCTGCCCATTAGTGTCTTGGTGGATCATTGCTCCTGCCTCTTGGTGTGGCATTCCAACTAGGATTTACACTTGACTGTTATTTATTATAGATGTAAATATGTGTAAGCAGAACATTACTTAGTATTCATTATAAAAGAAGAAAACAGAATGAAACATTGGCAATACCATTCAGTGTGCAGTTAATAAGAGCTCACTTGCCTCAACTTTCTCCTTATGTCAACCCCATCCACATGCCCTTCTCTCAATGTGATTTTACTGATCAACCTTCTCATACTTCACACATGTGATACATACTTACTTACTTATCCGCTTCACTCCATTGGAAAATAAGGCCCACACAAGAGCACTCCACATTCACCTTTTCTTCTGCTTCACCTCAGGCCATTCTCAGTTCCTTTAATTCTCTCTCTACAGTTCTTCATCAGTTTGTTTGTGGTCAGCCTCTAGACCTCTTGCTGTGTGGTATCCATTGAAAGGCTGCTTTTCTGATGCTTGCTCCTGGCATTCTTAATATGTGCTTGTCCCATTCTCAGGCATTTTTGCTGTATCTTTTGAATTATGCTTGTGGACTTTGTAAGATCTAATAAGTCCTTGTTGGAGATCCTGCTTGGCTAGAATATTCCACTTATTTTTTGGTCGCAGACATGATGGAAGCTCGACAGTGCCATCATGTTGATTTTGGTTATACTCCAACATTCATTCCCATACAGCAGGATGGGTTTGAAATTGCTATTAGAAGCTAAGTTTCCATCCAGTTTTTTGCGACATTTTGTTATCGACAAACAGAATATACGTAAAAAAAAATGTGTGAAATTTGCTGTCTTCAGCCTGTTTCCATCCAACTGGCTTTTTATCGATAAACTGGTGTGCGTGATGACGTCATCCCCCCCAAAACGAACTGTCGCATAAGTTTTGTTGTATCGCGAAAAAAATCTGCCCTTGAGCCGTTTCCATACATAATTTTGTGTATGTCGCAAAATATCTACCTTTTGTTTTCCACGTTACACCCCCTCCACTAAACAAAGAAACAAAGAAATGGAGAGATTATTTAGGCAGTTTTTTGAAATTTGCCAGCTTACTGTTATTTCAGTTTCACAAATAATTGGAATTGTACATGATATCCGAAGACGACAGCAGAATGAAGCAGTTGCTTGTCTGATAGCCCTAGAGCTCGAAGAAAGTACCCCAGTGCGATGAAACCCACGGGTATGCGAGAGACGACGGAATAAGACCTTCTGGGAGGAGGTGGTGGAGAGACACTTCACAGAAAATCTCTGGCTGCAACATTTTAGAATGACACGGCCGACGTTTGAGATGTTGTGTGGATTCATCAGTCCTGATGTTGCGCCCATCACAGGTTGCCACCGACCACCGGTTCCCACCCAAAAGCGGATTGCCATCGCCCTTTACAAGCTGGCAACCTGCGCCGAGCATAGAGTAGTTGGAGAAACTTTCAGGGATAGTAAAACTACTGTTCATCGATGTGTATATGCTGTGTGCTCCGCTATTAAAGAAAAATTAATTCGGCGTTATATCAGACTTCCGACTGTAGCGGAGGCCAATGAAATTGCATACCGCAATTCCTTGGTGCATCTTGTGCCACAGATTTACGGTGCGCTGGATGGCACGCATGTGCCTATTCTTCCCCCGACGGAAGGCTACCGCGATTACATTAATCGCAAAGGGTGGCCATCTATTGTTCTCCAGGCCCTTGTTGATGACAGGTGCATGATACGAGACATTTGCGTTGGCACTACTGGAAGTGCCCATGATGCAGCTGTGTTTGCACCATCGGATCTGAACAGGTGAGACTACCTTTCAACATCCCTTCTCAGTGCGATAACAACTGAATTAGTACTGTAACCTGCTTCCCTTAAGGTTTTTAATTAAAACTGAAATTTGAATTAATACAAAATAACGACGTTTAATCAAAAAAAACTAAAGTTAATATTAATGAGAGAATTTCTCATATATGCTAAAACATCTGCCATTTAATAATAAGAAAAAAATGTTTAGATAATGAAACACATGGTTTATTAAATATTTTGACTGGCACAGTAAATTACCTTTGCGGTTTTTGTATTATTTAGACATCCTGAGAGACACCCCCAGGCTACAGTTGATGTGGAGGGAGATCAGTTACCCTTTTAGTAGCAGGAGACCCAGCCTATCCGCTACTGCATTGGCTCATCACGAGAAATAACGAGTCTCTTCATCAGACCATGCGAACCGCTCCGCTATTCTCGTTTTGATTGCACGTGATGAAAATGTATCATGTGACACATTTATTTGTGTTAAAGCCCTTTTTTTCCGACAAAAAGTGTTTCCAATGTAGTTTTTGCGACATCTGAAGTATCGATATGGAAATTATGCGCTAAAGTTAAACGGAAAAATATTATGTCGACATGTACAACATTTTATCGATAATTAGCATTTCCATCAGCTAAAATTTGAAGCGCTAAATATTTTTTCGCAAAAACTCCTTGGATGGAAACCTGGTTAGAGATTCTGAGTTGCGTCTTGCAACTGTCAGGTTTCAACTTCTAGATGGATCCTAAACATTTGAATGCTAATCTTACTTTAGATCAGTGGTCTTCCACAGCAACAACAACAACAACATTTATTTATATAGCACATTTTCATACAAACAATGTAGCTCAAAGTGCTTTACATGATGAAGAAAGAGAAAAAAGACAGAATAAATAATTAAAATTAGGGAACACTTATTAACATAGAATAAAAGTAAGGTTTTGAGGCCAAGGAGGGGGGGAAAAAAAAAAAAAAAAAAAACTCCAGACGGCTGGAGATAAAAATAAAATCTGCAGGGGTTCCAGGCCACAAGACCACCCAGCCCCCTCTAGGCATTCTACCTAACATAAATGACCTCAATCAGTCCTCATGGTATTCAGGGTTCTCATGGAAGAACTTGATGATGACAGTCATGTGGACTTCTGGCGTTTAATCCATCAATGTAGGGACATCATGGTGCTTTGATTACGTGGTGGTGCATATCGCCACCACAGAAAACCGGAAAAAGAACAGAAGAGAGAGTAGGGGTTAGTACGGATTTTGGAGCCACCATGAATAATAATGATACTTAATTGAATATACAGAGCATCAGGATTTAACTAAGATGAAGCTATGAGAAAGCCATGTTAAAGAATGTGTTTTCAGCAGTGTTTTAAAGTGCTCCACTGTATTAGCCTGGCGAATTCCTATTGGCAAGCTATTCCAGATTTTAGGTGCATAACAGCAGAAGGCTGCCTCACCACTTCTTTTAATTTTAGCTATTGGAATTCTAAGTAGACACGCATTTGAAGATGTAAGGTTACGATTTGGAATGTAAGGTGTAAGAGACATTCCGAAATATAAGATGGAGCAAGATTATTTAAGGCTTTGTAAACCATAAGCAGTATTTTAAAATCAATTCTAAATGACACAGGTAACCAGTGTAATGACATCAAAACTGGAGAGATGTGCTCGGATTTTCGTTTCCGAGTTAAGATTCTAGCAGCTGCATTCTGCACTCGTTACAATCGATTGATGTCTTTTTTGGGTAGTCCTGAGAGTGCATTACAGTAATCTAGTCGACTGAAAACAAAAGCGTGAACTAATTTTTCAGCATCTTGCAGTGTTATAAGGGGTCTAACTTTTGCTATATTTCTTAAGTGAAAAAATGCTGTCCTAGTAATCTGATTAATATGTGTTTTAAAATTCAGGTCAGAGTCAATAGTTACCCCTAGATTCTTTACCGCCGTCTTGACTTTTAATCCTAATGCATCAAGTTTATTTCTAATAACCTCATTATATCTATTATTGCCAAACACTAAAATTTCTGTTTTCTCTTTATTTAGCTTGAGAAAATTACTACTCATCCATTCGGAAACACAAGTGAGACATTGTGTCAGTGAATCAAGAGAGTCGGGGTCATCAGGTGCTATTGATAAATACAGCTGTGTGTCATCGGCATCGCTATGGTAGCTCGCGTTATGCCCCGAGATAATCTGACCTAATGGAAGCATGTAAATCGAAAAGAGCAGCGGACCCAGGATAGAGCCTTGTGGAACACCATATAGAATATCATGGGTCTTTGAAGTATAATTACCACAGCTAACAATTTTCTACCTGCCAGGTAGGATTCAAACCAATTTAAGACCCTGCCAGAGAGGCCCACCTATTGACTAAGGCGATTTCTAAGAATATTGTGATCAATGGTATCAAATGCGGCACTCAGATCTAAGAGGATGAGAACAGATAAACGGCCTCTGTCTGCATTTACCCGCAAGTCTGGTTTAACGAGTGCAGTTTCTGTACTGTGATTTTTTCTGAAACCCGACTGAAACTTATCAAGAATAGCATGTTTATTGAGGTGGTCATTAAGCTGCATAATGACTGCCTTCTCTAGAATTTTACTTAAGAAAGGCAGGTTAGAAATATGCCTAAAATTTTCAAAAGCAGAGGTGTCAAGATTATTTTTCTTGAGCAGGGGTTTAACTACAGCAGTCAACTTTTTCAATCAGGAGATCTCATTTCAAACTCAAACAAAGACCAAGATCTACCTACCACATAAACTAACACAATAATAACTTTTTCCTGTATATTTCATTTCAATGTTGTGCTACATACTAATATGTCAAACTGTACAGCTGTTACAATTCAAAACATATATATAGAGGCAGAATCTGGGCTCCTCAATTGCTCACTAGAACCAAAATAAGTCCAACCATTTTTCTCACCCACTTCTACTTCAGTCACGATTACTTGGTGCATAAAGAAGTTTTATCATCCTAGAATAACAGGGCTTGTCTCACTGATAAGACGGATGGCAATTTCAAGTAAACAAACATTCTGTGGATAAAGATTTTTTTTTCAGAAATGGCTATACATTTAAACCTGACAGTTCTGGAGTAAACAAGGCAACAGATGCCATGGAATGAAAATGTAGCCAGGATAAAAAAAAATGTAAAGGAACAGTACAGGATAAAACAGAAGGACAACATCAAAAAAGGAGAAATCCTAAAAAAATAAATTTAGCCAGAATTGAATCACCATTAAAAATAACACCTAAACACAATAAGCAATGCAAGGCGAGCATTAGAGGAAACTTGATCATCTTAGGATTATGTTTTGGCAAAGCAGGTAGGTGAAGAGGGAAAAAGTGGACAAGATCAGGTGATGCCAGGAGACAGAGGCACTAGGGGGCACCACATGAACATCCAGAAGGGACATCTGTAACAAAAAGGGCGCCTGAAGATGGAGACAGGAACAATTAATACTTAACACCATGGGACTAGCACCCCAGTATAACAGAGATACTGACAATAATAATAATAATAATAATAATAATAATAATAATAATAATGTCTTATGTTTATGTAGCTCTTTTCTTGGTACTCAAAGTAGCGCTTTATATAGTGAATGGGGAGCCACTTCAACCACCAGCAAAGTGCAACATTAACATCAATGATGTGATGGCAGCCACTTTGTGCCAGCAGGCTCACCACACTTTAAAGGTGGAGAAAGGGTGAGACGGTTAACCAATTAGAGACAGGGGATGGTTAGGGGGCCAGAAAGACTAGGCCATAGGGGGAAATTTCAATTTCTGCAGAAAACACTTGGAAAATGCACTTTAACATGCAAAAGTGAAAATTGCAATATGTGGACACAAAGAACATCAGTTATAAACACAAGAGGGGAGAGACTGTCCTACAAGAAGCAACCTCCGATAAAGATTTAGGAGTTTATGTTGACAGTGTTGTCATTGTCTAAGCATGTGCAGAAGCTATTAAAAAGACAAATAAAATGTTAGATTATATCGTAAAAATGGTTTAATATGAAATGAGGGATGTTATGATCATACTGTTCAATTCACGCATTGGTATAGATACAACAGAGTTCTTTTGACTAAATTGAGGATTATATACAGTACTTGAGGACACCAGCAAGTGCATTTAGGACTGACACCAGGAAGCACTTCTTTATTTAAAAAGTTTGTAGGAATCTGAGTCATGTAGCAGAAGCAGAAACCCTGACAAACTTTAAGATGTATCTTGATGAGATATTGGGACAGTTTAGCTATTAGTTAAACAGATGAGCTTGATGGACTGAATGGCCTCCATCCGTTTGTAAAACCTGTGATGTTTTTATGTAAAAAGAAGGAATCAGAAACACTTCCTGGTGAGTAGGGAAAGGCAACATGATTACCTGTAGCGCCAACCATAGAGGTTGCCTGTGACATCTAACTCCTTAAAACAGGAGTTTCAAACTCAGATTTCAGAAGGCCGCAGTGCAGCTTACTATGTTGCTTTAATTTTAATTGATATGTATTTTAATTCTTTCGTTCTTTATCCAGCAGCCAAAACAATAATTAGATGGAAAGTGAACCAATAGACAAGCAGACTAATTTGATTCCATTTGCACCTACATGTTAATCACACAATCTCTCCCTCAATAAAATACTTAAAAAGAAAAAAGCCAAGGTCTGAGAAATACTGATCTGCTCTGGTCCGCCAAACTTTTGGAAGGAAATCAGCATTTTTACTTTTTCAGGTTAATAAAAAAATGTGTCATTAATTAAAAAATGTTAAATTTTTTAATGTTTTCTTATTAATGCGTTTAATGTCTAGGTTAAATTAAGCAAAAAGTAAAAGTAAAAAGTTACATTCGAAAAAGTAAATGAAGAGTACTGTAATCTGCCTTTGCCAGTTTCATGGGAGATATTTCTTCTGGCAGGACTGAGCTTTTTGGAAGCCGGTCCAACAGTTGTATGGTGATAGAAATCAACCATATGAAATGTATTTTAATGAATGTTCAATACCACAATACTGAAGTAAAAACTTTGTTACTTAAAACTGACCTTGTGACTCAAATGGAATATTATGAAACTATCTTTGTGTCACGCATGCACGTCGGAGGATTTCCTCACAGGCTCAATCGAGGTATGTGATAACCCGCCAGGACAACAGGGGGCGCTGTCACTAACATTCTCGTCTCCTTCTCTCCCTGTAGCACAGAGAAACTGCCCAGTAAGGTCACTTAGCCCCGCCTCTTCCAGATCATGAGCTATAAGAAGCCCGGCTGCCTGGAAGCAGGCGTCTTTTGCACTCAGAGTGACCTACAGGATGGACTTGCAGTGATCAACTTCTTATTCTGCAGTAAAGAGCTGAATACTTTTGTTATTTTGCCCAGGAGGCTGTTTACAGTGATACCAAGAGGTTTGATGTTTTTGTTAGACTGCTTTAATTAAACAAGACGACCTGGATGGTGTCCCAACTTTTCATTTATTCCCCGACCTGTCATTCCTGCACCCTGTCACACTTTGATTATACAAAGCATCCACAAAGTAAGACTAATTACAAATCATTGAACTGTGGGCTCTAAATCTAAATCTCATCTCAAACAACCTCTTGTATAGAAAGATGTGCATCATTGAAATGACTGCTTTGTGTTGATTTAAATTTTGTATGTTTACTGATTTAAACCTTGTATCGTTTAGATCGTTCTTACAGAAACCAATAAAACAGATTGCTAGACATATTTTTGCAATTTATTTAGCCCTGGGTAATTAGAATTACAATGGACATCTTCCTGGGAAAGAAAAGGAAAGAAAAACACTGATTTAATGCAACTGTGTCAGTGGTTCTAAGATTATTAATTATTCATGTAATTATTGTTAAATCAAAAGAAGTTCTTTTTAAGTGGGCTGCATCCTGCATATAGACAGGGGAACAATAAATGAACAATAAATGAAGAAGAACTAGGGAGCGTAGACCATCACACAGACAACATATCAACATTTTCAAAGAAATTGGCAAGACCTTTTCGGACTGAACAACAATCTGAAGAGGCTCTGCACCCATCTTTGAAAAGACTCACCTTCATCATCATCTGTATCCTTGAATCTCTCAATAGGAATTTTTAAAAAAAATACATTTCCTACTATTGCAACCATTGGTTTTAAAGTGTTTTATTAATTTTGCTATATAGTAATATTGATCTGCGGTGGGTTGCCTTCCTGCCTGGGGTTTGTTTCCTGCCTTGCGCCCTGTGTTGGCTGGGACTGGCTCTAGCAGACCCCCGTGACCCTGTAGTTAGGATATAGCGGGGTGGATAATGGATGGATAGTAATTGATTGTATTTTGTTTGATTTGGTCAAGGAATGATGTAAAGAGCACTATAGACATGAATGATTTCCATATTCCCACAGAGATCAGCAGCTGAGAAAAGACGTTTTCGATAGAAAGAAGCACAGTGAGTGGGCACCAGCTTTAACAAGGTCAAGTCTGAACAGAAGTATTTGGTCTTCTTATTCTGAACTAGTAGCCTTTTTGCTAGAAGCAGTTGTCCATGTGTACATAATGCTGTATATGTCAGATGCTACAAAGCAGTTATATTAAAGTAAAGATACATTTCCATGATAAAACAAGCAGTGAACACTAACTTTCGGTGCATCGATGGTTTACATATCATTGATACCAGAAGGAGTGTGGTTTGTTGAGGTACGCCTGCCATGCCGTCAGTTGTCTTCTGGACACTTCATCATTTTAATAGCTGAAACAGACACATAGCTACAGACTGTGTCCCCCTTAGTCTCTCCCCTATGTTTCCCTTTACCACAACCCGTGAGACACTCCCCATGCTCAAAACATTCCAATATTCCCTATTTTAAGTAACGTTCCTAATAGCAATAATTCCTAAAAGTCTTTAAGTTGATCTGACCAAAACATAATTTACTCTGTTCAGCTGCTTTAGGAAGTTCAGAGAAAGGATATGTGCTATAAATTATGTTAAAAGATGGAGTATCTCCTTGATGGTTTGTCTAGAAAATCTGTAATAAAGGTTGAAACCAAAGTAAAGATTTTTCATTATTTTATGGCCTGCCTAAAGCTGGAACAGTGGGCTTTATAGTGAGTTGAAGAAAAATAGACAAATAATCTTAGCCAACCTGTGTGTCAGTTACATTACTCAGAATGTTAAAACTTCATTCTTTTGCATATTTCGGACTCTGAAGCAGAGAAAATGTCTGACTGAATAGACACCAGGTTATTTTACAGTCCTAAGGCTAATAAAAGGAAGGATGAGTGATTCTCCGAACACTTTTTGCTACTGTTATGCCATATAGTGATGCAATAATCAAAATGACAGCAAGACATATAAGTTAATCATTAAGCTTTAGGCACTGAGCTCTTGACTTGACTACAGTAATTTTAGCTTTCTATTTTCTATCAGTATCAAATCTTTTGCTCAGCCTTTTTCTCTCTATCTCTGTCTTTCCATAGATGTTTTATGCAGTTGTCCAGTACATGAGTAGAAATGGAATGCTGCAAGCCGAGATGGTTAAAGTACATGGACTGGTTGAAATTTTAGGTAGGCATCTAGGAGGAAACCCTGTGGAGAGAACCTATTCAGTTATGGATTTCTCCACTATTCACTCTAGACTTTTTGGCAAGTTGTCTCCAGACATTGTGGCTTGTGCCTCCTCCAGACCGTGAGGGGGCGTCCGTCCTGGTTCTGTTGGGGACCGCGGGTCGAGGGGATGGAAGCCCTACCCTGTAGGGGCCCGTGGTCACCGCCAGGCGGCGCCCCGATGCCGGTTTATCCCGTGTGGTCCTCGGCCGGGGCTGGAGCCCGGTCGGGACGCCTTGGAGGACCGGAGGAGGGCGTGTGCCTCCTCCAGACCGAGTGGGGGCGTCCGTCCTGGTTATGCAGGGGGCCTCGGGTACAGGGCTTGGAAGCCCAGCCCTGTAGGGACCCGTGGCCACCGCCAGGCAGCGCCCCGGTGCCTGATTATCCCGGGAGCCCGGCACTTCCGCCACACCAGGAAGTGCCGGGGGGAAGACGACAGGGGAACCCGGATGGGCTCCAGCTGCTTCCCGGCACTTAACGCTGGCCACACCTCTGTGTGGCGGAAGTGCCGGCTGCGCACCCGGAAGCCGTCCGTGTATCCCCTGTCATCACCCCGAGCACCCCGTCGGTCTCCGTACCGACAGTGCTCCTGCCCCCCTCCGACAGCCCCTAACTTGCCTGCTGAAGTCCTCTGCCGCAGGTTCCATGCCCCTCCGCTCGATGTCCGCGGCACCGCTCTCGCAGGCAGCTCGCCCAGCCGCCCAGGGGATTTCCTCTGCCCGCGCAGAGGACGGCCCTTCTCCGGACGCGCGCACCCAGCGCCGCGTCCTCTCCTATCGGAGGAACCGGCATTCTCCCTTCGGTTCCTCCTTCTTCTCTTGGACGACCTGACGGTCTGGGTCTGAGCACAGCAAAAGCTCAAATCCAGCCCCGTCTGCGTCCAGGCAGAGCGACCGGAGACAGCAGCGGGCTTGGAGCGCAGGGCGCTAGGACCCAGGGCACTCAGCAGCCCCGATCCTACCAGCCCCTGCGTTTTTGACCTCCTCGCTTCGCTAGCCGTCTGCACCACCGCGTCCGCTGTCGGGAAGTTGCCTACTTGGAGCTGATCGTCCCTTAAACGGTCACAGCCATGTTCAGCGAACCCCCCCCTTTGCTTTACGGGGGACGGTAATACTCACCCCCCCCGTCGTGCTCTGCCGACCTCTGGTTTCAGCGCCGCGCCGATCCTCCGTCTCCAGCGGCGTCTCTCCCGACGTGGCCGCCTTCGCCGTCAGCTGCTCACACTGAGCGGCGAGAACACTCAGCAAATCCATAAGCGACGGCTCGGCGGGCCGAAGGAATTCTCCGACACACGCCGAGCCGCTGGTGGAAAGAGAGAGACAGACGTCAGTGGGCTTACCTGTCCGTCAGCTCCACGTGACGCCTGCCTCCTCTGGGCCACTCCCTCTGGCCCAATCGGGTCTCGTTTTGGCACAAGACTGGCGTTCCTAGGTCCCGCCTCCATCCAATCCTCGGCGGGCACACCAGACACACCAGCCAATCCCGTGCCTGTCAGCGGGCGGGACATCCGGCCCGCGGCCATCTTGTCTCCCCTGTTCTGGGTGCGGAGACGTGCCTCCTCGCAGCTCCGCAGCTGCGGCGATTCCTTGAGCCGCAGCGGCTCCGATTTTGCAGCCTCCTCTGCTGCCACCGTCGCGCTGCCGACAGCCCGTGGCCCGGCGTGCTCCTGCCACAGACGCGGATCCGGATCGTCCTTCCCTGCAGAGAAAAACGTAAGCGCGACCCCGAAGGGCTGATTGCTGCAGGGCAGGGCACTCACCTCCCAGATCCCGTCATGCCGAGGCCCCCGCCTCGGTGTGGCTGTTCGTGTCGCAACACCGGCCTGGCTGTCCGTCCCTGCGCTCCTGCGACGTCGGTTCCTCCTCCGCACCCGGGGATGGCCTCTCTGCGGTCCGGCGGCAGTCTCGGGGTTTAACCGCTCCCGTGGGGTTGTGCACAGGCCGCTCCCGCGGCCGGTGTGTGGGGTCCGCTGCTGCGCCGGGCCGTTCACAGAATATTTTGATCTTGATGCAGGTCCCCGCCTTGCACCAGGCAGAGAATCCTGCCGACTACGCCACTGTGAACGCTGGCCCGGATACAGACAGACGGACATCATAACTTCACCACACACCGTTTATTACACAATATATACAATTATTTGTGCTCACAAACCCCAGTGCCTCCAGCACCGATTCCCCCAATGTCCAGGCCTCTCAGTCACTGTGCCTTTCTCCTGGCCGCCTCCCGTCCTCTCTCCAGCTCTGTCCTCTTCCACCCGACATCCACCGCTGACTGGAGGGAGGCGGCCCCTTTTATGGGAACCCGGATGGGCTCCAGCTGCTTCCCGGCACTTAACGCTGGCCACACCCCTGTGTGGCGGAAGTGCCGGCTGCGCACCCGGAAGCCGTCCGTGTATCCCCTGTCGTCTTCCCCCCGGCACTTCCTGGTGTGGCGGAAGTGCCGGGCTCCCGGGATAATTAGGCACTGGGGCGCCGCCTGGCGGTGGCCACGGGTCCCTACAGGGCTGGGCTTCCAAGCCCTGTACCCGAGGCCCCCTGCATAACCAGGACGGACGCCCCCACTCGGTCTGGAGGAGGCACACGCCCTCCTCCGGTCCTCCAAGGCGTCCCGACCGGGCTCCAGCCCCGGCCGAGGACCACACGGGATAAACCGGCATCGGGGCGCCGCCTGGCGGTGACCACGGGCCCCTACAGGGTAGGGCTTCCATGCCCTCGACCCGCGGTCCCCAAAAGAACCAGGACGGATGCCCCCTCACGGTCTGGAGGAGGCACAAGCCCTCCTCACGTCCTCCTGGGCGTCCCGGCCGGGGACCACAACATGTATCCTTGTTTGAGAATCATGTCTGGCTCAACAAGACTAGTGGCACCCCAAACCCCACAATGTCAATGCATACCCAGAGCACAACACAAACAAATTAGAAAGGTTCAATGTAATGATGAGAAAAAGAAGAATGAACTTAGCACTCTGCACAAAGCTGGTGGTAGCTGGGTCTTAGAAGGCCCGCTGGTTTCTTGAGTGGGTGAACCCAATATCCCAATCATTAGCAGCCCCTCAACACCACTCAGGTCTTTCTGAATGTTCATCTCTCTCATGTTATTATAGTTTTCATCTTTTTTGTGTTATTTATGGTACCTTTCTTCATTAGACAATCCATCTCTCATTGTCTCTATGCTGTTCTTCGTGCAGTTTGTCATTGCAGCTTTGAGGTGGAGTTGTTGGTTGGTTGGTCAAATTGAAGCCAATAAGTGTGTGAGTGGAATCAAAGTTGAAGGAAACAGAGAGCTCTTTCTCACTGCTTTGCGTACTAACCAATTTTCTAACAGGATAGCATGTGCGATGTGTGTTATATGATATTTTTATGCAATCAACACATGCCCATTTTAAACTTGAAAACTGCATTCTGTAAGATGTATATACCAGTAACGGCATACTGCACAGTAATGTGCAGTGAATACCCTTGACTTGAGCATTCCTAGTTTTCATCCTCTTTCTCTGTATGTTTACCATTCGTTTGCTCAGAGGCTAATGTGCTTGCTGCTTCCTGAGCAAGTCTTCTTTTCTCCACCTTAGCGGCCCACTTCTTCTGCATCTTGTCATGTTAAAACTGATTAAGTCAGTGTTTGTGTTGCAATCACTTAGTACATTTTCTTCAATTTTTCTATTAAGCTGGCACTTAAATTTTCAATCTGCCTCAAGAATGATTTAAGATATGAAGAGGTAGGGGAAGTGATGGCGAAGGTGGAAGGGAAGAGAACAGCATCCATACGCATGCCACAGCCAAGAGTTGATTCCACAATAAAATAAAATAAAAATAAAAAGAGGAATAACCTTGGAGGTCAATCATCACCCTGGAAGAAGACAGTAGAGTTCACGCTGAATATGTGTACCAAATTTCAGGTCAATAGGTCAAATGGTTTGCGAGCTACAGGTGATTTAAAATCCTGGACAGACAAACGAACAGCCATGGTAGCGCATTATACTGTATATAAAGACTAGGATGTACCAGAATGTTGTTAGTGAAGGGCTGGGTCAGCATGCGTATGCAAAAGGGAAAAAAAAGGGTTGAAGTTTATTTCCATGCTGAACATGAAAGAAGGTTAATGACACAATGTTTCGGCTAAATAGCCTTCATCAGATGTGCAACGAAAAAAGATAGAACAGGTAACATAAACAGGAGGTGACAAAGTCAGGGTAGATGAAAGGAGAAAAGGTGAGAAAAAGCTAGAGAAGATGAAGGAAGAGATTAAAAGGTTCGTCAGTTATTAAGACCTGGAGAAATATGTGATACTAGCCTGAGAATGAACTTAGCTACTTCTGAATTTCTTTGAAAAGAATCTTTGAAGCCCAGTGAAAGAACACAGAGAGATCAGTGTGGCTGTGATCAAGGGATGTGAAGTGTTCTGCAATAGACTTCTAAGGAATTTGATCTTAACGGCTTGAATGTACTCCCTGCTGTTTCACCTATGTAGAGGTGAAATGCACTAAAAATGCCTACTAGAAATACAGTAAAAAGTTTTAGACTGGCAGAAGGCTCATTGTTTAATACGAGATGTAAAGGTATTGTTGGTAACAATGGCTCATTTTACAGTGCCTGGTGAGGAATGTGGCTCCACTCTGTGAAGTTAGATGCGGACAAGAAGTTTGTGTAAGTTAGGTGTTCGACAGAATGAGACCAAGATAAGGTTAGGAAAAAAGGCTCCTTTGGAAGGATCAGTCCACAGAGGGGTAATTTTGTTTAATGACCTTTGGGAGAAAGAATGTGTAAAGGTGAAATGAGAGGACCAGCCGGATGTGAGTTTCATTAATGTAGTTCTTTTAGAGTGGATGCTACGAAGTCTACTCCTGGTTTGATTGAGAGCCTTGTTTAGAACATGAGAGGGGTATCCTCTATCAATGAAGAAAACCTTCTTTTACAGAATTACACACACATCATCGCAGAGGTGACAGAGTCTAAGGAACTGTAAAAGAGGTAGAGAGGTTTTAGCATGTCAGAGATGGAAGGAGCTGTAGAGAATGTAACTGTGTGAGTCAGTTGGCTTGTAATAGACAGAGGGTTTAAATTAAAATGAAGGGAAAGACACATATCAAAAAAAAAAAAGAGTTGTGGTAGAAACGTCAACTTAAACCTAAGGGGTGGAAGCAAACTTATACAATTATTAAGGAATTCCTGTATGGCTGACTTCTAGATCATGAAGTGGCACCAACACAGTCATACAAAGCCTAGGTAGGAAGAAAAGAAATGCTCTTTCACCCAGCTGATGAAGATGTTGTCATAGTTAGGTCCCATTCTAGTACCCCTTAAAACTTATATTACCTTTTAAAAAAAGTTGTTTTTCATAAGATTGAAGCACTGAGAGTAAGAACCAGTTCCGCTAGTCTGATACGGGTATTGATGGGAGGATCCTGGGCATCTGTTGAACAATAGGAGTGAGGTGATGAGGTCCATGGTAAACTCAGTCACGACCATGAAACCTAAACCTGTCAAGCAAATGGACAGGCCTTCAACCAGTGGACTCGAAAAGGAGGAGGAGTCTGGGAGCATGCGCCGTTTACAATGCATTGCTGCACTTACCACACAATGAACCCGAGTGCAGCTGTGCAACAAGTGACACCTCAGCACCACAGTCTCATAAGAATACAATACAATGCACAATACAATTTATTTTTGTATAGCCCAAAATCACACAGGAAGTGGCGCAATGGGCTTTAACAGGCCCTGCGAGAGACTGAATCCGAATCAGAAGTAGCCGAATTGTCTAAACAAACCGAGTCAATCCAATTTTCGGTTTGCCTAATCGCTATCAGATTCCTAATGCGGTCCTCCAATTCGCGTATTTTCCCGAACAACTGTAAATTAAGTAAACATGTTTGGCAGATGAAGCTATCTACACTGTCGGCCGGAAAACCTGAACTGTACATACTGCAGGACACACAACATATAAAAGTGCCCTCGATGGGCAGAGAGCAGATAGAACTTTCGTTAAGTGTTGAAGTCATCTTTGCCGTTTTTATAGGTGTTTCTGCGCTTTATGTGTTCAGCTGAATCACTAAGAGACCGTTGGCTTTAAGTTTCCACCACCCGCTGAGCGATCGACTTTAATTTCTCACTGCTGGTTATTTCTACTGGTCAGCTGCCAGCTTTACCTCAGGTGAACTTGCTCTGGTGCTTGCGAAGGGCTACATGCCTGTGGGAGACGACGCTGCTCTGTGCTTCCACTTGCTGATCCTCTCTGTGCTTCCGCCAAGAAGCAGAAGCGCCAAGAAGAATGCCAAGAAAAACTGAAATATGAATAGTGGGAGAGTTGCATGCAGAAACAATAGGGTGCCTAGGATGGTCCAGTCGATGGAGAAGGTAAAACTGAAATACCTGTGGGTTTCCAACAATGAGACGGCAACCATTTGGAGATCCAGTAAAACCCTGATTATCCTGCATTATCCGAGGCATACCTGTAAGTGTAATACACTACTGTTCTTACAATTCGTAAAAAGCTTTGAGATGAATACTTTACCAAAGGCATAAATGCAATACTTTTAACCTCAACTGTACTGAACGAGTGGTCAAGGAGATGATGATTCTGGGAATGTGGCCTTGGCTTCCTCACCTCTCCCAACAACACCCCTTAGCTACTGTCAGTGTGTTGCCAGCGTTGACCGTGTACACATTCACTTAGGATTTTTTTGTTTATATTTTGAGGACTGCACAGGAAATCCACACAGGATTTCTCATACAGATGATCTAAATGCCATTGAAACATCCCTTCTGTATATTGAACAGTGGAAGGACACTACACCTGCCAAGATTCTGATGCTGAGGTGACTGTGGAACGTTACAGCAAAGAATCAAGGAACATTAAATTCACTAAGTATGAAAGGAAGCCTAAACTTGATACTGTACCATATAACCTGGCAAAATCTTTTATATCTGTAATTTTTAATCCAAAATAGCCGTAGCCATCTGCTTTATCTGAGTTTTTAGCTATGCAAGGTAGCATCAGTCCACATCATCTTGGATGATCGATGTCCTACTGTAATTCCTTTATGCTGATGAGAAGAAAAATGGCAGAACTTACTTCATACTGGCAATCATCTGACGATCCTGTGTGAGGGAAGGGAGTTGTTTTGAAGCATTGGCAATTTAAACATGCTTCTGCCAGACTATCGGACACTAGAATGCTGTTAAAAAGACTTTTTGTGTCACATTTGTGGGTCCCAGGGCAAAATCCCCCTGCTGGCTTCTTCAAGATGAAGAAGAAAAAAAAGTTTCTCATGAAAATTCACAAGGATATGTGGAGAAGTTAACTGGGCTGGAATCTGAATTTAGGGCTTAAGAGGAGAGATGCAGGGACACCACACTGCCACCCACTAGGTGATAGAAACACCACAACATAACATTTTCAGACGTACAAAATGACAAAAATAGTTCAAACATACCTTGAATGGGTAATGAGGGCTGGAATGTATTGTATTGTGTCAGAATGAGCAACAACCAACCATGGGTAGATAGATAATGTAATGCCACATGGGCTGAATGGGCATCCTGGCCAGGGGAGGGGATGGTTCCTTACCTGGACGGGAGACTCCTACTAAGCAGATAAGCATCCCAGCTGGGGATGAAGCTAGGGATGAAGACAGCCTACTGGGAAAGAAAGACATTGCTGGAGACTTTTAATTCCCCCAGCACGCTAGATGGCAGCAACCCCGGATGTTGGTGCCCAGTAGGAAACCAGCAAGGCATGCCAGGAGATGTAGTCCGGCAGAGCAGAACTGCTGGAGTCACTGGGGGTCACAAGAGGGCATGGCAGGGAGACAAACTCCCTGTAATAATGGTCTTCCGTTTGACCTAGAAGTGCTTCCATCGGGCAATCGCTCTGGCACTGGAAGTACTCCCGGATCTGTAATAAAAGGGATTGCACTCCCTTATCCAGGTGAGACAGAGCTGGGAGGTAGTGGATCAATACTTGAGTGGAGGAGGGTAGTGTGGTAGGAAGAAAGTATTGTGGATAGAAAACCTGTGTTTTTATGCTTGTGGTGACATATTGGAAAGGATATGGTTAACAAATCAACCTTTATTTGAACCTGAGACTGTACTTGTGTGTTCGTGCCAGGTTTGGGATTGCTGAAGCCTGGGTTTCCATCACAATAGATAGATAGATAGATAGATAGATAGATAGATAGATAGATAGATAGATAGATAGA
>JANRMT010062796.1:75348801-75371174 GCA_026402145.1 Polypterus bichir lapradei
TTTGG
This sequence comes from Polypterus bichir lapradei, assembly GCA_026402145.1. Lineage (NCBI taxonomy): Eukaryota > Metazoa > Chordata > Cladistia > Polypteriformes > Polypteridae > Polypterus > Polypterus bichir. The sequence continues at coordinate 75,348,807 of JANRMT010062796.1, forward strand.
TTAGCGCAGGGAAGCCACCTACCAAATTTCGTGAAGATGGGGTCAGCCTTCTACCTACACGGGAAGTTGGAAAATTAGTGACGTTGGAAAGTTCAATATGGCGGCCGACAGTGGCGTCATACCATCGAAATAAGTACATACATCGGTTTTGGTTAGTGCAGGGAAGCCGCCTACCAAATTTCGTGAAGATGGTGCCATAAATAAGAAAGTTCAACATGGCGGACGTTGTCGACCATTATCGACCGTTATGACCGTTACGTGTAGAATTTTGAAATGAAGCCTGCTTAACTTTTGTAAGTGAGCTGTAAGGAATAAGCCTGCCAAATTTCAGCCTTCTATCTACACGGGAAGTTGGAGAATTAGTGATGAGTCAGTGAGTGAGTGAGTGAGTGAGTGAGTCAGTGAGGGCTTTGCCTTTTATTAGTATAGATAATAATCATACTTAAAACATTATAATATGGTACATAAAAGCTCACTTAGTTAAAATGTATGATGAATATCATTTTTGTATGAAGAATATAAAATAATCCAAATAACTGCATTAGAATTACAACATTAGGCTTTTACTTAGAAGAAGACACCTGGCATATTTTGGCTTTAACTTGCTCTTCAATATCAGGAGAGAGCTTGACTTATTTACATTCATAACCAGAGATGGGTAGTAATGAGTTACATTTACTCCGTTACATTTACTTGAGTAACTTTTTTAAAAAATTGTATTTCTACTGTAAGAGTGGTTTTACTGCACCATACTTTTTACTTTTACTTGAGTACATTTGTGAAGAAGAAACGCTACTCTTACTCCGCTACATTGGGCAACACTCGAATCGTTACTTTTTTTCCATTAGATACGCTATATTTTGCCAGAGAGAAGCCACCGTGGATCTACAGCATGACTGTTTCACCAATCAGACGTAGCAATAATAATCACAAGACACAAACTGTGGCGGCATAGCGGTACAGCAGCACAAACTTCTCACAGACAGAGGACAGGGAAAGAAAGAATACAAGTGGAACCTCAGTTTGCGAGCATAATTCATTTCGGAAATGTACTCGCAATCCAAAGCACTCATATATCAAAGAGAATTTCCCCATTAGAAATAATGGAAACTCAGATGATTCGTTCCACAACCCAATACTATTCATATAAAAATGATTAATACAAAATATAAAGTAAAAATACATAAAACAAATTAACATGCACTTTACCTTTGAAAAGAATCATGTCTGGTGTGAAAAAGTTTCTAAACTCTTGTGGGATTTCACCCAACGGGACGACACACGGAAGAGCGTCCCGAAGAAACCACAGGCACCCATCGCTGTAGCAGTTCACCGTAAAAGTGAATCTGAAAAGATTGCGGTCATGCTATAAGCACCTGCTGTTGATGGGTGACACAAGGAACAAGGCACATTATAAATGCACAGGGCACAGTATTACTTGGCCACTAACCTGGGCATGACCCTGCCTGACTGCTGTGTCTGTGTATAGAAGAGTGGCAGATCCCGCTACAATAAATAATAATGTTCCTGTTTCAAGCTGAATACAGCTGGTGTCACTAAAGTATTGAGACTCAGCTTCATGTTTTGGGTTGCAAGATGGGGACTCACACGTCACAGCACACACACATGGTCACAAACAGTATACGCTCGTACGGATGTTGACTATATGAGTGAGGCACGTCGACTGACGATTGCCCACAATCCCGCAGCGAGAGAGAGAAGAACCATCAGCTCAGTTGTCATCACGTGATGCTTGGTAGACAAAGCGCAAACGGACTGCTTGTATTGCAAGACTTTGCTCATTTATCAAGTCAAAATTTATACAAAATTTTAGCTCATCCTGCAAAACACTTGCAAACAAAGTTACTCGCAATCCAAGGTTCCACTTGTACTTGAAAAATGAGAGCCAACAAGTACGTTTTAACCAAACATGCTCAGACACAGACAGTCAAGGTAACGTGAGACTTCTTGTACGTGCACAAACTGCCTTGTTCTAATGTTATTTTTTATCAGCTGTGCTATTTGGAGGGCAAGTGAATATGCAGTATTATACTGTCAGTGTACAGTATATCTTGTCACTGTAACTAGTTTGCGCTTTTCAAACATACATGTTACCTACTGTAGGTTTTTGGCTTTTTTGTGAAAAATTGAGATTTGGAACTTTGTGCTATTTGTGCATCTTTATTTTGTAAAGATGTTATTTATTTTTATTCATTTTTTATTTTATTATTTGGAAATAGCAGAATTTGCACATTATTTTATATTTTTGTCTGTCTTATTACAACATTTCTAAAAAATAAATCATTTATTATGATCAAACAGTTAGTCTTTCATCAAATACTTTTTTACTCTTACTTGTGTAATTTTTTGGAGGACTACTTTTTACTTCTACTTGAGTAATATTATTTTGAAGTAATGCTACTCTTACTTGAGTAGTTTTTGGCTACTCTACCCACCTCTGTTCATAACTGAAAATACCTGCTCACAAATGTAAGCACTTCCAAACATGCTCCAAATTACTGAAGCAAAGGCTATCAGTTTTGGATATTTTAGCAGAAAATACTGGTGAAAGGTGGCCAGACCTACAGTGACAAATTTGTCTCTCAACACCGAATTGCACTGTAAGTCAAATAGTTAAGGTCTATGGGTGCATCAGACGGGCTGATGATGAAAGGTGAAGAAAACACCTTGATTATTAGATCAAGTCTGTTCAAGGTCTGAAAACGCTACTGAAACTCCCCTTTCAATGATGTTATCTTGTTCTTGTATTGATCCATGTTGTTATTCACTCCTTCGGTACTCAATTCTTCCAAATAGGAAAAATGCACATGATTGTTAGCCAGGGCCATCTTAATAGCATCATAGGCCTCCAAGCAAAGTAGTGCACTGGTGCCCCCATTTTCAAAGCAAAACAGAAAAATACACAGGAATCAGAAACATTGTAGGCCTCATTGCTTCTGGGTTACCCAGCCAGTGCCTATTGTCCCCATTAAGACGGCCCTCTAATGTTAGACACAACAAGTCTTCTAAAGATTCAGTTTCTGTTGAAATGCACAGATGATATCTAAGTACTCCGTTACAACATTTAAGTGCTCAGTTATATACATCATAAATGCCAGATCATGTATTGATCTCAGATCATCCAGTGGTTGAGTCGTTTTGCATGGATGAAGTTCACGGTTTTGATAACTACATTCATGACATTATCCATTTTAAACAATTTAGTGCATAATGCTTCTTAGTGAAGAATGCAATATATTTCCCAAAATTCTTTACCTCCATTTGATTTAACTTTTTCTTTGAATTTGACAAAAACCCTTGCTTTCTTTCCACATATCGACAGTGCACCATTGGTAGCTATATTTACAGCATGAGACCAGTTCACTTCTAGCTTATCCAAGCATTTGACTAATCATCGTGAAAATGTCACTGGCAACAGCTTAAGGAAGGCCCTTTTTTGTTCCAATTTGACTGTACCCCTGCACATAAAGCCAGGTCTGTAAAAATATGTTGTGATGCACTCGTTGTGGAGGATTTCAAGTGACTTGCATAAAAATCTTGTGGGCAACTTCATATTAATGCCCATGGTTTTGGAATTTGATGTCCAAAAACCTCAAATAGGTGTGATGGTCAGGTGTCCATAAACTTTTGGTCATATAGTGAACGCATGAGTCTGAGAACCTGAACCTCCAGCCTAGATAAGATAGAGGAATGACAGAACTGAGAGATATCTATTAAGTGCTGGAGTATGAAGAACAAGTTAAAGCTGAATTAAGGCCAATTATGAAGCTAATTCAATTTGGTTACAAAAACAGAAACTGTTGAGCTTCACACAAGACTTATTTTGAGAAAAATAAACACAGTAGAACCCACAAAGTCACAGTTCAGAGTTCACAGCCTCAGTTGTTCACAGATTTTTCCTTAGAACTTAACTAATAATTGTTAGCGGAAACCACAAATATCCTCCACAATTTTTTTTATGTCTTTTTTCGTGGCAATACTGTACTGTAGAGAGAACACAAAGCAACCGTAGAGAAATATGCAGCTTGTGATGGTGAAAGTAGCCAATCCGAGAGCGTTATTCATTTCTCCTTGCTGCTGATTGGCTGCTGCTGCCCTGTGATGCATCCTCGGCAGATGCAGCCCAGCATTCCCGAATCATAACAGTTTACCGCGTGTAGCTATCTCGAGTGTTTCGCTGAGCATTCTCATGTTTTTCCTTTTCTTCTTCATAAAGCCCTAAGATGCCACCCAAACACCCTGCACCTTCTAAGGCTTCTGGCAATGAACCTAAGTGCCAGAAAAAGTTTAAGACACTCCAGGAGAATGTTGAACTACTGGATTTGCTTCAGGAACTAAAAAGTTATGCCGCAGTAGCCACCCAAGGAGCTGTAAATCCTCTGCTTTGCTGTGTAGTCATTACCTTCATTACATACCTTCATTGTACTGCACAGCTAATTCATCATCATCTTCAATCAACATCATTCATTATTAGTGAATACCCATACATTTTACTGTATTTTTATTAAATTAAATTATTATGTATTTACCCTACTTATACCAAAGAAAACGACAGCGCATACCAAAGAAAATGCGCTTGCATGAATTACAGTACATATAGGGGTGACATCAGTATTTTACATTATAGCACTGCAGGAGACATAGCAGTACAGTACTGTATAGTATACGGGTTTACCTTTACATTCTTTTTTTAGGGTAATGTACTAAGCTTATGAAAGTGTTTTGGGGGCATATTTAGGGTTTAAACTATACAAATAGGCATTTATAGGCATTTTTTTTGACCACATCCAAAATTTGCAGTTTTTCACAATTCGCTGGTGCTCTAGGAACATAACCCCATAAATTTCAGGGGTCGTCTGTACTTTAGGAAAGATTCTGATGTGCCAAGCTCTCATTTCTCATCATTTTTAAAAAGAAAACATTGAACTCTGACATCAATACTGAACTCTGCTACTCAAACAATCTGATCAATTGTGACATTTTCAAACAAGAGGCTGGATTGGTACATTATGCCCATCCCTAAGTATGCTAAATTGCTGACCGTGGACTGCTTGATGAGTTCACTTTTTGTTTCTGTCTTTCATTTTCTTAAGGCAGCTCTGTAGTCATGTTTAGGCATTGGGAGGGTTTCTGGTCCTCAGTTAACTTCATTGATGCCGTATTTAACTAGTAGTAAAGCATCAAGCAACTTCATGTGAAAATTTCAAATACTTTTCTATGCAGATTAGGTAACACCAAACCAGCCGTTGTGTTTCACACCTTCACACAGAGAGGCTGACCATGGCCACAAGGCCATTGATCTATAAAGTGCCAACTTACCAACTTGAGCTATAGGGAATTCCCTCTGCTCAGGTAAATAATTTGAGTTCTGATGTCCAACGTCAGCTGCAAGGTTTCTCATATTACACATCTCAACTATACTATGCAATGTTACCAGGAAAAACTTCCTGGATGGAGGGAGGGTACAGCACACACCACTGTACATCATTGAGACAGGCATGGAGGGAGTGAAAACCTTCTCAGTGTTTACATTACTGTGGATCTTACCTAATCCCACAACATTATTCCATTTGTAAAGAAACCTCAACAGTGTTTGTACTAAAGACATTTGGCATGCCAGACAGAATCCTTGGTAACTTTTACAGGGGTACTATTGAGAGCATTCTTACTAATGCCATCGCAGTCTAGTTTGGTAACAGGAGCGCAAAGCCCTACACAGCAGGTATCCAGGATTCCCTAAACTGTTTCAGGAACAGCTCTTCCATCTTTGAAGGACATTTACCTAGCTAGAGCTATCAAGAGGGACTATAGCATTATAAAGGAGACCACCCACAGTTTATTTAAACTGTTACCATCAGGCAGATGCAATAGGAGTGTGAAATCAATAACTACAAGGCTACAGAAAAATTGGACTCGTAATAACTACCAATTATTACATCTCTTCAAAATATCTGACTTTACTGGCCCATACTGCAGGTCCAGCCAGAAATGTACCTACTCTATCCATATTTTTAATTATGATATTTGTATTCCATGTTTTTTTAATGTTTAGGTAATATTCACAGCATTAATAAAACATTATTTTTTACTCATGCAGATGACATCCTTTAGACCAAATGGCATTCTCCAATGGTATCATTAATTAGTTGTGTCAGCGAGTGAAAAGAGTAGATGGATAAGAACTACTTGTCTCTGAATACAGAAAAACAGAAATATTGCTTACTGGCAGAATGATGCTGATTGCAGCAAAATTCTGTCACTTTATAATCATTTAGACTAACCATTAGTTTTGCTGAATCGGCGTGCAACTATGACTTCATCTTTGACACTAGAATTTTATTAAAAATACAATTACTAAGATATTCAAAAATTGTTTTTTCATCTTAAAAATCTGGAAAATGAAGATTTTTTAAATAGAGAGGATACAGAGAAATTGATTCATGCATTTATTTCTGGTAGGACTGACTACTGCAATGCATTATTCACTGTCTGTTCTAATCATTATTTATGCAGTTTTCAGTTAATTCAAAATGTTGTTGCAATAATCATTACAAGAACAACAAAGTGCAAACACAAAACTCCATTTCCTAATTCATTACACTGGCTTCCAGTTATGCTTATGGCTGATTTCAAAATCCACCTTATTACATATAAAGCCTTAAATGACCAAGGCCCTGCTTACTTACCTGAACTTATAATGACTTACAAATCAGAAAGTGCAATGAGATCTCATGATTCTGGTCTACTTAAGATTCCAAGGATTAATAAAATAACAGTGAGAGTTGGAAGTTTTAGCTACAGGGCCCTGATGCTGTAGGGTGATCTGCCTGTTAAGAGATGCCACTTCAGTCTTTTTAGTCAGTGAGTGGTAAGGCTGAAGACTCACGACTTTAGTCTGGCATACCCTAAATAAAGCATCTAATTAGCTGTGCATACTGCATCTCTGTTTGTTAGACATTTGTACAAAAATCTAAGCAATGCAAACTGTTCCTAACGCTCTTCTGTTTTGCTTCTCTTGATATGGCACTTGGTAGGTGCCACTGCTGTACTGACAAATCTGTTCTCCTGCCCATGGAAAGTCATCTCATATATAGGGAGCCCTGGAATCATCGATTGGAATGATTCTGCCATCAGCTGAGCACAGACTCTGCTATAGAATAACCAGGAGGAGGTGGATAGTCAGTTGGTCAAGGTCTGAGTTTGTGTCTGACTTTGCATTTGATTTCTTCTATTACAATCGACGTGGACCTCTGACTTTTTCATTCTCCAGGGATACTGCTGACTTTAGTTTTTGCTTACCTCTCCTCCACTGCCAACTGGCCATAGTTCTGCATTTAATTAATGGAGAGAAATTGCTGGATTCCATTTATGTTAATCAATGTCTATTCTGTTTTCTGTGTGTTTTAACAAATCAGTTTCTTTATAATTTCTGCAAAGTTCTCTAAATTTTTTATAAATATAAAATACAAAATAATTGTATAAGTATTACCCCCTTCAATATGGCACCCTTCACTAGAGCAGCCAATTGGTTTTAGAAGTCACAGAATTAGTTCAGTTGAGATCACCTGTCTGAGGTTGTAACTGATTGTAGTCTTAATGTGGCTGAATGTGGAAAGTCCAGATTGTAGTCAGTCTGTATGGTGGCCTAGCCTACACAATGAAGATAAAAGAACACTCCAAACATCTAAAGGAAAAGGTGACCTAAAAGCACAAGTCAGGGGATGGAGACAAGAAAATATCCAAGTCACTGAACAGCTCCTAGAGTCCAGCTAAATGAATCATTAAGAAATTGAAAGAATAAAGCAGGACAAGTGATCATGCAGGAAGAAGACTAATGATGGAGGCCCCCAAGAAAACTTTGATTTCAAGCTTCATTGGCTGAGATTGCAGAGACGATGTAGACAACAAGTGTAACCTGGGTACTTCAGTAGTCACAGCTGTATCAGAGAGTGATAAGGAGAAAAGGCATTGTTAAAAAAAGCGCACAAAAGGCTCACGGGAGACTCTGAAGTCAGCAGGAAGGAAATTTTATGGTCTGATGAAACCAACATTAAGCTATTTGGCCATCAGACTAAACACTATATATGAATGCTGTACATTATTAAAAGAACACCATACCACCATGAAGCATGGCAGTGGCAGCAGCATTTTTTGGGATGCTTCTCTGCTCCCAACCTCTCTCTCTGCAACAGGCCCTGGAAGGCTTATTGGGGTAGAGGGGAAAATGATTGCAGCAAAATGTCCTGGAGGATAATCTCATACAGTCTGCAAGAAACCTGCACCTTGGGAGATGATTTGTTTTCCAACCAGACAATGACCCCGAGCATAAAGCCAAAGTTACACAGAAATGGCTTAAAACGGCGGTTCTCAACCTGTGGGGCGTAAGCACGAAGATGTGAAAAAAAGAAAACAAGAATCGAAAATATGAAAAATACATCTATTGAAACCAAAACAAATGAACTTAAACTACATTCTGATACTAGAAAAATAAATATAGAGTTAGATAAATGTTGATAAAAGTTAAATAGGTATAATAAAACTTGTATCAGTATATTTGGCAGCAAAAAATATAGGAGTAAATTTTATTAGGGTTTCAAAAAAACGTCGGGGGGGGGGATTAAAACTGTTATGAAAACTCGGGTCGCAAATACTTAAAGGTTGAGAAGCTCTGGCTTAAAAACAACAATGTTAATATCCTGTGAGTCAAAGTCCAGATCTCAATCATACGAAAGATTTCTGCCTGGGCTTGACAAAGGCTGTTCACTCATCTTCAACATGCAACCTGACAGAGTGTGAGCAGTTGTGCAAAGAAGAATAAGGAAAAATAGCAGAGTGGAAATGTGCAACACTAAAAGAGAGAGTCCTGAGCACGCAGACTGCTAAATACAGACTTGAAATGGGTGAACATTTATATGATCGATTATTTTGTGTTTTACATTTGTAACTAATTTAGAACACTTTATAGAGATCTGCAGCAATCCAAAGTTCCCTCCAAGAAGAAAGATTGGGGTATGAGAGACAGGTTATAGATTTATGAGGAATACTAACAAAGTAAGCTGTAGTACTAGGGTGTTGTACCATGATAGCCATTATGAATGTAGTGACAAATCAAGTAAAATGACACCTTTTATTGGCTAACTAAAAAGATTACAATAAGCAAGCTTTCGAGGCAGCTCAGGCAAGATGTAATACAGAAACTGGAGATCCCTGTGTTTATATAGACACTACCAAACAATGAGTTGGTTAGAGAGAGATAGCAGACCAGGGGCCTCATGCATAACGCTGTGCGTAGAATTCGCACTATAACATGGCGTAAGCACAAAAGCAGAAATGTGCTTACGCACAAAAAATTCCAGATGCAGGAATCTGTGCGTTCGCCAACTTCCACGTTCTTCTGCTACATAAATCCTGGTCAGCGTGAAAAGTAACACTTCTGCACGTGCCTGCTGTCCCGCCCCAACTCCTCCCAGAATTACGCCTCTTTGAATATGCAAATCAATATAAGTAGCCATTAAGATCAGCCTTGTGTGAAAAGGCAATGGCAAAGCATGGGGAAAATAGAATTTCAGCGAATACCAGGTGGAGGCAAGGAAAAATGTACTATTTGTTGGTTTAAACAGTGGTATAAACAAGAAAAGGAAGTTGATCGAGTGACATAAAGTGTCGGAGAAACTCGAAAGCTCAAGTTCACAAAGTTGCACGGTGCCCGAAATAAAAAAGAAGTTGTCACATATCAAAGGCGAGTTGTAGCCCACCGGCTGAGTGTCATATGAAAGCTTATTAGGATACAGAGAAAAAAAAATAGGCACACAGTGGGAAAAAAGCACGAAATGTCAACTATAATCTCGAAATTTCCACTTTAATCACGTAGTTTATTTTGTCATTAAAGTAGAACATCATAAACTTCATCTTAAAATTGTTTAATTCATTAGTTTCTCAAATCCCAGCGTAACTAAAGTAGCAAGTTAAATGCTTTGTTTTGTATTTGATCTTCTACAGTATGTGCTCTATGTGTGTGAATCACTATGTGCTTCTTAAACTGACTTTCTCTTCCTCCGACAGGACACAGAAACCATTACATTCATGATATTACAGCTCTTTGAATAATTAAAATACTGAGATGTATACGTGATATCATTTTCATGATGATAGGAGTTAAATCATGTTATTAAACATGGGAACACGGTGGTGCAGTGATTGTTCATGTCTCAGATGCTTGCTGCGCTGTGCGCGACCTTCAATGAAATGCTTTAGTACAGAAGTACTGTCTCTTTCAAATGTACTAACCTCCAATTCCTGTCCTTACTTTTCTTTCTCCAAATACCCGATCGGCACACAATCAGCTCTGTAATAGACGTTAAGCCATCTGTAAGCTTAGAACGCCAATTCTTCAAACCTTTTAAGGAACATTGAAATATCTTCATAGTACGTGTTTAATTATTCTATCCATCTATCCTGCCAGTGTCATGCCAGTCCCAGTAAGGATACAGCGCGAGGCAAGAACAATCCGTGAACACAGCGCAAGCTAATAGCTAGCACTGCGGCACCGTGTCCTGGCATGTTTAATTATTGACAATATAGATTATTTAAATGAAGTTAAAGTTTTATCTGTATAATATAATAAACATATTTTGCTGCATTTCATCTTAAAAATGATATCGTCATCATATGTAAATACGTGCTTTATAAATTGGCTCAGGTTGTGCAATATTATAACTGTAGTGCAAGTTTACAGTGAGGTAATTCTACTTATAAGTACAGACAGTTCTACAAGGAGCACTTCATTGAGTGCATTTATAGTTCTTGGGATGAAACTCTTTCTGAACCCCGAGGTCCGTACAGGAAAGGCTTTGAAACGTTTGCCGTGTGAAAGCAGTTCAATAGACAGCATGGCTGAGGCAGCGTGTGCTTGATGCTGTATACCGATAATTCTCTTTCACAGCTTCTGTAGATCTTTGATTCCCCACTCAGATTCAGTGATATAAATACTCAGAGTGGTGCAGTGAGAGTAATATGGAAAAAGATGAACCGCTGTGGCAACCCCTAATGGGAGCAGCTGAAAGAAGAAGAAGGTGCAGTGAGAGTAACAACGATAAAGCACTTATGGTATTTAGAATAGTTTGACCATTCTGTGGACCATTATATTGTTACTGGTTAATTACAATCAGATGCATTAAACTAATAAATAATATGCGGTTAATTTCAGTGTATTTATAAAGCCGTGTCAGGGATGTTGATCTAAAAAAGAAAGGATAACCACACAGGAACAGCAGCACTGCTTTGACGCTGGTTGCCGCCAGTCTGCAAAACCGAGTGCAGAACTTGCGTACGACAGGGTATGAGGTACCGTGGAAATGTGCGTGGCTTTACAGCAAGTTTAGGTTTTATACATCGCGATCTGAATGTGGAAACGTTCTTACGCAACATTTCTGTGCATACGCACCGTTCATACATGAGGCCCCAGATGATGATGTGATGTGAAGAGAGTAGAGAGAGCTAACAGACCTTATAGACAGCAGACAAGAAGGAGCTGATAAGAAAGCTGAACAGAAATAAGCTGAGGGAGACAGGTGGTAATAAGACTAAGCGGTGCCTCGGATCGACATACACTTTTTGAACGTACTGCTGATTTTCATCTGCTTTCAGAACTACAGGACAATTCAGGTTGAACAGTATGAAAGGCCACACTTCTCTTTGTTTTTGTATATGGCACTAGTTATAATATTCAAAGATTAAAACTTATTAAGCCTGTTTTCCTGCTTTCATGATTTGTTCTGTTTTATTTTACCCCCAGGTCTTTTTATCAGCTTGCTTAATCAAGAAATAAGTGACAGTCATACCCTGGTGAAGTCTTAAGGTAGTGGATTATAGTCCTAGGTACAAGTGCATTACAACTGTGAACTTTATATCTCTAAAGGTCAGTTAGTGTAGGAACAGACAAATGTGAGTATCGACAGAGGTGTAATTTATAACTATAATGTACATAAAAAAAATCTGTGCATTTCATAAAAGGGGATTTAAGTTGTAAGGGAAGATGTCCCCCAAAAGCCTTTATCACAATAAAACAAGATTAATCTCCTATGAACTAAGAGATGAAACAACACGCTGAAGATGTGGTAAGGGTAAACTGAGGTCAAAACCAAAAAAGCAGAATAATCAGCACAACAAAACCAAAGAGCAAGAGCAACACCTAAGTCAGAGAACAAACCTGGGTAAAAAAGAACAGAACCTGAGGTTAACTTTCTTCAAAAGACAGTTAACTATCACTTGAATGGTGTATTAATCATCCAATTTATCCACTAAGGGATTTGGAACCTGTTGTGTGCCATTGTATTTATATCAGAAGTTCCAGGGGTGTCACAAGAACGAACATGGTAATATGACAATATGCTGAAAAAATTATGCCATGTAAATAAAGAGTCCAGATTGTAATGGAAAACAATGCCCATAAAATAAAATTGAAAGTGAAAAATGTAAGTCAAAAATGAAATCCTCATGCACAAAAACCCCAAACCAGACAACAACATACATGTATGAAAGTACAAATACTACACTTAACTTTTTTAGACATTGTTAGTAAAGTTTCATCCTTTGGCTTCTAATAACAAAAACTTATTCTTTGGTATTGGTGGCCACTTCCAAGTAACATTTTTTCACATGAATGCAATATTATTATATTTGGTGCATGCATTGTGGAATTCTCTTTGAAAACCACTCTGTGAGAATCTATTGATCATTTTAGCCTCAGACCGAGGCTGAAAAGCAGCTTGTTGCTTCTTGAATTTTATATCTTGTAACTTTATATTTAATTCTTTTTTATACTTGCAGTAATGTTGTACACTCCCTGAGCACTCTATCAGCTCTTATAGTCGGCCTGGTTATTTTGTGTTGTAAGTGATTCTGGTTGTGAATTGGGATGGACTTGGGCCCCGTCCTGGGTTGTCTGTGCCCAGTGCTGCTAGATAGGCTCCGCCACCTTCAAGCCCTCAAAGGATTAGGTGGGCTTGAAAATGTATGTAGGCATTGTGGAGGACTGCCGGCTTCCCAGGCCGGTCCGCAACCCCAGGCCGCCAGGGGGAGCTCTCCCGACAGCAGGATCATGCCCCGAGGTCCAGCAGGGCGTTATGGACTCTGTAGTGTTTATACACAGCCCTGCTGGATACCTTGGGGACCACCAGGAGTCGCTGTGGGGGGACTTATGGGCTCTGTTGTGCCTTATGACCCGGGAGTACGTCACGGTCACGTGACGGGAAGGAATGGCGTGCTCCCGGGGTGAAGTAAAAGACTGACTACCCTGACCCGGAAGGAATAAGGAACTGTGGACTGCTGGGACAGGAACACCTCCGGGTCAGGGGCTATAAAAGGATGGTGCCTCAGTCCAGACACTGAGCTGTGCTGGGAGGTAGAGGAGCAAAGTGTCTGGGCGAGGAGGAGTGATTATTGTGTTTATTTAGTAGTGAAATATATGAGTAGTGTGGAGGGTGCTTTGTGCATGTTCTGTGAAGAAATAAAGAAGTCTTGGACTTTTACCTGGTGTTTGGAGTCATCCCTGAGGGTTCAAGGGAGCACTTGCACCCCCTACTGCCACAGCATGTATAATATTTGCTTCTGTAATGGATGAACCCTCCTTCCAAGAGTTTATCCATTACAGATGCTACCTGAGTAGGATCTCCATGACTCTTTAGAGGAAAAGACAGATTGAGGAAATAGATATCTTCACATAGTTCTTCTTTCTACTCTGAAATATTTCATTTTAATTCAGTTTTCCAGGACATTTACATTTTAGTAGGCTATTTAATATAACCCTTAGAGACCCAGTTGGACTACATGAAGACTTAACATTCTGAGTGATCATTCATCTGTTTTCCTTGAATTGCATGATTCAATTTTAAGGTAACAGGAAATTAAGGATATTCCTAATCGCACAAGGAGGAAACTAACCCTGGATAATAAACTGATTCACTGCTAGGCATAGTTACTGACAGAATATCACCAATCAAGCTAATTTGAAAGTGTCTGGGACACTAGAGGGAACCACAGAAAACATATATACATGGGGAGAATGTACAAGCTGCAAAGAAACAGTGAACGTGGTGGGAATTGATCTAAAATCTCTGGAGTCATGAGACAGCTGCAGTAACCAGCATGCCATCATTCCACTAAAAGCTCATTACCAGCTTGACACAGCTCTGTCCCTGACATCTCCTTGCACTGTCTTCTTTTCAGAGCCGCAGAGCTCCTAATCAATAAACAGTCCACCATTGAGAACTAGTGGGATTCCAAAATATGTTAATCCTTGCAAGAAGCATTATGATCAGGGCAGCTCAGACAATTATGGTAACAATCTAAACTTTATTTTTTTCTAGAAAGGTTGCAGAAGCCAAGCAGAAATAAACATGGAATGGGAAAAATACATCCAGTTACATTCAGTTAGGACTTTTTTGTTATGACCACAACTGAGTAGGGAAAGAGATGTTAAAAATGCCAGCAATATAGAGATGCAATAGAAGATCTGCAAAAAGGAAAAAAAAAAAACACAAAAGGAAGCATGGAAGAGCACCAGTTTTGTGTAATGAACTCAACGGCCATGCTAAGGAAGATACTGTACCTTTCAGGAATATGACTCGACTTAAAGTGAAATTGCCCACTACTTTACTACTTATTTAGAAGTTTTAAAGTATCTGATAATAACTGCACAAGGAAGTGTGGGATCTCTCTCTCTATTTCATATACTGTACAGACATAAAAGTACTTGCAAACATAAAATAATTCTGGCTACCTTCTTTTTGTGCAAATCATATTACAATCAGTAAAGTGTGAGCCAAGTAACTGTGACTAGAAGAACTGACATTCAGGGCAAGCACACATCATAATGATTGTATCCTAATTCAGTTGGAAAGGTGCTAATAAATGAGGCATGTAGACTCCCCTGCCACACCTCCAAACCCCTTTAACCAGGTAATCCATTCCTGAAAACCCCTTTGGAAAGTCAATTTTCATTATGTGATCACCTAATTAGAGGTAGTTTAAACAGAAAACATTTTAAAGTGTTATCGTCTCCCCAAAAATAACTATGCTTTTTGTTCAAATGACACCTGGCTACATGAAGACTGACTGAACTGAGTTTTTATAATAACCTTAGTCATTTAAACAACCCTTATAAGGCGATGTCCTTAATTAAATAGTTTTTAATAAAAAACTTTACCTAGACTTCTTTTCACATTCAAAGGAATATACCATCATATTTTTTCTTGGGCTTTTCAAACTAATTCACAATCTGTGTTGGAGCTGTGATGCCCAGAGGAATGTAAGAAGACTTGCAAGTAAACATATCAGAACGTGACTGTTTTGTTGTGGTAGGGTTCTTCAGTGACCCTGTGTCCCCCCCCCCCCCCCTTATACTCTTTACCAGTAACGGCGCACTGCACAATAACGTGCAGTGAATACACTTGACTTGAGCATTCCTAGTTTTCATCCTCTTTCTCTGTACATTTACCATTCGTTTGCTCAGAGGTTGATGCACTTGCTGCTTCCTGAGCAGCTCTTCTTTTCTCCAACCTAGCAGCCCGCTTTTTCTCTTCTTTCGTCTGCATCTTTTCGTGTTAAAACTGATTAAGTCAGTGTTTGTGTTGCAATTGTAGTGTAGTAAAGGACATTACAGTTTGTTTGTGCTTCTCCACTTTAAGGTCATCTGGGAGTCCACCAAACACAGCTGTTATTGGATTAGGAGTGATTGTGACACCAATAGGTCATAGGCATGCAAAGATTTTTGTCTAAAACGTTTTTTAATTTGTTGCACACCAAGAGCATGTGGCCCAGTGAGGCTAGAGCTAGATTGCAAAGTTCACAGGTTGAATCTTGCACTGGAAACATGTTGGACAATTTTAAACACAATAAATGTGCTCAATAAAAGATTCTTTCCCCAATGTACTCTGAGGTCTTTAAAAGGAGGAGACTTTAATTTTTTTTTATAAATCATAGTGATGCTATCTTCAAGACTGATCAATAATTCTTGTGGAACAGAAGAAGATGAAAGGTGAGGAAAATTGGACAGGTTCTGTTTAGCAAAGTTTCTAGCTTGAAAGTAGAGGAGGAATTGTGTTGATGAGAAGCTGTATTTGAAGCGTAATTGTTCGTAAGATGCAAAGACATTACTCTGTACAAGTCTCTAAGTGTTTTAATCCCGGACATTTTCCAGACATTGAATAGTGTATATGTTTCAAAGGGTGGAAAAAGGTGGTTGTTATGTAGAGGTTCAACAAATAAAATATCTTCTGTCTTAAAGGGCTTCCTACATTGGTTCCATATTCAGAGAGAATGAAGGGTAGATTTATAGTGTAATGATGGTAGTTTGTATTAACTAGGGCACAGAGCAAGAAAAATAAAGAAGTACTGCAAGATTGTATTTCTGTTGCAGACAAGGCATGTGGATATTCATCATTTTGTGTCGATGTCCAGGGGCCTCATGCATAACGCTGTGCATAGAATTCACACTAAAACATGGTTTACGGACAAAAGTGGAAACGTGCGTATGCACAAAAAAATCCAGATGCATAAATCTGTGTGAACAGCAACTTCCACGTTTTTCCACTACATAAATCCCGGTCAGCGTGAAAGTAACGCACGTGCACGCACCTGCTGTCCCTCCCCAATTCCTCTCAGGATTATGCCTCTTTGAATATGCAAATCAATATAAATAGCCCTTAAGCTCAGTGCTCTGTGAAAAGGCAATGGCAAAAGCATGGGACAAATAGAAGAATTTCAGTGAATACCAAGCAAGGGGTGGCAAGGAAAAACATACTATTTGTTGGTTTAAACAGTGGTATAAACAACAAAAGGAAGTTGATCGAGTGACATAGAGTGTGGGAGAAACTGGAAAGCTCAAGTTCACAAAGTCGCACGGTGCCCAAAATAAAAAAGAAGTTGTCAGATATCAAAGTCGCCGTGAAAAGGCGAATCATAGCCCACCGTCTGAGTGTCATATGAAAGCTCATTAGGGTACAGAGAAAAGAAGAAAAATAGGGACACAATGAGAAAAAAGCACGAAATGTCAACTTTAATCTTGAAATTTCATTTTAATCACTTAGTTTGTTTTGTCATTAAAGTAAAACATCATAAACTTCATCTTTAAATTGTTTAATTAACTAGTTTCTCAAATCCCATCGTAACTAAAGTAGCACATTAAATGCTTTGTTTTGTATGTGTTCTTCTATGTGCCCTATGTGTGTGAATCACTACATGCTTCTTAAACAAGCTTTCTCAAACCTCCAACAGGACACAAGATCCATTACATTCGTGATATTACAGCTCTCTGAATAATTTAAATACTGAGCTGTATACTTAATATCATTTCAGTATTCATATCATATCACTTAAAGTATAAATTAAACATGGGAACAACACTGTGGCGCAGTGATAGTGACGAACTGGCGCCCCATCCAGAGATTGTTCCTGCCTCCTGCAAGATGCTTGCTGTGCCGTGCGCGACCTTCGATGAAATAATTTACTGCAGCAGTACTGTCTCTTTCAAACGTACCAATTCCTGTCCTTCCTTTTCTTTCTCCAAGTACCCAATCACCACACAATTAGCTCTGTAATAGACTTTAAGCCATCTGTAAGTTTAGAACTCCGATGCTTCAAAACTTTTAAGGAACATTGAAATATCTTCGTAGTACATGTTTAATTATTCCATCCATCTATCTTTCCAGTGTCGTGCCAGTCCCAGCAAGAATACAGTGCAAGGCAGGAACAATCCCTGAACCGCCAGCTCTTTGCTAGCTCTGCAACACTGTGTCCTCACATGTTTAATTATTAACAACACAGATTATTTAAATTATGTTAACATTTTATCTGTATAATATAATAAACATATTTTGCTGCATTTCATCTTAAAAATATTGTCATCAGATGTAAATAAGCGCTTTATAAAATTGCACAGGTTGTGCAATATTATAACAGTATCGCAAGTTTACAGTGAGGTGATTGTACTGATAAGTACAAACAGTTCTACAAGAAATACTTGATGGACTGATTGATTGCGTTTATAGTTCTTGGGATGAAACTGTTTCTGAACCGCGAGGTCAGTACAGGAAAGGCTCTGAAGCATTTACCATATGAGAGCAGTTCAAATAGGCGGCATGGCTGAGGCAGCGTGTACTAGATGCTGTATATCGATAATTCTTTTTCTGATCAGCTGTTGTGATTCCCCACTCAGATACAGTGATATAAATACAACAAGTGGTGCAGCGAGAGTAATATGGAAAAAGATGATCCACTGTGGCAACCCCTAACGGGAGCAGCTGAAAGAAGAAGAATAAGGTGCTGTGAGAGTAACAACGCTAAAGCAGCTATGGTATTTGGAATAGTTTGGCCATTTCGTGGACCATTATATTGTTACAGGTTAATTACAATCAATTACAATGCGGTTAATTTCAGTGTATTTGATAAAGCCGCATCAGGGACGTTGATCTAAAAAACAAAGGGAAACCATACTGGAACAAAAAGTACTGCTTTGACGCTGGATGGCGCCATTTTGTAAAACCGAGCGGAGAACTTGCGTACGCCAAGCATTTAACTGGCATGAAAATGTGCATGGCTTTACACCAAGTTTAGGTTTTATGCATTGCGATGTAAGCGTGGAAACGGAGTTACGCAACATTTTTGTGTGTACGCACCATTTATACATGAGGCCCCAAGTCTTTATAGCTTGTATTTTTGCCATCCAGTAATAAAATTGAAAGTTGAGTAGTGCCATCACCCCTTCTGCTTTAGGTCATTGTAGAGTTGCCCTTTGGATGCATGGATGTTTTGAATTCCAAATAAATTAAGTTATGATTGAGTACAATTTCTTAAAAAAATATTTGTTAATGTATATGGGGATCATTTGAAATAGTTAGAGCTTTAGAAGAATGGTCATCTTAACAATGCTGATTCTCCCTGCTAACGTGACGTGGAGGGTAAACCATCTTAGTCACGTCTTGTTTAATTTGTTCCATGCAGACAGCAAAATTTTGTTGAAAAAGAGCTTTATCTTTACTTATAATATTTACCCCTAGATATTTAAACTGATCTACTAAGATAAATTGGAAGGTGTCTAGTCCAATATTATATGCTAGAGAATTCACTGGAAAGAGCATGCTTTTATTCAAATTGATTTTAAGTCCAGATATCTTTTGAAAATCTGCTTATGCTTTTAGGACTGTTGGCACAGAATTTTGAGGGTCTGATATACAGTATACAGTACCAAATCATCTGCATATAGTGATACTTTCTGTTCGAGTCCTTCTCTGAAAATCCCCTTTTTCTCTGATGTGTTTCAAAAGTATACAGCCAAAGGTTCAATGGAACCTGCAAAAGAGAAAATGCAAAGAGCAAAGGTGATAAGGGGCATCATTGTGGAGTACCACGTCCTATTTTGAAGGTATCTGAAAAAATGTTGTTAATACAAACTGAGGCTTCTGGATTAGTATAAAGTAGTTTGATTCATGCACATATGCTTGCGCCAAACCCAAATTTGTGCAATGTGGTGAATAGATAGTTCCATTCAACCATATCAAATGCCTTTTCTGCATCTAAAGATCTCTGGGGTGTTAGATATAATGGGTGAATATAATATTCACATTAAACATCAAAGGTTAGAATTTAAGTGTCTGCCTTTAATAAATCCTGTTTGGTCTTGTGATATTACAGAAGGAAGCACCTTCTCATTCCTTCCAGCTAGAACTGAATCTAGCTAGAAGAGCATCTTAACATCGTTATTCAGAAAAGAGATTGGTGTGTATGATGTACATTGTAGTAGGTCCTTGTTCTTCTTAGGAAAGATGGTAATTAATGTTTGGCGAAAAGTTTGAGGTAGAATCTTTTTGTCTTTAGTTTCTATAAATGTTGCTAATAATAATGGATCTAACTTATTTTTCTAAAATTCCACTGGGTAGCCATCAGGGCCGGCTGCTTTCCCACTTTGAAGTGGGATTATAACATTTAGTAATTATGAAAGTGTCAGAGGTTTATCCAGTTCTGCAGCACTGAGAGTATCTAGCTGTGGTGTCTCTAATGAATCAAGAAACACATTAGATGGTGTCTTATCTTCTTTAAACTGTGTACAATATAGGGACTTATAGTATTCTCTAATGTGTCAGTTACATTTTTACGGTCACAAATTTTGCCTCCATCTGTGTTGTTAATTGCTGTTATTGCATTATGGACTTCCTGTTTGTGGATTTGTTAGGTTAATATCTTATTGACCGTTTCTCTGTGTTCATAATAATGATGTTGTGATTTTAAAAAAGCTATTACATTTCTTTAGTAGTCAAGAGGTTAAATTATGATTGCAAAACCTGTCTTTTCCAATAAAGTGCTTCATTTGGAGACCTGGCGTATTCTAGATCTATTCTGGTAATTTTGCTGATTAACTCAGAAACTTTCTTGGTTTCCTGTTTATTTTTGTGAGAAAGATATGAAATAATCTGTCCTTTTCAAAATGCCTTCAGAGTTTCTCAGAGTATACCTGCTGAGACCTGTGAGTATGCACTTGTCTCAAGAAAATAATCAATTTGCTTGGATATGAATTCTGTACTGTTCTTATCAGCTAATGTCAGGTGGTTAAGATGCCAGATATACGATGAGTGTGTAGGACGTAGTAATTTAAGGTCCATGACCAATGATGTACAGGTGAGAAGAAGGAGTATACACTTAGGTTAGGATTTAAGAACATCCATGTGTCAGATAAATTATAATTTGTTACAAACTGTGTAATTATCTTTGTAGTGTTAGATGTTATTGCCATTGTATTTTGAGGATCTATTCAGATCTAGATTTTAAACACAATTAAAGTCTCCAGCCATTAAAATTTTGTTACTATTCATATTAGGGATAGGTGCAAATACATTTTGGAAGAAAGCTCCATCATTCGTGTTAGGTGCATAGATATTGATCAAAATCATTTTAGTATTAGATCATTTGTCCATCACCATGACATATCGCCCTTCAGAATCAGGTATTGCATCTGACACTATAAATGGGATAGTTCTGTGTATTAAGATTCTCATGCCCCTGGTTTTCTTTGTATAGCTAGAGTGAAAACTTTGGCCTGACCACTCTCTTTGCAACTAAAACTGGTCCTTGCCTGTAAAAATACTATCTTGTCATTTAGGCTTGTTAACTGCGAGAGTACTTTCTTTCTTTTTCATTCATGATTGAGACCCTTGACATTCCAGCTCGCAAAGTTCCCTGTTTCGTCATCAAAATATTTCTTCTGAATTTTTGTATACATTTTGAGTCTTAGAGTAAGGTAGTACATTTTACATACAATAACTTTGACATAGATTTCATATTATTGCCAGTTATGAAGCATACTGTTGTTGTACTGTTAGAAACAACATTGCTCTCTTTCTCTCCAACCCCTTACCCCCCGGGACCTCTGCAAGTGAGGCAAGCAACACTTCTCGAAGTCCAGGTCGTCTGACATGCCAAGAGAGGACTACTTATATAGTAAAATTATATCCCAAGCAGTGGTGTGAATAAGGTTAAAACAGATATCTTTTGGAGACAGAGTCCAAATACAGTAGTTTAATAATATAATCTTTATCAGTCCAAATATAATAGACCAAAGGTATGATGTTAAAGAAAACAAAAAATTGTATAAAATACTGTAAAAAGCTTGTTATTAAAACAAAGTATAACAAAAAAACAATAGCTTGTTACTTTGTGATATCCAATGTATGCAAGTAGTTAATGGAAGAAATTTCAATTTAATAACTGAAGCTTAAACATCAGACTGAGGAGATTGTTCCTCCTCCACATTATGCGACTCTTCAATTCCATCCAGTAGGGTAAATGTTAACATTATACAAAGTTATTGTCTGTTATACCTGCATTTTTAGCACTCTTTAATTTAATATTGTTTTTAATCAGTATGCTGCTGCTGGAGTATGTGAATTTCCCCTTGGGATTAATAAAGTATCTATCTATCTATCTATCTATCTATAACTGTTTATTTTTTAGTAACCAATTGGCCAAGATGTAGTCATAAGTGGCCCAAATGTGCATATAATTAATGATAGAAATATCAATATTGTGAGAGATGACCGGCAGCTTATCCCAGCCAATACATCCAGGCCGCTAGATGGAGTCCTCCCTGCAACATGGAGGTGCCCCAGATTCCCGCAGGGCATCATGGAAAATGGATTTTGGATACACAGCCCTGCTGGATACCGTGGGTGCCACCAGGGGACGCTGCAGGGAGACACAAAGATTGTTGTTTCTATTATAACCCAGAAGTACTCCTAAGTCATGGGGATGGAAGGACAGAAGTACTTCCGGGCTGAAGAAAATACAAGTCTTCATCTA
>JANRMT010062796.1:75381174-75455124 GCA_026402145.1 Polypterus bichir lapradei
ATTTGCATTTGTTTAGAGTCCTGGAGACCTCATTCATCAAGCTGCCTCCCCCATTTGGCCATGTCACAGCTGAAATAGCACTAATCCGATGAAAGGACCCCTCTTTCCCACGATTCCTGCGATCCTCCATCAGGGATGACTTTACTTAGGCAGGAAAAACAACTTGGCAGGTGGGCCATGGCACCAAGTGCCACATTTGAGTACCGAGAAGAGAAACAGAATAGGTGAAGGTTAGTATCCAATTATAACTATGATGTTACTTATGTTTTAGTGCTAATGACTAACAACAGAGATACAGTCTGTACAGTTAATCAGCAGCTCTAGTCAGGATATGCTAAACTGAAGTAGTGAGTCTTCAGCCGGGATTTAAAAGCTGAGACCGAAGGGGCATCTCTTATAGTAGCAGGCAGACCATTCAACAGTTTAGGGGCCCTGTAACTAAAAGCTCGACCTCCTATTGTAATTTTATTAATCTTTGGAATCATAAGCAGACCGGCATGTTGAGATTTTAATGTGCGCTCTGGTTTGTAAGTCATGATAAGTTCAGACAAGTAAGCCGGACCATGGCCATTTAATGCTTTATATGTTAAAAGGAGGATTTTGAAATCTGCCCTAAACTTAACCAGGAGCCAGTGTAAGGATTTAAGAACTGGAGTTATGTGTCCGTGTTTTCTTGTTCTTGTAATAATTCTTGCAGCAGCATTTTGGATTAACTGGAGGCTGTATAAAGAACAGTTTGAACATCCAGTGAACACTGCATTGCAGTAGTCAGTCCTACTAGAAATAAAAGCATGAATTAATTTCTCAGAATCCTGTTTATTTAGAAAGTCTTAATTTCCCAACATTTTTAAGATGGAAGAAACATGTTTTGGACAACTTTGTAATAAGCGCTTTAAATGACATGCTAGAGTCAAAGAGAACTCCGAGATTGTAGGCAGATTCAGCAAAATTAATGGTGATTCCAACTGAGTTAAATGATGACAAAATATTGTTGTGATCAGTGTCATTACCTCCAAAAATTTACATCTCTGTTTTATCTGTATTTAAAGGCAAGTAGTTCTCATTCATCCACTCCTTTAATTCACTAACACAACTAATTAAAGACAACATTGGAGAAACTTCATTTGATCTAAATGAAAGGTATAACTGGGTGTCATCTGCATACGAGTGAAAATTAACATAATGTTTCCTAATGATAAAACCAAGTGGAAACATGTAAATTGAGAATGGTAAAGGTCCCAGTACTGAGCCGTGCGGGACACCATATTGAACTTCTGTGTATAATGATGGAGTACCGTCAGCACATTTCTGTACATATTGGAATCGATTTGATAAATAAGAACTAAACCAAGCGAGCACAGTGCCTGTAAGCCCAACATCATTTTCTAGCCTGTGCAGTAAAATAGAATGGTCAATGGTGTCAAATGCTGCAGTTAAGTCTAACAACATAATTACAGTAGAGTTTCCTTCATCAGAGGATATCAGAATGTCATTTACAACCCACGTTAGTACCGTTTCTGTACTATGACCAGTGCGGAAACCAGACTGGAATTTCTCAAATAAATTGTAATGCGTAAGGTGTGACTGAAGCTGACTGGCAACTACTTTTTCTAGTATTTTAGATAGAAAATTTTTACATAAGAGCAAAGGAGTAAAAAGTGCATTTTTGCAGCACCTGAACTAAAGTGTTACCCCGCATTACATTACATGAACCACAGCAAATGTACAAGTGCATCTCACTGCAGCCAGCAGATCAGACCCACCATGTAGACAGACTTTCATGACCACCGTGTCTAAAACATAGCAGCATTAGCTGTGCAAATAACTAAGACAGGGATTGCACCTCACCAATGTCCAGCCCCGCCTCACATCCATCTCTGTTCCATTCTGCAGGCTGCAGTGAGGTGTCCTTGGAATTAGCACGTGGATGATTAGGTATTAGCTCCAGAGGTGTGCAGTTGCAAATCATCCCAGACTCTTTGTATTTTATGTGAATTTGCCCTATACAGGGGAAGCCAGCCTGTGTTTTAGATAATTTATTGAGTTAAACATTGTGCATATTTTCTTAGCCTTCATGTTTTCAGCTTTAATATTGCAATAATACATATAGACATCAAAATATATAATAAAAATAGCCACTTGCATTTGAAAATGTAGTGAAGTAAAAGTGAAAGTAGACAGAACATTTTATGCTTAAGTAAAGTAGAAATATTCTTAACACATATTCAAGTACTGTAATGAAGTATGTATAGTTATTACTAAGGTACACTGAATATCAATCATCAGAAACCAAATCATTAATCAAAAGTCAATGTCAAAAAATCAAAGTTCAGTTCCTAGATATGTCCTTTCCTTATCTACACTGAAAATGGCAAAGTCAGTCAGTCATTGTCCAACCCGCTACATCCTAACACAGGGTCACGGGGGTCTGCTGGAGCCAATCCCAGCCAGCACAGGGCACAAGGCAGGAACAAACCCCGGGCAGGGCGCCAGTCCACCGCAGGGCACACACACACACCCACACCCACACACCAAGCACAAACTAGGGACAATTTTGGATCACCAGTGCACCTAACCTGCTTGTCTTTGGACTGTGGGAGGAAACCGGAGCCATCCATCCATCCATCCATTATCCAACCCACTATATCCTAACTACAGGGTCATGAGGGTCTGCTGGAGCCAATCCCAGCCAACACAGGGGGCAAGGCAGGAACAAATCCCGGGGCAGGGCACCAGCCCACTGCAGTGCACACGCACACACACACACACGCACACACACACTAGGGACAATTTAGAATCGCCAATGCACCTAACCTACATGTCTTTGGACTGTGGGAGGAAACTGGAGCACCTGGAGGAAACCCAGGCAGACACGGGGAGAACATGAAAACTCCACGCAGGGAGGACCTGGGAAGCCAACCTAGGTCTCCTTACTGCGAGGCAGCAGTGCTACCACTGCTTTTAAAGGGAAGACAGGAAGTGAAGTCAGATGGGTCAGGCTCATAAGGGTCTTCAGCCATAGGCTCCAGCCCAGACGTGACATCAAAGGGGCCAGAGCCGACAAGGTCTGCCTTCATAGGCTCAGTCCCGGAAGTGACGTCAACAGGGCCAGGTGGAATTTCCCGTGGATGGTCTGCAGGAAAGGGAGAAAAAGAATCAGTGCACTCTACCGCATCCCGGTCTGAATTGTCCTTACTCATGCCCTTTAGCTGCCTCCCATGTGCACATGTGTAACAATGTATATATGTATACTGTAAAAAGGCGCTATAAAGGCTCCCGACCTGACACAGATGGACACGGAGGCACACATTTTCAGACATCATATGGTAGTATTCAGTTGATAAAATAAAAACCAACCAACCTTTATTTTATATTGGGTTTTTCCAATCATGAACACCAGTCCAAGCAGCATAAATGAAGTTTATATTTCATAAAAAAGGTCCCAGGTGGTAAGGAAATCACCAAAATGGCATGAGGTAAGGTAAGGTCCTGCTCTAAACCTTCAGACAAGAGAGGTAATCACAAATGAGATGGCTGAGGTCCTTTACAGACCAGGTCCATGGCCCTCAAGTCGATGCAAATCATCAGCAGCATGCAGGCTTACTGGCTCAGTTACAGGCACTTGGAGTTAAGGCTTGAAATGCTGAAAGGATTCTTTCAAATTAAATCCTATTTTAATGCTATGAATCAGCAATAAGCATTTGATTAAAATTAATTGAACATTTATAATTCTAAAAAGAATCTTAGAATACTATGTGTAACTGAATTAATTTTAATTTAGTCTCAAAGTTCAGTTTGTAGAAATCTTTATTGATTTTCTATTCATGCTTAATTCATTGACACCTTATTTTCTAAGCTGATATTTCCCGGAACAAAGTTGGTGGAGCTGTAATGTAAACTTTTGTGACCCCCAAGATGAAGGAACAGTTCTGTCCTAGGAAGGAAAGCAGTCAAGGACAGTCAAAGGGAACAAAAAAACAATCATCAAGAAAGTTCCAGTGGTCTAAACCAAAAACTTCAAAAACAGCCAGTAAAAAAAAAATCAATGCTTTACTGAAAAATCAGTTGATAAAGTCAGTACTGCAGTCCTAAACGTAGCTAAATATTCCTTTCACTAACTGAGGTACTGACTGCAAAAAAAGGCAAATTCACATATAATACAAAGTCAAAGGCTTTATAGCAAGACTATAAGAGAAAACAAGTTAAATCGCAAACCAAAACTTAAGGTCAAAAAGCTGAGTTTGTTTCAAGAACCAGAAATCAAAAGAATTGCAAGTTTTTATGTTTTGTTCAATCTTGGGGCGGAGTGGTGGGTCCGAGGCTACAGATTTGCACTGGCAATCTGAAGGTTGCTGGTTTGAATCCCGTAAATGCCAAAAGTAACTTCTTTTGTCCATGAGCAAAGCCCTTAACCTACAATTGCTGCATCCTGGGTATGACGTTAATCTGCATCCAGCCCTGTATGTAGGCCCTCCAACCTGCAGGGAGAAACCTGGTGGCTGGTGGCAGAATTGGCACTCCAGCCACCATAAAAAAAACTCATACTGGTTACATTCTATCTGAACTAGTGTGGTGCTGAGGTTGGGTCCTAATCTGGGATCCTGAGTTGGTTTGTCATATGGTGGGTGCGGCAATAAGCTGTATCAGTGCATGCTCCTAACCTCTCTCTCTTGGATAAAAAAATGGCCATCAAGAAGACCGTTCTATTCTTTGCCAACTAACAACTGTGATGCTAAAAGCCAATCTTTAAGCACCAAGGACCTACATCATGGCAACAGAATCCACAAAATGGCAGTGCACATCATCAAAACAAAATGGCACCTAAAAACAATATAAATAAATAAATCTATACTAATAAAAGGCAAAGCCCTCACTGACTGACTGACTGACTCACTGACTCACTCACTGACTCATCACTAATTCTCCAACTTCCTGTGTAGGTAGAAGGCTGAAATTTGGCAGGCTTATTCCTTACAGCTCACTTACAAAAGTTAAGCAGGTTTCATTTCGAAATTCTACACGTAACGGTCATAACGGTCGACAACGTCCGCCATGTTGAACTTTCTTATTTATGGCCCCATCTTCACGAAATTTGGTAGGCGGCTTCCCTGCGCTAACCGAAACCGATGTACTTACTTATTTCGATGGTATGACGCCGCTGTCGTCCGCCATATTGAACTTTCCAACTTCCCGTGTAGGTAGAAGGCTGACCCCGTCTTCACGAAATTTGGTAGGTGGCTTCCCTGCGCTAACCAAAACCGATGTACGTACTTATTTCGGTGGTATGACGCCACTGTCAGCCACCATATTGAATTTTCCAAACGTCACAAATTCTCCAACTTCCCGTGTAGGTAGAAGGCTGAAATTTGGCAGGCCCATTCCTTACAGCTTACTTACAAAAGTTAAGCAGGTTTCATTTCGAAATTCTACGCGTAACGGTCATAACGGTCAACAACGTCCGCCATATTGAACTTTCTTATTCATGGCCCCATCTTCACGAAATTTGGTAGGCGGCTTCCCTGTGCTAACCAAAACCAATGTACATACTTATTTCAGTGGTATGACGCTACTGTCAGCCGCCATATTGAACTTTCCAACGTCACTAATTCCCCAACTTCCCATGTAGGTAGAAGGCTGAAATTTGGTACTTATTTCGGTGGTATGATACCACTGTCGGCCGCCATATTAAACTTTTAGCGGAAACCGATGTACGTACTTATTTCGTTGGTATGACACCACTGTCGGCCGCCATATTGAACTTTCCAACGTCACTAATTCTCAAACTTCCCGTGCAGGTAGAAGGCTGAAATTTGGCAGGCTCATTCCTTACAGCTTACTTACAAAAGTTTAGCAGGTTTCATTTCGAAATTCTACTCGTAATGGTCATAACGGTCAACAACGTCTGCCATGTTGAACTTTCTTATTTACGGCCCCATCTTCACGAAATTTGGTAGGTGGCTTCCCTGAGCTAACCGAAACCGATGTACGTACTTATTTTGTTGGTATGACACCATTGTCGGCCACCATATTGAACTTTCCAACATCACTAATTCTCCAACTTCCCATGTAGGTAGAAGGCTGAAATTTGGCAGGCTCATTCCTTACAGCTTACTTACAAAAGTTAAGCAGGTTTCATTTCGAAATTCTACGCGTAATGGTCATAACGGTCAACAATGTCCGCCATGTTGAACTTTCTTATTTATGGCCCGATCTTCTCGAAATTTTATAGGCGGCTTCCCTGCACTAACCGAAACCAATGTACGTACTTATTTCGGTGGTATGATGCCACTGTTGGCCGCCATATTGAACTTTTCAACAGTCTTTGTTACTTATGGGCCCATCTTCAAGAAATTTGGTACACGGGTTCCCAACGCTAACTGAATCCTACTTATATACATATATATGTCCATAGCCTGCAGCTCGGTCACCGTGTGAGGTGGCGTTGGGTCCCCCATCCCAACGCCTCCCACGTTGTTGGCTGCCTGCCTATATAAGACCGTCCGTCGCTCCAGTCTCTACATTCCCTTCCTTGCTTCGCCACGGGATTCACATCTCCCTACTGATGACTACAGCCTTTTTGTTTAATCTACGGCTTCTCCGCTGTTTTATTGTTTATTACAATTATAGTTATTGTATAGGTATTTTAGACTTACTTTACATTGCTCGGGTACCCATTTCCTTTATCATTCCAACCCCCATTACCATGTCTATCAAGGTGATCACTATCGATCAAAGAACTGTCACTTACTGAGTGGTTTCCATGCCCGGAGATGGCAGCTACCTTTTCCATTCTCTTTGTTACATATTGCACGGCCATATCAGACTCACTCTTGATATCCGGAGGAACATTGTGTCTTATGTATTGAATGACTGGGACAGGTTCAAGGTGTGGACTGATGACGGTACAGGAGATAATTATACTACACAGGAGCACTATAAGAGTGAAATGCTTAAGCCCTTCACCTATGGTTCTGCATGTGAGTTGATGGCTGCCGCTGAATTGTTCGGTTGTCGCTTTCAAGTGTTCCGAAATAGACAAATATTTTACACCTTTCGACAACCGCCAATGCCTCTTAAACATCTTAGATTCACAGGTGACGATTTCAGTAGTGGACACTTTGATGTTTATGAGTGTTTAAACTCTCAAAAGCTGGATGTGATTTTATCAATTAAACCGGTTGTGTGCTTACAACGCTTGACAGATGCCGAATGTCACTTCAACACAACAAATCCTGCAAATACTATCGTAATTGAAACAAACCATGAAACTCAAACCGATTATGACAGCAGCAATCCAAGCTGTGAGATTTGAGACAAGATTACTGTTCACATGGCCAACTGTAAGTTACATGCTCAAGAGTAAGCTCAGCGCACAGCTTGGTCATGTTACAACCGGAGGGCCGAACTGACAACATGGTATACAAAGAGATCCTTAACAAATAATTACTGGCATATTTTCCCTCAGTTTAAAATGGTTAAATTTTCTTCTTAATAAAAATTTTAAGGCAGTACTTTGCCGCTGCGAAGCACGGGTATTTTGCTAGTGATAAATAAAATTCAACTTCGAAATTAAGGCTCAGACAAAGAAAATGAATTCCGCAAAAACAAAATGACACCTAGAAAAGACCAGAAAAAGTAAAACAGACTCCATTCATAACAATGAAACTCAATTCAAAATCAGTTCTAGAAGTAGTAGTTTATGTCCACCTGGGATGCTGCATACTCTATTCTACTTGTTGTGCCTTAAATTGAAAAGATCTATTTTAATAGGAATCTGGAGATAATGTGTATTGAGAAATAAATTTGGGTTTGTTATCTTTCATCAAACTCCTAATCATAAATAAAAAATTATAGTTGAGAAACGGTTACTTTTGTAAATCTAGCCAATAAGTACAAAGAAAGGACCCATCCATCCATTTTTTAGCTGCTTATCTGCCCAGACCTCCCCGTTTTTCAAACAACACCTGAAACTATTCTGGGGAGATACAGTGGCATTCACAGGTCAGGCAAGATATAACCTCTCCAGGGGCCTCATGCATAACGGCGTGCATAGAACTCACACTAAAACATGGCCTATGGACAAAAGCGGAAATGTTCGTATGCACAAAAAAAATCCAGATGCATAAATCTGTGTGTTTGCCAACTTCCACGTTCTTCCACTCCATAAATCCCGGTCAGCGTGAAAAGTAACGCATGTGCACAGCGCCTACTGCCCCACCCCAACTCCTCCCAGAATTATGAAAATCAATATAAATAGTCCTTAAGCTCAGCGTTTTGTAAGGCAATGGCAAAAGCACGGGGGAAAATAGAAGAATTTCTGGAAATACCAAGTGGAGGCAAGGAAAAACGTATTATTTGTTGGTTCAAACAGTGGTATAAACAACAAAAGGCTGATCGAGTGACATAGAGTGTCGGAGAAACTAGAAAGCTCAAGTTCACAAAGTCGCACAGTACCCGAAATAAAAAAGAAGTCATTAGATATCAAAGTCACCGTGAAAAGGCAGGTGGTAGCCCAATGTCTGAGTGTCATATGAAATCTTATTAGGGTACAGAGAAAAAAAAATAGGCACAGTGTGGGAAAAAGGCATGAAATGTCAACTTTAATCTCAAAATTTCCACTTTAATCATGCAGTTTATTTTGTCATTAAAGTAGAACATCATAAACTTAAAATCATTTAATTTACTAGTTTCTCAAATCCCATTGTAACTATAGTAGCACGTTAAATGCTTTGTTTTGTATTTGATCTTCTATGTGCTCTACATTCATGATATTACAGCTCTCTGAATAATTAAAATACTGAGATGTATACTTGATATTTTCCTGATGATAGAAGTTAAAGCATGTTATTAAACATGGGAACATGGTGGCACAGTGATTGTTCATGCCTCACACAAGATGCTTGCTGTGCCATGCACAACCTTCAATGAAATTGAAACAGTACTGTCTCTTTCAAACATACTAACCCCCAATTCCTGTCCTTACTTTTCTTTTTCCAAATAAACAATCGCCACACAATCAGCTCTGTAATAGACATTAAGCCAACTGTCGTAAGCTTAGAACGCTGATTCTTCAAAAGTTTTAAAGAACATTAAAATATCTTCATAGTACATGTTTAATTATTCTATCCATCTATCCTTCCAGTGTTGCACAAGTCCCACCAAGAATACAGTGCGAGGCAGGAACAATCCGTGAACGGAGCACCAGCTACTCACTAGCGCTGTGGCACCATGTCCTCACATGTTTAATTATTTACAATATCGATTATTTAAATTAAGTTAAAGTTTTCTTCTGTATAATATAATAAACATATTTTGCTGCATTTTATCTTAAAAATGATATTGTCATCATATGTAAATAAATATATAAATATTATAAAGGGGCTCAGGTTGTGCAATATTATAACTGTATCGCAAGTTTACAGTGAGGTAATTGTACTTATAAGTACAAACAGTTCTACAAGGAGCTCTTGATGGACTGATTGAGTGTGTTTATAGTTCTTGGGATGAAACTGTTTCTGAACTGCGAGGAAAGGCTGTGAAGCATTTGCCATATGAGTGCAGTTCAATAGACAACATGGCTGAGGCAATGTATGCTTGATGATGATGATGATGATAGATATTTTATTAATCCCAAGGCACTCGCCACAACTGTCTGGTAGAACATCTGCAGCATCTTACTGCAGATGTTGAAGGATGCCAACCTTCTCAGAAAGTATAGTCTGCTCTGACCTTTCTTACATAGAGCATCAGTATTGGCAGTCCAGTCCAATTTGTCATCCAGCTGCACTCCCAGATATTTATAGGTCTGCACCCTCTGCACACAGTCACCTCTGATGATCACAGGGTCCATGAGGGTCCTGGGCCTCCTAAAATCCACCACCAGCTCCTTGGTTTTGTTGGTGTTAAGATGTAAGTGGTTTGAGTCGCACCATTTAACAAAGTCTTTGATTGGCTTCCTGTACTCCTCCTCCTGCCCACTCCTAATGCAGCCCACAATAGCAGTGTCATCAGCGAACTTTTGCACGTGACAGGACTCTGAGTCATATTGGAAGTCTGATGTATATAGATTGAACAGGACCGGAGAAAGTACAGTCCCCTGCGGCGCCCCTGTATTGCTGAACACAATGTCAGACCTGCAGTTCCCAAGACGCACATATTGAGGTCTGTCTGTAAGATAGTCCACAATCCATGCCACCAGGTGTGAGTCTACTCCCATCTCAGTCAGCTTGTCTCTAAGGAGCAGAGGTTGGATGGTGTTGAAGGCGCTAGAGAAGTCCAAAAACATAATTCTTACAGCACCACTGCCTCTGTCCAGGTGGGAGAGGGATCGGTGTAGCATATAGATGATGGTATCCTCCGCTCCCACCTTCTCCTGGTATGCGAACTGCAGAGGGTCGAGGGCGTGGTGGACCTGTGGCCTCAGGTGGTGAAGCAGCAGCCGCTCCATGGTCTTCATCAGATGTGACGTCAGAGCAACAGGCCGGAAGTCATTCAACTCACTAGGACGTGATACCTTTGGGACAGGGGTGATACAAGATGTTTTCCAAAGCCTTGGGACTCTCCCCTGTTCCAGGCTCCGGTTGAAGATGCGCTGTAGAGGACTCCCCAGTTCCAACGCACAGGCCTTCAGCAGTCGTGGCGATACACCATCTGGACCCGCTGCTTTGCTGGCACGAAGTCTTTTCAACTCTCTGCTCACATGGGCTGCTGTAATTGTGGGTGGGGATGTCTCACCTATGCTGGTATCAGCAGAAGGATGGTTGGAGGATGCAGTACTCCAAGGTGATAGTGGGTTAGATGCTGTATACCGATAATTCTCTTTCTGATCAGCTGCTGTAGAGCTGTGATTCACCACTCAGATACAGTGATCTAAATACTCCGAGTGGTGCAGTGAGAGTAATATGGACAAAGATGATCCGCTGTAGCAACCCCTAACGGGAGCAGCTGACAGAAGAAGGTGCAGTGAGAGTAACAACGGCTAAAGCAGCTATGGTATTTAGAATAGTTAGACCATTCTGTGGACCATTATATTGTTACAGGTTAGTTACAATCAGATGCATTAAACTAATAAACAATATGCGGTTAATTTCAATGTATTTATAAAGCCGCGTCAGGGATGTGGATCTAAAAAAGAAAGGGAAACCACACTGGAACAGTAGCACTGCTTTGATGCTGGGTGCTGCCAGTTTGCAAAACCGAGCGGAGAACTTGCGTATGCCAGGGTTGTAGCAAGCGTGAAAAAGTGTGTGTCTTATAAAACCTAAACGCCAGGTTTAGGTTTTATACATCCCACTTTGAGTGTGGAAATGGGAATACGCAACTGTTTATACATGAGGTCCAAGTGTATCCCGGGTCTGCTCAGAGGTCTTCTCCTGGTTGGACATGCCTGAAATACCTCCAGATGCCCAAACCACTTTGTCTGGCTTACTTCTTTCAATTTGGAGGAGCAGCAACTCTGCTTTGAGCATCTCCTGAGCTCAGACACCCTGTGAAGAAAAATAATTTCCACCGCTTGTATCTGCAATCTGCCCACAGCTTGTGACCATAAGTTAGGGCAGGGACATAGTTCAACCAGTAAATTGAGAATTTTGCCTTTTAGTTCAGCTCTCTTTTGTCCATAACTGTCTGGTACAACATCCACATGACTACAGCTGCTGTTCCTATCTTCCTGTAGATCTCCCACTCCCTTCTTCCATCACCCGTGAACCAATCCCAGGAACATTTAAAGTTCTCCACTTGAGACAGCACCTCATGCCCAGCACAGTTTCCAGCTAAGAACCATGATCTCGGACTTAGAGATGCTGATCCTCAGTGTAAATTCAAGCCACCCCAGTGCATGTCTAAGAGCACAGAACAATGAAGCCAGCAGGACCACATCATCTGCAAAACCAAAAAGAAAAATATGTATCCAATCTCAGATGTGTTGTGAATTGCATTAATCTCTAACTTATTATGGTAATGTTATCATTTTTTACTATTTATTGCATCCAATTTATACTTTCACTTACATTCATTTCTCAGTGGTTTGTTGTAATTGAAGTAAGTAGAACGATTGGGAGAGCATGGGGGGGGGGGGGGGGGGGGCATGAGGGTGCTGGAAAGGGGTGTGTGGCGCTCCTGATATCTATGCAAAAGGACGACGGTCCAGTCTTTAGAGTCCTGGTGCTTCCTGTCTTGCTATATGGTTGCGAGACATGGATGATATCCAATGAGATGAAGACTGGACTCCTTTGGTACTGCGACTCTTCGGAGAATCCCTGGTTTGACTTTGTGTCGAATTAGCGGTTGCTCACTGTTATGTCAGTCAGTCATAACAGTGTCAGTTATGTCACTATGGCCATGTTGCACGATTCCTAGAGGGTGATCCCGCTCACAGCATCATCATTGTTGAGGACCCGAGCAGCTAGACCAGGCCAAGTGGTTACCCACGTAACACAGATAGATGGTCATTTCTGGAGGGTGGGAACTGGACCACGTGTCAGCCAGGGGGGTTGCCACGACATAGCAAAGCTGTTTCATTGTGTTGGGGGTGCGGCAAAGTGTTGTACCAGTGCATCTTCCCCAGCCTAACCTGTTTTGTATCATCTTTAACGTCATGTTTATTTTAATGGCAGATACCATTAGTTGTGTTGTCGTCCTGGCTGCATTTGTGTGTGACGTCATCTACCCAACAGGATTAAAGGGTCACCCATTTGAGGTTGTGGATTTTCTAAAGACTTGTGTTTTCTTTCCTAGTTGTCTGGTTAAAGAACTCTAGCCTGTCATTTTTCTGACTTTTATGATGGTTTAATTGCTTCTCCCAGTCATAATCTTTGATTTCCTTATCACCATGTTTTGTCCTCCAGTGCCTTATCCCTTTTCCTGTGTCTGTTACCTTTGTAAGCACAAGAGAATGCAGTGCACAGTGGTGACCTTAAATGTCACTGCACAATAAACAATACTCACCTACGCACACCCAGTTGGTAACTGTAGCAAAAAAGACGCAAGAACCACAATATGATAAAGTCCAATACAAAACAAGATGGTGTAAACAAAATGTAAAAAAATTATATTTTTTTATATGTTATTTACTAAATATACTTAGTAGAGATAGCCAAGAAAATGTTTTTATTCTCATATTTTTATACAGAATGGAGAGAAAAAAATATCATATATGAAGACAATTCTGTCCAATGCTGTATAGTTTCAAATTGTGTGAAAAACATCCATGGTGTAGATGCCATTTGGGCTGGATGGACATCCCGACCAGGAGAGGGGATGGTTCCTTACCCGGATGGGAGGACCAAAAGGGATGGACGGACAGCTCACTAGGAAAGAAAGACGTCGCTGGAAGAATTTTTATTCCTCCAGCATGCTAAATCTAAGCAGCCCCAGATGTTGATGCCCGCTAGGAAACCAGCAAGGCATGCCGGGAGATGTACTTCGGCAGAGCAGACCTGCTGGAGTCACTGGGGGCCACAAGAGGGTGTTGCAGGGAGACAAGCTCCCTGTTAAAATGGATTTTCGTGTGACTTGGAAGTACTTCCATCGGGCAATCACCCTGGCACTGAAATAAAAGGGGCCGCACTCCCTTATCTTGGCGAGTCGAAGCTGGGAGGTAGTGGAGTAATGCTTGAGTGGAGGAGGGCAGTGCAGTAGGAAGGAGGTATTGTGGAGAGAAAACCTGTGTTTTGTGCTTGTGTTACATTTTGGAGGTATTTAAAATAAAAACCTTCCATTATTTGAACCCAGGACTGTGCTTGTAAGTTTGTGTTGAGGATTGGGCATACTGACGTCCGGGTTTCCATCACAATGGAAAATAGAAAAATAAAAATGTAACTCATGGCACATAATCCACTTAGCAAGCTGTATGCTCCAAATGTGTCCAAACATATGTATTTTTTGCTAAACATTGTTAAATAGTGTAGAGTTGAGTGAGAAGGCATAATGGGTCCCATAAGAGTTGGCGTGCCAACTGAGCAAACACTGTTTGATTTGTAATACACAAATAAACCAGACTTAACAGATGAATGGTGACGATTCCATACAGAAATAGGCAATAGCAGCTTGTCACCCTCCACCCTTTAAACAAGAATCATGATTTGGAAGAGTTCCAGACAGTCAGACACTCAAATCCAAATGTGATGCCACTTTCTGGGAAAGTGTCACTTTATTACGTCTGGACCAGAAGGGACAGAGCTTCTCAGGGTCCATTGTCCTCAAGGGATGGGTTTTCAGTGCTATAAGGAAAAAAGTAGACAAGACTGCTAACGACAATGTTTCCTCTCATCCCGGGGTACTTTACATGAGCCTAGAAAGCAACCTTCTGTCACACATGTGTGACAATAGTTACTTGGGGAATAATCCATGAACATCATAAACATAAAACTCTACTTTCGTAGAATTTACTTTTCAAATTGACAACAGGAGTTTTGATCAACAAATGAGGGGGAGAGGCGGGGCTTCAATCCAAAAAGTCATTTGCATGAGGCTTTAGTTTTCTGTTTTTGATGTGCGCCAAATATTCCAGAAGAAAGAGGACCATCATTGACCACAAATAAAAACATTCAGTTTAACAAAATACAAATAAATGATTTTGCAGTGAGAGACTAATATTTAGTGAACTGTGAAAAGTGTCAGATCCCCCACATGAAGGTGTCATTACCAGTAAGAAGCTAAATAAAGTACAATAAGCCAGGAAACCTCAGCATCCTGCAGACACAAATGTTGCTTCACCATCATTTCCATCATTTTTCTGTTATGGTTCCATTGTGCTTGATGCTTTGAACTAAAGCAGGACTCACGCTAGGCCCCCATTATCACCTCCTTGATCTGTACTGCTCCTCTCAATTACTGCAGACACTCCTTCTGTCTTCACCCAGGGGGCTTTTTTTGGTTTCAAAAAGATAATACGCTTAATGCATTAGTAACAAGCACAAAGAGAATCAAAGCACCAAAAAATCTGGGTATTTCAGCAAAGCCAAAGTGATAGTAATTCTACAAAAAGCAAAGGGAAAAAACAAGCTAAAATACACATTTCAGGGTGAACCTGTGCATTTAAAAGAAGTTGTATTTTTACTGTCTGTACTGAAAAAAAAATCAAGAGCATGTGCAGGGAAGCACTGGAAAAAAGTAAGCCAAAAAGTCAAATGAGTATCAGTGATAGAAGCCCATTGAGGAAGAAGAAAAATTATTTAATTGACTTGGCCGTAAGGCTAAGTCACCGAAAAAACAAAATCCTGTGAAGCTTATGAAATTAACGATACATTAATCCTGTATATTATGGCCTTTAGGGTTCACCGACAAAAGCGCGATAGACATATGAGCGCCGACAAAACCGCGACGGACAAATGAGCGCCGACAAACCCGCTAACTGGTTTTCGACAAATGTGCGCCGACAAAATTGGCACGACAAAATCGCGTGAGAGGCCAAGAGAGTGGGACGCGTACGTGCGCATTATGTACACATTATGTGCTAGGTTATAACTGTTATAACTGCTGATGGCATGCCGCGAACAAATAACTCAGTCGAGGGTTGGCATAACGCGTCGTATACAAAGCGGAATTACCAGCAGTCAGGCAGCCAGCAAGTCTAAATATGCTCAACTATCAAGACGTCTTGCTGCAATTCTTCCTACATATGCAGGGCGTGATCTTAAGGACTATCTGCGTGCCATGTCTCATAATATTGACTTCTAAAATAAACATTATTATATATGCTTTAAACTAGTAATTCATATTTAATGAAACTTTCGCGATTTTGTCGGTGCGATTTTGACGCTGCATTTTAATCACGCTATTTTGTTGGCGCTCATATGTCTATCGCGTAAATGTCGGGTCACAGGCCTTTAGCACCACTGTCTCACAGCGTCAGGGTCTTAAGTTAAAATCTGCCCCAGATGCTGTCCGAATGGAGTTTGCATTTTCTTCTGATGTCTGTGTAGATTTTTCTCCCACAACTTTAAATATGTAGAGTGGATTCAGAAAATGTTCAGCCTGTTCCATTCTCTGCACATGTTATTGTGCTGTAGATTTAATTTAAAAGGGATAAAATTGTCATTTTTCCCCATCAATCTGCACCCAGTAACCCAAAATGACAAAGTGAAAACTTGTTTTCAGAAAGATTTGTACACTTATAAAAAATCAACACTGAAATCTCTCATTCAGGATTCACACCCTTAGTTCAGTACCTTATAGAAGCCCCATTGGTAGCAATTATAGCTTTGAATTCTTGGGAAAGTCTCTGCAAGTTTTGCACACCTGGCTTTGAGCCCCTTATCCCATTCTTTCTGGCAGATCCTCTCAGATTGGATGGGACGTGTCGGTAAACTGCCATCTTCAGGTGTCTCCACTGATGTTCTATGGGGTTTAAGTCTGGGCTTTGGCTGGGCCACTCAAGGACATTCAGAGACCTGTCCCATAGCCCCTCCAGCATAACTTGGCTGTAGGTTTCGGGTCATTGTCATTTTCAAAGATTGAACTGTCGCCTCAGTCCAAGGTCACCTGCACCCTGCAGCAGGATTTGTTTCAAGGGTCTGGCTGTATTTGGCTGCATTCATCCTTCCCTCAGTTCTGACCAATCTCCCTGTCCATCCCTGCCGCTGCAAAGCACCCCCCAACAAAATAATGCTGCCACAACCAATGCTTCACCATCAGGATGGTATAGACAGGTGAAATAGTTGGAGTTGTGCCCAAAGAGTTCAATTTTTGTCTCATCATACTAGAGAAGCTCACACTTTCAGAGTCTGTTGAATGCTGTTTGGCAAATTACAAGAGGAAATTAGCCACAGTATCATATGCATCTGTCCTTCTGACAAGTTGTCCCACCTCAGCAGTGGGGACTTCTGGAGCTCTATTAGAGTGACCATTTGGCTCTTGGTCGTCTCCCTGACCAAGGTACTTCTTACCTGCTTAAACTATATGGCCAGTTGGTCAACTCTAGAAGAGTCCTGGTGGTTCCAAACTTCTTTTGTTTCCCAATTATTGAGGCCATTGTGCTCCTGGGAACACTCAAAGGTTTAAAAATGGTTTTATCCCCTTGCCCTGATCTGTGCCTCATCACAAGGTCCACAGGGAGTTCCTCAGACTTCATGGCTTGGTTTTTGTCCTGATATGTTGTGTGGATTCTTATATATGCAAGGGTGTGCCTTTCTAAATGATGTCCAATCAATTCAGTTTGCCACAGGTGGGCTCCAATCAAGTTTTAGCAGCATCTGAAGGATAAGTAAAGTAAGCAGGATGCACCTGACCACAATTTGGAATGCCACAGCAAAGGGCCTGACTAATTCATCAGAGATTTCAGCATTTGATTTTTAATAAATTTGCAAACCTTGTTGAAATCATGTTTTCACTTTGTCATTATGGGTTATTGAATGTAGATTGATAGCCAAAAATGGAACATTTGTCTACTTGAAATTAAATCTACAAAATAAAAAAGAGTGAAGAAAATACAGGGGTCTGAATACTTTCTGAATCCACTGTATATGCATTAGGCCAGCTGGCAGCTCTAAATTGTGTACCCAGTAATGAAGTGGCCAGGATTCACTCCTGCCTTGTACCAGATGCTGCCATTATAGGCTCTTGGCATATGAGACTGAATTGAAGTTTATAGGTTCAATAATGGTTTGAATGAGCCAGAATATTTCATAATCTGAAGCATAGTAAGTGGTTTATTTCTGTATGCACAGCACTGACTCGTTTCTCACTAAAGCTCTGACATCTTTGACGTCATTGTACTCTGTAACAGTAAAGATAACATGCAAATCCTCCGTGACTACAGCATCTCTATTTATTTGACACCTGCTGCTTCAAATTCAGAATTTTTTGGTCAGTTCCTCTCGCCTAGTCCTGCCGATGGACATACTTTAGACCTCAGGGTTTCTTAAGAAAAAGTACCTTGATTTACCTGATTAATGCATGAAGACAAAGGTTTTGCTTATTTTCTAATGCAGTGGAAGACTTTGACATAATCAAAACATTAGGCTAGCTTGCAATTATTTTTCTTTAAAGGAGTCAAAATCAAAAATCAGAAAAACCAAAACCAGAGAGTGAAATGAAAAGAATGACAAAAGTAAAATCCTAATTCAATTATTCGACAGTCTTCTACATTGACATTGATTTTCTTAGCAGATGTTTTTTACAAAAAGAGGTCAACATAAGGTTATTGATCTCAGAGTAGATTTACAATAGTGAAATTAAATTTGTGTTGGATGCTGTTGTCTTTGCCCTTCTGAGTATTTGCAATGGCGAGACATGTGCAGACGCCGACTTTACATCTTCTTATTACAACAACCTCAGATGCCTGAGGGACAGCCTTCATTTTGAAAATATCTCTCACATGCAAGAATGTGGCATTGTATGCAGATGTTAACGGAAAGCAGTTTCCCATCACTCATGGTCAAGATGTTGGTCACTATCAGGTCTCCTGGAACACACAAATGGTCATGTAGGGTTATATGAAGTAAAGTTCTTTGATGAAGAGTCATACAGTGTCTTACACAAGACACAGAGAAACAATGAGGACCTTTTTGGTGTCAAACCATTCTTTACTGATAACATTGATTATTGTGATGCATGGAGTGGACCTTGGATTACTACTGAAGTCATTGCAGCAGCAATTGGAATTACTTTTTATTATAGTATGTCGCTTTTACAGCAAAAAGTACCATATGTGCATCATGGTTATGGAACAACTGAGTATTTGATAAATCCTGTTATGGGATTTCCATTTTTTATTTGTTCTGATAGAACATCCAGTTTTTTGCCTTGGTAGAGCTAATGCACAAATCTGAGCAAAGAGGAGATGGTTCTGTAATATTCCAGGGAGGTCATCTTACATTGAAGTTACTAAGAGATTACATTCTGTTTTGTTAAATAAAATACTTAAAAAATATAAAAGAGGTCAACATAATCATGTAAATATCATTCTGGGGAACTCTTTGGGAACAGGTGTTACAGGACAAGGGTACAAAACTGATCATGACAAGTGGAGCGCTCAGAACAAGTTACAATTCAGAGGTTACAAATACCAAATATCAATTAGATAGAAATTCACCAAACAAGAGGATCTACAAACATTTAAACACATTGAGGGAGCCAGAGTTTCAAAGGAA
Source organism: Polypterus bichir lapradei (assembly GCA_026402145.1). NCBI lineage: Eukaryota > Metazoa > Chordata > Cladistia > Polypteriformes > Polypteridae > Polypterus > Polypterus bichir. The sequence continues at coordinate 75,400,266 of JANRMT010062796.1, forward strand.
GGTGGGCAGCTCATTCCACCAGCTTGGAGTTACACATGAAAACATTTAAGATTTTCTGCCATGCAGAGGTGGCATCAGCAGATGTCAATTATAAGCATGCCTGAGTGCGCAGGACTTCATGAGTGTTGCCACACACGTACAGTAGGTGCTGAGCCATTACCTAAGGATTATGGATTTGAATTTAATACATGCTGCTACAGGGAGTCTGAAAACAGGAGTGTCTTGTACCCACCTCGGCTTGTTGAGCACCAGACATGTCATTGCATTTTAAATCATCTGCAGCAGCTTGGTGTTACACCCCAGTACTACTGCCAGCAAAGAGTTGCACATTTTCTGCTACTGAAACTTTGAATATTCCAAATGTACAATTTAATCTACCCATAGCTTAATTTAGAATATGGAAATGCTATAATTCTCTTCTTTAAGTACAAAATGGCACCAGTGACGTCAAATGCAGACAAGTGCTAACGGCATGTCCCAATGATGCTACCTTTGTAATGCCTGAAATGTAAATTGAGTCAGCACAATAAATAAAACTTCTAATGATAATAATAGGCTCTGTTTAAAACAAAACAAAATGACATAAAAAGCTAAGCACCTCTGCCAAAATATAATATGCATTGCCTCTCATTTTTAATTTTTCTAAATAAATCGTGACTGTTTTGACCATTCTATATATTCAAAGATCAATTCAGAGAAGGGAAACAAGTGATAGAGGCAAATTGTTTCTGACAGTGATGGGCAGGTGACCTCACCTCTTTGGGGACCATCCACCTAACACACGGAACATAACACAGGCTTATAAACAGACACATAAAACATGAAAAATCCTGCAAATCATAAACAAAACAAATAACAATACATAGAAATAAATACAAAATGTACAACCAAGACACGGGACAAGCATTTAACAATATAACAATCCCATAAATAACGACTTCAAAGGACACAACCCTAACAATGAGCGCATATACCCTAACAACAGAGCGCTCAGAAGTTGTGGTGAGGTTGAAAACCAACCTGGTAAATGAAATGGATTAAAAATTATTAATCAACAAAGCATAGGCAAATTGACACAAACGGATGTCAGAATCAGACTAAGTGACACAAAAAACATCCCAAAATGGGTGTAAGATTACCAGACTCAATGCAGAAAAACATATAAAAAATTAGAAATAAGAATCCATTCCTAACAAATATTAAATGCAGCTGAGGACAAACTTAAAGGAATGCACCTAAAACATCAGACATATGCTAACTAATACCATAGCAGAGTGCTGAGGTGGACAGGAGATGCTCAGGTAACTGCGGTCCTAATGATTGTAGCACCTGACAGTCATAATTCATAACAAGGCCCTTTCCCTGAGAACTCTGGTTCAAGAAAAATGGATAAACACAAAATTAAATGTAAACAAGTCAAATGTAACACTGGTCAACAAGCATGTTGCTTCTGGGATTGTTTCACCTGTACTTTAACAAATTTCACTTGCTGACTCCAAATCTGAAAACCATTTTCATCTAACACATCCTGTTTTATTTAATTATAATGTTCCATGTCTTGGACAACTAGGGTGACTGGGCAGTAAAGGTGGATAACCATTTTGATAAATAGTGGTAATTCCACTAGGGATGCAATAGAGATAAACAAATTTGCCACATGTTACACATCAAAACAATTTTGGTAGGACATAGTTCAAATTCCAGTTATTGTGTTGATATATTTTATTTATTTTCAAAAGTGTCAAAACATCAGTGATGTACAGTATATCTCAAAAATTTGACATGCTGCCTTAATTCTGAATTCATATATGAAAACAGTGTAAAAAATTCATAATATTTTTTGTAGACCTTTGAATTGACTGGGGAAAAAAAAGAATATAAAAACAAATATGAACTGGGGAAAGACACTGCAACATTCCTAGTTTTTTTTCCTTTGGCTTATATTTCTTTTCTGTTTTATTATTGTTTTTTTGGTATTTTTAGATTATTATTTTTTATACCGGGGGTTCCTCACTGCCACCGTCTCTGCCGCTTGCGTTGTGAAGAGGGGGACTGAACGCACCCCAAAGAGATGTGGTCGCTCCTCCGAAACCCCCTTTTAAACGGTGATACAATGGGAAACAAATGCATCTTGCACAGTGCTTCAAACATTTAAAAGCCTGAAGCAACAGATTTCCTACTCTTTGTGTTTTATTTTCAGCCCCAAGTGTGGTTAAATCTTTTGCCACAAAGTCCTGTCTCGTGGCATTTGAGTTCTTGATATTTTTTAGTTTATAACTTAAAAACAGAATAAGAATCTGAAAATCTAACAACATCACATTTAAATTCCATAAATTCTGAAAAGATTAATACCAAACATATATATGTAGGTTTTAAAATAATTCGATTTAAAGCGTGACAAAAAAGTGACATAAAAACATCACCATTGCACTTTTAGGCTTAGGATTTTATATATAGAGAGTAGATTTTTGTGTCATCTTTGTTGTATTTGTTTATTATTTATCATTTGTGTTTTGTGGGTGAGCCCCAGAAAATGGGACCACCCTAACATCACTGTTGCTGCATCCTCCCTCTCCCTTTATATTCAGGTCAGAAAGAAGGACCCAGCGGTGGTTCATTGTAATGCTCCAGGATTTTTGAAAATGTATTATGCAAATTCTAGTTTATATGCCTATTATAGAGTTTTGAAATGCAGGGATTTCAAATCTGAGATTGGATTTTGCATTTTATGCACCTTAACAAAGTTCAACAATTGTTTATGTTTTTGTGACACCATTTTGTGTTTCTCTCACGTACCACCATTTTGCTATGATGCACCCTCCTGTAGCTACTGGAGTGTTCATAGAGGCTGTGATCATGACCTCAGTAGGTCAAGAGTCAGTACAAGCAGCCATGTTTTATCCAAGCTTGACGAGTAAACCCTTGAATTGCTGTTCCCAAGACTTTCTTTTTGATTAGTTTCCAGTTAACAAACCCTTGTTCTTGTGTTTCATTTTGAATTTCTGATCTCATTTTGGTTCTGATAAAAGATCTCTTTGATTGCCAGTTTTTCACTTTTGCTTACATCTCCCTGACTTTGATTTTTAGGTTTAGTTTTGGTTTAATGGACTAAGCCTGACCTGCTGTTAGTAAAATTAGCATGAATCTTGGAGACAAGGGTCAGTGACTTTGTGAGAGCCACACAGCAAGGCAGAGGTGTGGACTATAACGACAGCTTGGATTTTGAAGTCCAGTGCCATAGGAATTGGGAAACATGAGGTGGGCAGTGTATGGCGGCAGTGATAAATGTCTGTGAATTTGATTAAGTACACTATCGATTCTCACTTACATATCAATACCCATTAAAACAAGTACACCTGTCTGTGGTGGCTAATTTGGAGTGTCATAGTAACAGCCATTTGAAGGACCTGCAGCAGGGTGGAAATGGAAAGGCACTTTTAAACACTGTTTTCATCTAATCGTAAAATGAATTCCAGCATCACTTAATTAACTCAATTTGAATTCAATTAATCAGTAAAGAAAGTTAGTTCTTCGTTAAGGAAATGCACAGCACATTCTCTTCACTGCATTACTCACCAGAGAGAGATGAATAAGGCACTTATGATTCATTGGCACAAACATCATTTCACATTCAGATCAGCTCTTAGTCTAATGGTTTGGAGGTATCGTAAACGTTTGGACTGTTCATATTAAATCACAGTAAACTAATTTCCCTGCAGTCTTGCTGAGAGCAAACTGTGTGCCTCTTCACTTTGTTCAAATGCTGAATGCTTGGACAGGATATCAGGCACATTGGGCAATGGCAAACTGCTTAGACAGTTCTCTTAAAATACACTATATGACCAAATGCTTGTGGACACCAGCCCATCCCACCTCTGTGAGCTTATTGGACATCCCTTTCTAAAATCATGGAGTTGGTCCCATTAATAATAGCATCCATTCTTTTCAGAAGTGTTTACACCAGGTTTTGGAATGTGTCTGTGGAACTCTGTGCCCATTTAACCAAAACAGCATTTGTGAGATCTGGTGTTGAAGGGGGGATGAGAAGACCTGGCTCACAATGGGTGTTCAAATTCATCCATAAGATGTTCAATAGGATTGAGGTCAGGGCTCTGTGTAGGCCACTCAAGTTCCTCCATGTCCTTATGCACAAGGGCACAGTCTTGCTGGGATAGAAAAGGGCCTTCCCCAAGCTGTTGCCCCAAAGTTAGAAGCCCACAGTTGTCTAAAATGTATTTTTATGCTGCAGCATTAACAGTACCCATCACTGGAACCAAGGGGCCTAGTCCTTCTTCTTTCGGCTGCTCCCGTTAGGGGTTGCCACAGCGGATCATCTTTTTCCATATTTTTCTGTCCTCTGCATCTTGCTCTGTCAAACCCATCACCTGCATGTCCTCTCTCACCACATCCATAAACCTTCTCTTAGGCCTTCCTCTTTTCCTCTTCCCTGGCAACTCTTTCCTTAGCATCCTTCTCCTAATATACTCAGCATCTCTCCTCTGCACATGTCCAAACCAAAGCAATCTCGCCTTTCTGACTTTGTCTCCCAACCGTCCAACCTGAGCTGACCCTCTAATGTACTCATTTCTAATCCTATCCATCCTCATCATACCCAGTGCAAATATTAGCATCTTTAACTCTGCTACCCTCAGCTCTGTCTCCTGCTTTCTGGTCAGTGCCACCGTCTCCAACCCGTATATCATAGCTGGTCTTACTACTGTCCTGTATACCTTCCCTTTCACTCTTGCTGATACCCGTCTGTCACAAATTACTCCTGACACTCTTCTCCACCCATTCCACCCTGCCTGCACTCTCTTTTTCACCTCTCTCTCACAATCCCCATTACTCTGAACTGTTGATCCCAAGTATTTAAACTCATCCACCTTTGCCAACGCTACACCTTGCATCCTCACCATTCCACTGACCTCCCTCACATTTACACACTTTTATTCTGTCTTGTTCCTACTGACCTTCATTCCTCTCCTTTCTAGAGCATATCTCCACCTCTCCAGGGTCTCCTCAACCTGCTCCCTACTATCGCTACAGATCACAATGTCATCAGCAAACATCATAGTCCATGAAGACTCCTGTCTAATCTCATCTGTCAACCTGTCCATCACCATTGCAAATGAGAAAGGGCTCAGAGCCGATCCCTGATGTAATCCCACCTCCAACTTGAATGCATCTGTCACTCCTACCGCAGACCTTACAACTGTCACACTTCCCTCGTACATATCCTGTACAACTCTTACGTACTTCTCTGCCACTCCCGACTTCTTCATACAATACCACAGCTCCTCTTGAGTCACCCTGTCATATGCTTTCTCCAGGTCCACAAAGACGCAATGCAACTCCTTCTGGCCTTCTCTATACTTCTTCATCAACACCCTCAGAGCAAACAACACATCTGTGGTGCTCTTTCTTGGCATGAAACCATACTGCTGCTCACTAATCATCACCTCACTTCTTAACCTAGCTTCCACTACTCTTTCCCATAACTTCATGCTTTGGCTCATCAATTTTATCCCCCTGTAGTTATTACAGTCCTGCACATCCCCCTTATTCTTAAATATTGGTACCAGTACACTTCTTCTCCATTCCTCTCACTTTCAAGATTCCATTAAACAATCTGGTTAAAAATTCCACTGCCATCTCTCCTAAACACCTTCATGCTTCCACAAGGTTAGGCTTAGGGTAGGGGATGCCAACATTATTGGCATGCACGGGTTCACTAGCTCCATTTTATATTACTATTCAACATTATTTATTTAATTACCCTGGTGCCACAAGCTAATAACCTATCATCCAAACATAATCTGCTATCATATCCTCCTTTAATCCAATCACTTCTCGTTCAGACCCTCAGGAAAAAAAGTCCCCAGTGCCTCAATCCATTTTAGTTCCTTTTTCAACCTCAGGGTCTTATTCCAAAAGCTTTCATGCTCTAATCCAAAAAACAGTGGACTATGACCCGGTTGTCCAAAATGTATATATAGTTGGGTGCATCTTTCTTGGCTCTCAATTAACCTCAGGTGCTGAATGCACCTAGCCTTTAGTGTATTTTTTGTCTCCCCTACATATATCATTTGGCACATTTGGCACTGAATCCCATAAACACAATTAATCGTATTTAATGACAAATCCTGAAAAATTGGCAGCTCTATCGAGGTCTTAGGATTTTTAATCATTTTCTTTTCTTTGAAAGGGATCTGCCAAGCAGTTTTATTTCATTTACGTTTCGTACACGAGGCCCAAACAACCAGATCTAACTAACCTAAAGCCCTGCAAATCTTTGTCCTGAACTTGTGCCTGCCTAAAGTTTTCCTTGAGGATTTGTGTCACCCCCTGTCCCTGACTCGAAAAGGTGAAGACCATCGGAATTACTTCCTTATCTTCCTCAACCCCCCTGACTCCAAACACTACCCTCCTCTTCGACACTATCATTCCTTACATCCTCCCTATCTGACAATTGTTGTCCCTCCAAACCTTCTATGTCCTCTACTAACCACTTCAGCCCCTCTTCCAACCCCTCCTTCACATCACTCTTTCCTATTACTTCCAGACATTCCTGGCCCCATTGTTTTCGTATCCATCCCTCATATCTTACATAAAATCGTATCAGGATCCTCCCCCTTCCATCTTCACTTGCCTTCCAATACTCCCCTAATTGCACTGATCTTTGTCAATATGGGTCATTCCACCCATCCTTCTTTATTCTATACCAAAACAAACCCCCTCTTATTTCCAATAAATGCTTCCTCATGCGAAACAAGGGGAATCCATTCAAACAGTGCTCTAGTGACAGGGCCCTCCCAAGGAAACCAAAATTCCCTCTCCCAGTTAGAATCAAAATTAGGGTTAATATGGGGTGCAGTCAGTATTGAATTAGGGTTGATCTCCTCAAGTCCCAATTCTCGTCCCCCTCCCTGGGACTTAACATCAGGGCCCCTCCCACTACTATTAAGATTAGGGTTAGTATAGGAGCGTCAATATCTCATTAGGGTCAGTCCCCTTGAGCCCTAATTCTAATCCCAATTCTTGGGATTTAGCCTCAGGGTCCCTCCCACTGAGGTTAAGATTAGAGCTGACATGAGGGCCAGTCAGTACTAGATTAGGAATGATCTCCTCAAGCCCCGATTCCAGTCCCCATTTCTGGGACTTAATATTAGTGGGAGGGGTCCTGATGTTAAGATTAGGGCTGGTATGGGGGCCAGTCAATACAACCTTAGGGTTAGTCGCCTTAAATCTCAAATCCAATCCTACCCCCTGGGACTTAACATCAGGTCCCCTCCCACTAATATTAAGATTAGGGCTGGTATGGGGGCCAGTCAATACAACCTTAGGGTTAGTCGCCTCAAATCCCGAATCCAATCCTAACCCCTGGGACTTAGCATCAGGGCCCCTCCCACTAAGGTTAAGATTAGGATTGATGTGAGGGCCAGTCAATATCAGATTAGGGTCGATAACTATCAACCCACTTTCCACCCTCTGTTCTACTCCCTCACATGCCAAGGTAAGTATATAATTTTCTAACAATCTAATTTCTTTCAGGTCCCGGATCATACACTCCATCTCATACAGGTAAGTATCTAATACTCTCCTCCTAGCATAAACTACACCCCACTCTTGTCCAAAACTCCATTCATTCCTTCTTTCTTTTCTCTGCAGGATCGAATCATCATGGATTGGCAACAGAAGAGGACCCTCCCAGATTGGAAACAGAAGAGAAGAGGAAGCAGTAAAGGAAGCCAGGTAAGTTTTTTCTTTTCCAGGGAATCTAATATCTTGTTTCAGCCTAGGAAGATATGACAAAGACACCCAGAAGCGTTCTATCAAATCCCTCCAATCCGACTCCCTCCTATACCAATAACCCGCCGTTCCTTGACCCAATTGTATCTGGATTTGTTCCTCATCTTCCAAATCACACTGTGTCAACCATGACAAGTTCTCCACACTTCCATCATGCTGTCCTTCCATTATCTGTGGAATCCCTGTCCATTTATTCAGTAGGATTTGTGTCATATTCAGATATTTCCTATATGTCCCTTTCACTTCCAATCTGACTTCCCTAAGAAACCTTCTCGAGTAACCCCTCTTCCTTAATACTGAAAACAAGATCCTAGTGGCCTCCCGGGCATGCTGTTCATCCGTATTGATTCTATAAAACCTGATCAATTTTGACTTAATTATCCCCCTAAATGTGTGTTTAGGATGATAACTATTCCTTTGTAACAGAGCGTGAGTATCAGTAGACTTAAAATAAACTTTTGAACAAATTATTTTCTCATTCTCCGACAATCCCTTAAAATAAAGTTGAGTATCCTAAAAAGTCAACGTCTCCCAACTCATCTCCGCCGTCAAATTGATCATATTATGAACCCCATTTAATGTATCAACAAACCTCTGGAATTCTTCCTTAGTATATGTCCATATACCAAAAATGTCATCCAGATAACGAAAATACAACAGCGGCAACTTACAACACTTTAAAAATGCCTGTTGCTCCCAATCTGCCATATATATGTTCGCATAGGAAGGAGCATACTTCTTGCCCATAGCTGTGCCATGGACCTGCAAGTACATCGATCCATTGAACTCAAAATCATTCGTCTTTAGGTTCAATTCTAACAGTTTTAAAAGGTAATCATCTGGCCTATCTACCTCCGGAAATTTCCGAAATACCCTACTCACTGCTTCCAAACCCAATCCAATGTCAATGTTCGTATAGAGTGACTCTACATCCATACTAAACATAACAGCTCTCTCCGGTATAACCCTCTTTCTCACCAATTGTAAAAAATGATACGCATCCCAGACAAAACTGTTATGCTTCTGAGACAGAGGATTGAGATAATGATCCAAAAACTCAGAAACCCTATATGATTCCGAGGAGCAGTCCGACACAATCGGTCTGCCTGGTGGTACTCGATATGGTACAGTCCATACCTCCGGCCTTTTATGTACCTTCGGAAGCAAATAGAATTTACGGGGCTTTGGGTCCGAGGGACCTGATAAATACTGTTTCTGTTTATATGTAATGAAACCTTCTTCCTGCATACCCTGTAAGACTTTGATCATATCTTTCTTAGCCTTTTCGCGGATTGATCTCTTAAGTGGACGATAGTGTAATCGATTTTGTAGCTGCCTCTGAGACTCCCAGACATATTGGTCCCGATCCATGATCACCGTCATAGAACCTTTATCTGCGGGTTTAATTATAATGTCTTTATTTCTAACCCTGAAATATTCTAACGATAATCTCTCTGCTTTTGGTAAATTATCTGGAGCCCTAGGATGCTTATGCATCCCAGCAATATGTCTCTGATCTTTCTCAATTAAATCTAACACCACTTTGCTTATTTTATCCACTGCCGGGACCCAGTGAGAAGGCTCTACAAACTTTTTCGGATCTTGTCCAACCTCATATTCAAAATAGTCAAGTAACTTTAGCCTACGGTGATATCTAGCTATGTCTCTTACAATCTCCTCAAAATCTGTTTCACTAGGAACCGGCACAAAACTCAATCCCCGTTGTAATAGATCAATATCCGATTGTGTCAACAAACAACCATTGCTTAGATTCAAAATATTCACCTCCTTCCCAGAAACAAACTTCCTTTCAAACTGCAATAAATCCAATATTTCTAGTCAATAATCCATTGTCACAAAGTCTTGTTGTCCTGTCCAATGAATCACGTCATCCGGCTCCACCTCCGCATCCCCCAGGCCTATGCTGTCTATCACCTGTCCTCCAACCAATGAGTCCAAGATCCCATTCACCTCCTTCACTCTCCGAACCACTTCCTCCGATTCTAACTGTTCAGAATATGGGATCCTAGTCACATAAATCTCTGCTATCGGGAACTTCATTCGACACCTATCAATCAATCCCTGAAACCAACCTCTAATTAAACTCACTCTTGAGCCATGCTTTTTATTGCAGTCATTCAGCCCTACTGCCAACACTACCTTCAACACTTTATTATTAATCAACCCTTATTGTGTCCACAATCGCTTTCATATCGTTCACCGTTGCACCCGGAAAACTATACACTTTAACCTGCTCTTGTCTAAAACAAGGTATCCTTCCTAAATTAGAATCCCCCAAGAATATGTAGGGGTTTTCTGGTTGAAAATTCCACTGTTTAGATTTCAAAAAATCTCTCCAACCCCTCACAACCTCAGGCCGTTGTACCACCTCTATATCATCCAAGTTTCTATGATTAACCAAATCACTGGGATCAGTTTGAGCAGAGGTCTCATCCAGCGTCTGTGATGTCACTCCGTCCTCAATCATCCTCTTCCCTTCATCAAACTCCGTCCTCCGTTCCACTTCACTTAGACACAACTGGTCCGTAGAAGATCTTGTCAAACTACCTACAACAGAACCACTAACATTATCTACTACTCCTTCCTCCACAATCACCTTATCCTCCCCCATCCTACATTGCTCCACCACAGATACGTGTTGCTCCTCTATCTGCATTTCTACATTCCAAATTCCATCCCGTAACACATCTCCACCTCCTCCAACCTCACAAGTCAACTGTCCCTCATCTAGCTCCACAAAATGAGAAACCCTCGACTCCGGAGAAGAATACTCACAAATCAACCCTTCTATCCCATCTGACCGAGATGTCACCTCCTCCAAAGTACATTCCACCCCTTCCTTTTCTTGACTATGAGCTCCTCCCCCCCTCCTCTCTCTAAATTCCTCCCCCTGGCCCAACTGATTACGATCCGAAAAATCCATTATGTTTTTATTTCGAACCTTACCCCTAAAGGACCTTTCCCTCTTTCCATCACCTTTATTCTGATCCCCACTCCGGTTCTGAGAGTCCCCTGAACTCGATAAATTCACCTCCAATATACCTATCTGTTTTATTATATCAGAGGCCCCAAAGGAAACAGAGGAAGAAGAAAAAGAAGGGAAATCCACCTGTTGATCAGTCAACCCCCCAAAAAAACAAAATCTTTCATCCATATTCACACTTTTAGTTTTATTAAAACCTTCATTCAAATCCACCATATCTCCCCCACTCTCATGCAAAGGTTGGGCAACTGAAGGAGCAGTCTGCAGGTCTCTATCCAATGAAAGTAATGAACTGTTCTTATTCAACACCTGAGAAGAAACAGAGGAAAGAGCAGACAAAGGTGGTGGGTTCTGTGACAATCCATTCTGATCATTCGTCCATACCTGCTTTTTACTTTTCTTAGAATGCCTGGATACTACCGGAATCCACTCATCATGCCTAATCTCCTGATCCCGTATATTCGCAGGGTTAGAGATATCCAAATCAAAATCTGCAATACAACCATTTGTTGGAAAAGACTTCAATTTATGGATAGAAGAATCTGTTAACTTCGTTCTATACCTAACCTTAGCAAAATGAATCGCATTCTGTAACCCCTCCTCATCAATAGTCTGAATCCTAGGATATTTATCCAATAAGATGGCTACATAGTGCTGCTTCAAAGTCCCCAAATTGGCCACCAACCAATCCCATGTATTTTGTTTCACCTTTTCCAATGTAATCAGACTAGGGGCTGCTAGTTTAATAAAAGACACCAACTTCTGGGCATGTTTCTGCATCCCCAATGGAATTTGACCTGTTTTTAAAGAATGAAAAATAATCTCTAAATGATGAATTGCCTTCACAATAATTAAATACCTTTTATAACATTCAGGGTTTTATAACATTCAGGGTTAGGGTTAGGGTCATCTGGACCAATGGCCCATCCATTTTTCATCCTCTTCATAGATGTTCTTACTTCCTCCTTGCTAATCCGTTGCACTTCCTGATTCACTATCTCCACATCATCCAACCTCTTCTCTCTCTTGCTCTCTTCATTCATTAGCCTTTCAAAATACTCTTTCCATCTGCTCAACACATTCTCCTCACTTGTGAGTATGTTTCCATCTTCATCCTTTATCACCCTAACCTGCTGCACATCTTTCCCAGCTTGGACCCTCTGCCTTGCCAATCGGTACAGGTCCTTTTCTCCCTCCTTAGTGTCCAACCTTTCATACAACTCATCATACGCCTTTTCTTTAGCCTTTGCCACCTCTCTCTTCACCTTGCGCCTTATCTCCTTGTACTCTTGTCTACTTTCTGAATCTTTCTGACTATCCCAATTCTTCTTTGCCATCCTCTTTCCCTGTATACTGTCCTGTACTTCCCCATTCCACCACCAGGTTTCCTTTTATTCCTTCCCCTGTCCAGATGTTACGCCAAGCACTCTTCTTGCTGTCACCCTTACTACTTCTGCTACTTCCCAACTATCTGCTAGCTCTTCACTACCACCCAGTGCCTGTCTCACCTTCTCTCTAAGCTCAACCTTGCAGACTTCCTTTTTCAAATTCTACCATTTGATCCTTGGCTCTGCCCTCACTCTCTTCCTCTTCTTGATTTCCAATGTCATCCTACAGACCACCATCCTATGCTGCCTAACTACATTTTCCTCTGCCACCACTTTGCAGTCTTTAATTTCCTTCAGATTGACTCTTCTGCATAGGATGTAATCTACCTGCGTGCATCTTCCTCCACTCTTCTACATAACTCTATGTTCCTCCCTCTTCTTAAAATATGTATTCACCACAGCCATGTCCATCCTTTTGGCAAAATCCACTATCATCTGACCTTCTTCATTCCTCTCCTTGACACCAAACCTACCCATCACCTCCTTGTCTCCTCTGTTCCCTTCACCAACATGTCCATTGAAATATGCTCCAATCACCACTTTCTGTCCCTTGGGTACACTGTTTATCACTTCATCCAACTCACTCCAAAAATCTTCTTTCTCCTCCATTGCACACCCAACTTGTGGGGCATATGCACTAACACTCTTTTCACCTCCAAAACACTCTTGACATACTGTTCCTTCAGAATAACCCCTACCCCATTTCTCCTCCCATCCACACCATGATAGAACAATTTGAATCCATCTCCAATCACCCTGGCCTTAGTCCCCTTCCATTTTGTCTCTTGTACGCACAATATATCAACCTTCCTTCTCTCCATCCTATCTGCTAACTCTCTCCCCTTACCAGTCATACTGCCAACATTCGAAGTTCCTACCCTCAGTTCCACTTTCTTTACTTTCCTCCTCTCCTCCTGCCTCTGGACATGTCTCCCCCCCCCCCCTTCTTCTCCTTCTTCTTCTTTGGCCAAGGGGCCTAATCCAAACCCTGAAAAACAATCCCAGTTCTCTTTTGTTCATTTTTGATTTATGTTGTTTATGTTTCTGTAACGTTTTTTGATTAAGCACATTTTTCTTTATTTTTGATTTGATTTATGTATGTAAGCTGCCTGTGTTATGTTTCGAGTCCACCTGCCAATGCGAGGCCACCTGCCAATCACCACCAGTGACTGCCTGCTGCCTATAAATCAGGAGGGTCTCCCACAGCTTCTGGAGCCTCATAAATAATGGCGTGCATAGAATTCACACTAAAACATGGCGTCCAGACAACAGCGGAAATGTGCATAGCCTAAGCACAAAAAAAATCCAAATGCATGAATCTATGCATACGCCAACTTCCACGTTCTTCCGCCATATAAATCCCGGTCAGCATGAAAAGTAACACACATGCATGTGCCTGCTGCCACTCCCCAACTCCTCCCAGAATTACGCCTCTTTGAATATTTAAATCAATATAAATAGCCCTTGAGCTCAGCGTTCTGTGAAAAGACAATGGCAAAAGCACGGGGGAAAATAGAAGAATTTCAGCGAATACCAAGTGGAGGCAAGGAACAATGGACTATTTGTTGGTTTAGACAGTGGTATAAACAACAAAAGGACGTTGAATGAGTGACATAGAGTGTTGGAGAAACTGGAAAGTTCAAGTTCACCAAGTCACACAGCGCCCGAAATAAAAAGTAAAAAAAAAAATATCAAAGTTGCTGTGAAAAGGCGAGTCGTATTCCACCATCTGAGAGTCATATGGAAGCTTATTAGGGTACAGAGAAAAGACAAAAAATAGGCACACAGTGGCCAAAAAAGCTGAAAATGTCAACTTTAATCTCGATATTTCCTCTTTAATCACATAGTTTATTTTGGCATTAAAGTAGAACATCATAAACTTCATCTTAAAATTGTTTAATTTACTAGTTTCTCAAATACCATCGTAATAAAGAGGCATTTTAAATGCTTTGTATTGTATGGGTTCTTCTATGTGCTCTATGTGTGTGAATCACCATGTGCTTCTTAAAAGGGCTTTCTCTTCCTCCAACAGGACACAGAATCCATTACATTCATGATATTACAGCTCTCTGAACAATTTAAATACTAAGATGTATATCTGATAAAATTTTCATAATGGTAAGAATTAAAGCATGTATTAAACATAGAGACACTGTTGCACACTGATAGCGACTACCTGGTGCCCTCTCCAGAGATTGTTCCTGCATCCATGATAGATTGGCCATCTAGCTTTGTGAAGAGGATTACTTGTGTTCTTTTTTGTGTGTTGTATTTACCCCATTTTTGACACCCATTGCCAACCTATATCAATTCACACAGGACTTGTTTAACCTGAGGTTATTTTTTATGGACTTTTTATAGAAGGTAAAAGGCTCCATAACCTTTACTGAGATGTGAATGCACAATTCATGCATGATAGATTACAATGGAATTAAAATTACAGTGGTCCTTCAGTAATAACCTGGTGTAGGACTTAAAATGGCATCACTTCATTTTCTGTGACATGGGACAGTCAGTACCAGAGATGCAGTGCTTTCTGTTTGTGTCACAGTTAAAATATTTGCAGCAATCGAATGCCAAATAATTAAAATGAGTAAAAAGCAAAAGAAAAAACATCTAGCTGAATCCACAAATAAGAAACAGGCAAAAATTCTTGGCAGTTTTCCCAAATTCTGATACCATAATGATGCAGTTTAATCCTGTCCCTGAAAAAGCATGAAGAATAGCAATTAATTCAGTCAAAAATAAAAAGATGGCATGCATTGTGTGCCTGTACTTGAACAGCATATAAAGAATGAATGCAGAGAAGGTGAATTGCAGCATTTTGCCTATCACTACAAAAACACCACTGGTAGTGAATATCAGGGGCAACACAAAGAAACACAATAATAAAAGGCACAGTTCTTTTGTAATGTATTTGTAATGTCTAAGAATCAGAAAAGTTTACAAAACAAAACTTATGTATCTGTGGTACTACAACCTCAGTTTACAAATCCAGATTGACAACTGCGTCATAAGGTACTTATCAGAACCTAAACACTTGAAATGGAACAAAGCTGGCCACTGAGGAGCCAGAAAGTCTTTACAGAGTAAAAAACCTCCAAAGCTTGAACGTTGTTCACCGCTCATGAAGGCAGGACTGCCAAGGATAGTGTGTTCAATAAACCTGTGGCCCACCCCAGGTAGCACTGTGACAAACCGTGCCATGGCAACTCTGCACACACTCAGGGTCTGGGCGTCTGTAATGTAACTGAACGGATCAGTGGTGTATTTTCTAGGCACAGAACCAAAAATATTCAAAAGGAAACAGATCTTTATTGACATCCCAGTAAGAAAACAAAAACTCTAGTGTCATGCACTTCAAAATGATTGTATTCTTCTGTAATGACACTGATTGAATATACATGCAAAAATAAATAAAGTTTTTGAGGGTGAATCTGTACCCTATTTACAAGGCTCAAAAATAAAAGTGATGAAAAAAATAAAAACACACGCTTAAACAACTCTTCTTCTTCCTCCTTCTCCCAGGACAAAAATCAAGAGGGAAGAAAAATAGTTATCAAAATCAAAAAGTAAAAAAAAATGGCACACGCACAAAATACAAGAAACACAGTCAAAAAATAAATAGTTCTATATACAGGAATGCTCATAAAGAATCGCTCTATCAAAAATCGCTCAGGTACCTTCTCTCTCCTACGTCAGATGGTCAAAAGACAACCCCTGCTGGGTGTATTGTTTTTATTGCGGGTTCCAATAATTCAGTGACATGTTGTTTGGAAAAGAGTAACTCTTTACTTGAACAGTCCTAAACATGTACAACTTGTGCCAAAACACCTAATCCTCTTACAACTTCCTGTATGTGAATTAAGAAATTACTATTAGCTGTCAAGTTCACAGATCAACATCAACTATCATTACATCTTTTTTTCTTTATAAACTCAAAAGACTGTAATTTCTTAAAACATGGTATCAACATATTTTCAGTATTTAAAATTTTACTATTTCAAATTATGTACAATAGCCAATACCCAAGAATTTTCATATTTTCAAATTGTTTTAACATGACTCAATCAGTCTTTCAGGGTATTTCCTGTGACGAGCAGATTTCCTGAGTTGTACGAGTTGTTTCTTTAAATTTTCTTCCACAACATTCTCCTGCTCATTATTAGAATATTCCATCCATCCATCCATTTTCCAACCCGCTGAATCCGAACACCGGGTCACGGGGGTCTGCTGGAGCCAATCCCAGCCAACACAGGGCACAAGGCAGGAACCAATCCTGGGCAGGGTGCCAACCCACCGCAGGACACACACAAACACATCCACACACCAAGCACACACTAGGGCCAATTTTAGAATCGCCAATCCACCTAACCTGCATGTCTTTGGATTGTGGGAGGAAACCGGAGCGCCTAGAATATTCCTGCTGATTAAAATGTGTTTCCTTCAGAAGATGCTGTCAGTTCCTCCGTATTACTCTACCTCCTTCTGTTTGTATATTGTAAGATCTGGGTTGTGCTTGTTTTATTACAGTCCCTTTTTGTGTCCATGTACTTGTGTTATCTTTGAATCTTACACTGTCTCCTTCAAATAGCTCTGGCAACTGTTGTGTGCCTCTGTCAAAATACATATTTTGTTTAGTTTGTTGTTGTTCTTTAAACTGTCTCATCTCCTCACCATCCCATGTGTTCAAAAGATCATCTTTTACTGGCAGATTGGAACGAATACTTCGACCCAGTAAGAGATAAAGTGGTGAACTGCTATATGCTATAAGAGCCTTATAAAAATCATCTCCACAATCCTTTGCTTAGCACATGAGTTTTTTAACAATGCCCACAGACTTTTCTACTAGACCATTGGATTGTGGAAAAATGAGGACTAGAAATATTATGAAAAAAATCCCAGCTATCTGCAAAGGCTTTAAAATTTGCATTCGAAAATTGTGGACTATTGTCTGTAAAAACTTCCTCTGGCACACCATGCTTTGAAAAAATGGATTTCATGCACACGATGACATTCTCTGCTGTTGCTTTACTCAATCCACATATTTCTGGATACAGGGAGTAATAATCAGTTACAATAAGATAATCCTTCTGATCACAAGTGAAAAGATCAGCACCTACTTTTTGATAAGGTCTTTGAGGTACTGGATGTAGTTTTAGTGGCTCTCTGGGATTGTTGGGCTGGTACCAAATGCATGTTGAACAATCTGACACCTCATCTGAAATGTCTTGGTTTATTCTTGGCCAATACATTACTTCACAAGCCCTTCTCTTACATTTCTCAACTCCTAGGTGACCTTCATGATTTTTTTTTAGCATGCATTTTTTTAATCTTTGTGGAATCACTATTTTACTACCCTTGTATATAATACCATCAATAACAGTCAATTCAGCCCTATAGTTCCAATACACACTAAGATCCATACTACAGTCTTTTTCGCATTAGGCCAACCAGTTACTATAGCATTTACCACCTGCATAAGTGTCTCATCTTTCTCAGTCTCCTGCCTAATTAGATGCATTTTGGCATTTGCTACAGGTATAGCTTCTGTAATCAGGTTTACAAATGCCTGTATATCTTCAAATACTTGATATTCAGGTGGAGACTTTGGATCAGCTGCTCTGGACAGTGTATCTGCTGTATACATCTGCTTTCCCGGTGTATATACAACATTTAGTGCATAACGCTGAAGTTTGATCATCATCCATTGAATTCGTAATGGACATTCATTGAGGAGTTTTACAAATAATGATATTAATGGCTTATGATCAGTTTCTACTATGACCAGTTGTCCTGCAACAATGATGAAATCTGTTACACGTGAATACAATGCTCAGCAGCTCTTTTTCTATTTGGGCATATCTGGTTTCTGCACCTGTCATAGAGCGAGATGCATATGCCACTGGTTGCCAATTAACATCATATTTCTGAAGTAAAATGACTCCCAGACCTGTTTGACATGCATCAGCTGAAATTGTGATTGGTCTTGCTGGATCATAAAATTTCATTACTGGTTCTTTTATAAGTACTTTCTTTAAATGTTGCCATGCCATTTCTTGCTCGTGATTCCATTCCTACTCATTTCTCTTTTCAGTTAGCCTTCTTAGTGGAGCTATTTCTTCAGAAAGGTTGGGTATTAATTTTCCCATATAATTAATCATTCCGATAAACCTCTGAACATCTTTTTTATTTTGTGGTTTTTGCATATTTTCAATAGCTGACCCTTTCATTGGATCAGGATGGACACCTCTACTGCTGATTGTATCGCCTAGAAATATCAGTTCAGACACCCCTATTTTATATTTGCTTTTATTCAGCTTTAAATTGGCTCTACGTGTAGCTTCAAATACCTTTCTGAGTCTCTCTTCATGTTCTTCCTTGTTAGCTCCCCATATAATTTTATCATCCATGGAAGTATCAACACCTTCAATGTGCTCATAGATCATATGTATAGTTTTATGGTATACCTCTGGTGCAGAAGCAATCCCAAAAGGAAGTCTCAAAAACCGGTATCTGGCAAAAGGGGTATTAAAAGTACACAGATTAGCACTGGCATCATCCAATTTTAGCTGCCAAAATCCTGAAGATGCATCTAGTTTACTAAAATAGCTGGCTTTTGCAAATTGAGACATTGTTTCTTCATGTGTAGGGAGTTTAAAATGCTCTCTCTTAATTGCTCTATTCAGATCTCTTGCTTGGATCCAGACAAATTCTTAAATTTCCATTTTTCTTGTCTAAGATTACTAAAGAATTAACCCATTCAGTTGGAGTATCTACTTTCTCAATTACTCCTAGGTGCTCCATTCTGTCAAGCTCAGCTTTTAAAGGTTCTTTCATAGAAAATGGAACTTTTCTGCATGGATGGATGACGGGAGGTGTATTTCTGTCCATTTTTATAGTGTGCTCTCCTGGGAGACATCCTAGTCCTTTAAACAAATCACTGTATTCTTCTATCAACTGATCATAATCAGGGTTTTCACTTTCAAGGACTAAAACTCTCTTTACTAGATTCAGTCTCTCACAAGCAGTTAAACCCAATATTGCTTGTATTGTACATCTTTTGGCACTATAATAAAAGTTAACAAACTGCATAACCTGTTGCTTTCACATGTGCATTATGTAGTTTTGGTTTTGGCCTGAAAGCATTAAATACATTCTCTGAAATAACATTTACTTGTGCTCCAGTGTCCAGCTTAAACAAAACAGTTACACCATTCACCTGCAAAGGAATAGCCCAATCTTTTCCATTTTGTCCTTTCTCTGACAAGACATTTACAAAAAATTCTTCTATATCAGTTTCTGTAACACTATTCACTTTACTTTGCAGTTCTTGTTTTCTACAGCAGTGTGCAAAATGGTTATTCTTGCACAGTTATTACAGGTCTTACCATAGGCTGGGCACTTCTTTGGTGTATGCAATGTTCCACGTCGTTTGCACTTTGAGTGATACTTTCTGTCTGTCTCGTTTCTGGAACTTTCTGTTTGTGTCGCTTTCTTCTCTTCTCTTTTTTAGAACATCTACAGTGCAGCTTTCACTTATCAGTTCTCTGGCTTGTGACTTTACCGTTTCAGCAGCCCTGCATAGCACTAAAGTTTTGTCTAAATCTAGGTCTTGTTCTCTAAGCAACCTTTCTCTTAGCACGTTATCCGGTATTCTACATACAATTTTATCTTTGATCAAAGAGTCTGTAAGCTCACCAAATTCGCACGTTTTGCTGCTGTTTCTCAGCTCCGTCACATATTGATCAATTGTTTCCCCGGCTTTCTGTATGCACGTAAAAAATCAATGTCCTTCATAGGTCACATTTCTTTTAGGTATACAGTGTGCCTCAAACTTGTCCATAATTGGTTTCAGTTTTAATTCGTACCCATCTTGACAAAAGACAAAATTATTATAAATTTCAAGCGCTTCATCCCTGACAACGTGTAAAAATAACGAAGCTTTCATTTTTATCCACTTTACGATCTGCGTCAATTGCAGACAAAGAGAGTTCAAAGCGCTGTTTGAATCTCCTCCAGTTTTCAGCTACATTACTGGTCAACTTAAGCTTTGGAGGTGGCTGCAGACCTTCCATTTTTTCTTTATTATTTTATTTATTCGTTTTGTGTCTTTTTTTTTCAATTCCTTGTCTCAAACTGTCTTTTCCAAACCCACACTTCTGACACCATGTATTGTTTTTATTGCGGGTTCTAATAACTCACCAACACGTTGTTTGGAAAAGAGTAACTCTTTACTTGAACAGTCCTAAACATGTACAACTTCTGCCAAAACACCTAATCCTCTTACAACTTCCTGTATGTAAATTAAGACATTACTATTAGCTGTCGAGTTCACAGATCAACATCAATTATCATTACACTGGGAGCTTCTCAGTTTTATCTACCAAGCCGAAATACCTGGCCAATCAACTCTGGCCTGACACCAACCCCTTCCAGCCCTATAGTCTCAATTTAGGCTGAGTCTTCCTGTATTTTGGGCATCTTTTTTGCGCACACAAGTGTGGCTGCCAGCACACACACACCTGCATGAGCCTTCCAACTTCAGGCAGCTTCCTACAGATGCTTTCATCCCTTTTTTTCTCTTCCCTCAGGACTTTTGAATCTTATGGTTGCTCTGCACGCCTGGCTTATGTGCCTTCATTTACAACCGGTTACTCAGCCACGATTATGTGGATGTCCTGCTCCGGGTATGATATGAAGTAATGCCAGGATGACATATACACACACAAATATATTGTCATGCATGTCTCTCAGTGACTCATCTTCATGGCCTCTTTTGAGGTACGTATTACCACCCTGGGTCGAGAGGGGGCAACCTTATCCTCTTCTTTTCCCTCCACTGAATAGCCCATAAAAGCAGGCCAAGTACCCCATAATCCTAAAATATTGTTCACAGGACACCGTAAAGGACATGTTCATATTCCTTTTCCATGTCCACAAAACACTTTTAGACTGGTTTGGCATACTCTGTTGACCCCTAAATAATTCCCGTAAGGTCAAAGAGCTGGTCTAGTGTTCCTTGACTGGGATGAAATCCATATTGTTCCTCTTGAGTCTGAGTTTTGACCAACAGACGGACCCTCCTTTCTAGCACCAGTGTATAGACCTTCCCCAGGGAGGCTGAAGAGTGTGATTCCAACAAATGCTGGAGCACACTCTATGGTCTCCATTCTTAAAAATGGTGACCACTGCCTCAGTTTGCTAATCCCAGGGTACAATTCCCAACCTCCAAGCAATGTTAAAAAGGAATATCAACACAGGCAGCTTAACAACATCCAGAACCTTCAGGATCTCCACACGAACATCTTCAGCAGCATACTGGCCAGAAGAATATTGTGTCCTGTGATAAATCTGCTTATGCAGCCTCTCTCTTGATTGCATGTCCACAGTCAAAAGTGTTGGACAAATTTGTCTGGCCACGGTGGTACATCTTAGGCAGTTGAGCTAAAGCAGAACTATCTGTTTATCTCAATTTGCAACATGTAAAAGGGAAAAATTGGCCCAGGCCCTAAAATATCCTAAAACAAACCAGTATTAATTTCACAAAGCTGCATGCGAATACAACACTCAACTGTTTCTATCATCACTAATCATAAATGTACAGGGAGAGGGAAGGGGCTCAACATTTATAAAAATAAATTGCAAACTAGAAGCAAATCTGAATTCATTACTGAGATTGTGAAACTCACCTAGTGATACACAATATAAAAAGCGTCACTGGTGACAGAGTTTAATCTTTAAAATACAGGATAAATGCTTAAACAATTAATGCTTAAATCACATTACTCAAATTATGAGCACGGAAAAAAGATTATCAGGATTTAACCTCAACAAAATCATAAAATGAGTGTTTAAAATGGATTTGCAGAGATTAGCAATGCAGATTGAATCACATTTAGTGAGCATAAGATAAGTGATATATTTAAGGAATATTACGTCTCTGAGTGTATTGAAGTATAAGCCCATATGAACAACTCGTTAAATTAGAATTGTCACAGCTTGTTGCACTGCTTATAGAGGAACTAGACAAATCAACTGCAGCATAATGAAATTCAAAATGCTATATATTAGAAGTGGAAAAGCCACAGATCCATATTGTTTTTCAGGGGAGTTGTATAAAAGACTGTGTGTTAAATTGACTGTGGTGAAGTTAGTTAGGCTGTACCTGGAAAAGACAATATTCTACCCTACACTATACACCAGGCATTGGTTTCTGTCCTTGCAAAAGAAGAATAAAAACCCTCTTCAATGTGCACCTTATAGACCAATATCATTAATGAATATTAGGATCAAGATTTTGCAAGAGCTCTAGCAAAAATAATTGGAAAAGCTCTTGTTTTAAAAGTATCACAAGATTAAACTGATATAGCTACAGTGAAATGCTTGTTTGAAGTGTAAAATATCCCTTTGGCAAGTTTTGTCTCTGGACAAGAAAAATTGTTTGCTAGAGTAGAAACCTGAGCTTGGACCAATTATTTGTACTTGGTCAAGTTACTTTATTCAAACCATGTACACTCTGTGTCATAATAAACATTGTATACATTTGCTCTGGGTCTGTTTTGCATTTTGAATCACCTGGGGCCTCATGCATAATGCTGAGCATAGAATTCACACTAAAACATGGCGTAAGGACAAAAGCAGAAATGTGTGTACGCACAAAAAAAAATCCAGATGCATAAATCTGTGTGTTTGCCAACTTCTACGTTCTTCCACTCCATAAATCCCAGTCAGTGTGAAAAGTAACACATGTGCATGCGCCTGCTGCCACTCCCCAACTCCTCCCAGAATTACACCTGTTTGAATATGCAAATCAATATAAATAGCCCTTAAGCTCAGCGTTCTGTGAAAAGGCAATGGGAAAAGCACGGGGGAAAATAGAAGAATTTCAGCGAATACCAAGTGGATGCAAGGAAAAACGTGCTATTTGTTGGTTTAAACAGTGGTATAAACAACAAAAGTAGGTTGATCGAGTGACACAGAGTGTCAGAGAAACTCGAAAGCTCAAGTTCACAAAGTTGCACAATGCCCAAAATAAAAAAGAAGTTGTCAGATATCAAAGCCACCGTGGAAAGGTGAGTCATAGTCCACTATCTGAGTGTCATATGAAAGCATATTAGGGTACAGAGAAAAGAAAAAAAAAAAAAATAGGGACACAGTGAGAAAAAAGCTGGAAATGTCAACTTTAATTTCGAAATTTCCACTTTAATCACATAGTTTATTTTGTCATTAAAGTAGAACATCATAAACTTCATCTTAAAAGCATGTAATTTACTAGTTTCTCAAATCCCATCGTAACTAAAGTAGCACATTAAATGCTTTGTTTTCTATGTGTTCTTCTATGTGCTCTATGTGTGTGAATCACTACGTGATTTTTAAATGGGCTTTCTCTGACTGGACACAGAATCCATTACATTTGTGATATTACAGCTCTCTGAATAATTTAAATACTGAGATGTATACGTGATATCATTTTCATGATGATAGGAGTTAAAACATGTTATTAAACATGGGAACACGGTGGTGCAGTGATAGTGACGAGCTGGCGCCCTGTCCAGAGACTGCCTCACGCAAGATGCTTACTGCGCTGTGCGCGTCCTTCGATGAAACAATTTATTGCAGCAGTACTGTCTCTTTCAAGCTTACTTACCTCCTATTCCTTTCCTTCATTTTCTTTCTTCAATTGCCACATAATCAGCTCTGTAATAGATGTTAAGCCATCTGTAAGCTTAGAACATTGAAATATCTTCGTAGTATATATTTAATTACTCTATCCATCTATCCTACCAGGGTCACGCCAGTCCCAGCAAGAATACAGCGCAAGGCAGGAACAAACCCTGATCAGGCGCCAGCTCCTTGCTAGTGCTGCGGCACCGTGTTCTCACATGTTAAATTATTAACAATATAGATTATTTAAATGATGTTAAAATTTTATCTGTATAATGTAATAAACATATTTTGCTGCATTTCATCTTAAAGATGATATCTTCATCATACGTAAATACGCGCTTTATAAAGTGCCGCAGGTTGTGCAATATTATAACTATATCGCAAGTTTGCAGTGAGGTTTGTACTAATAAATACAAAGTTCTTCAAGGAGCACTTGATGGACTGATTGAGTACGTTTGTAGTTCTTGGGATGAAACTGTTTCTGAACTGCGATGTCCCTACAGGAAAGACTCTGAAGCGTTTGCCATATGAGAGCAGTTCAATAGACAGCATGGCTGAGGCAGCATGTGCTTGATGCTGTATACCGATAATTCTCTTTCTGATTAGATTACACTCTCAGATACAGTGGGAGAAATAGTCTGAGTGGTGCATTGAGAGGAACAACGCTAAAGCAGCAATGGTATTTGGAATAGTTTCGCCATTCTGTGGGTCATTATATTGTTACAGGTTAATTACAATCAGATACCTTAAACTAATAAACAATATGTGGTTAATTTCAGTGTATATGATAAAGCCGCATCAGGGATGTGGATCTAAAAAAGATAGGGAAACCACAATGGAACAAAAGCACTGCTTTGACGCTGGGTGTCGCCAGTTTAAAAAACCAAGCGGAGAACTTGCATACGCCAACCATTTAGCTCGTGTGAAAATGTGCGTCTCTTTACGTCAAGTTTATGTTTTATACATCGCGATTTGAGTGTAGAAACGGGAGTATGCAACATTTTTGTGTATATGCACCACTTATACATGAGGCCCCAGATCAGTTTCCCATTAGTTATTAAATAAAATAAGTTGTGCAAACATTATTTTTAGTTAACATAAAGTATAACTAACTCAGTGGATACATCAACTTCTTTATTTCTCTTAGCAGTTAGTCTTTCTCGCAGATAGGCACCTAACAATAAAATTGTAACTCTAGTTTTGACTTTGCATTGACTTAGACTCTTGAGAAATGTTTTGACCCTTTGTTCCCAGTTAACTGTTTGAGTTTGATCTCATGGTTTTGACCCTTGCCTGTGTCAGATCACGTCTATGTTTTTGTTTATCATTTCATAATATTTCAGGGCTCACAATAATTAATTGGTGTTGCATTGTTGAACCTTCTGATAATCTGTGTGCAGATCTTGTAGTGCTAGTTCAGAAGAAAGATGGTAGTGAGGATTACAGGAAGTTCAATAACATCACAAGAAAAGACTGCTGTTTGATTCTGTGCATTGATGCTCTGTACAGATAAAACAGTGTAAATTCAGATACCTTCATATTAGAATATGGAACCTGACAAGGGTGTACAATTTTAACAATGCTGTGTCGCGGATGCCGGGGCGACAACCCGGCCGGGACGCCTTGGAGGACCGGAAGTGGGCGTGTGCCCATCTGGGATCATGTGGGGGCCGCCTTCCTGGTTGCTTTGGGGGCCACGGGTTCAGGGCATGAAAGCCCCACCCTGTAGGGGCCCGTGGTCACCGCCAGGAGGCGCCCCAATGCCTTGGGGACCTGTTACCTCAGCACTTCCACCACACCAGGAAGTGCTGGGGGGAAGAATTAGAAGGGCACCTGGAGAGCTGCCGGGAGAACAGCCGGCACTTCCGCCACACTGGGGCGTGGCCAACAAGGGAATGCCGGGAGCCACCTGGAGCTCGTCAGGGAGAGGATAAAAGGGGCCGTCTCCCTTCATTCGAGGCTGGAGTCGGGTGGAAGCAGGACGAGGCAGAAGAGGTGTGGAGGCGGCCCGAAGAAAGGCATTTTGTGGCCTGGACTGTGTGTTGGGGTATTTGTTCACTAAATGGACTGAGTCTGTGTGACTTTATTGTGTAAATATTGTAAATAATAAACGTGTGGTGGTGAGTAACAACATGTCCGCCTGTCTGTGTCCGGGTTGGCTCTACATCTGCTTGTAGTTGCTGTTGGACAGTGGGCAATTTGTCTCCATCAACACTAAGAAATAATGGGAATCATAAAGGATGCAGGTGATATTGTTCTCTTCATTATTGACATGAATGTATCGTTAAATTTACTAAATGACTTTTATAAGATCTGTGGTTTTAAAATTAATTTGGATAAAAGCATGAAATACCTTCAGTTAACTGCCTAACAAACCACACTATATCAGAGTGTTTTCCGTTGGCTTTCCCAGAACAATTCAGGTATTGAGAACTTACAGTTCAACACAAACTTAATGATCTTTTCATACTCAACTTTTGCAAGTTTTGCGGCTGCCTGGAGAGCATTAAACAAAATGTTAATATGTTGTCAACTCTTCAGATCTGGGCACAGTGGGCAGAATTCCTATTGTTAAAGTGAATATTCTTCTTAAACTCATTGTTTCTTTTTCAGAACATTTCCATATTTTTTAACAGATGCCCAAATTGTGAACAGTGCCATGTAGCTGCATCCTCTCTAGGTCATAGGTTTTGGGAATTATCTAAATTAAAACCTTTGTGGGTGTGGATATTTGATTATCTGTCAAATAGCTTTGGATTTACATCCATCCCAAATTTTCCTAAAGCACTGTCTGGCGTAATAAGGAATAGGATTAGATTATCTATTGGTAAACAAAACCTGTGGTTTTCTACACTACATTGTTAGTGCATTGACAAATGTTGCTCAGTTAGAAGAATCATAATGCTCCCACCGTAACTGAATGAGAAAACAATTTTATATTAAATTAAACTGTAAAAAAAATCAAAATTCTCTTTGCGTAGAACTGTGCAGAGCTTCTTTAGGATCTGGCAAGAATTCATGAATGTTATTATAAAGTGAGTATGCTGGGCTCATACCAACACATCTGTTTAATTCAGTTTAATAATGTGAGTTAGACATGCTTGCTAAAAAGTACTTTTAATCATTTTTTTTTGATAGTGACGTAAACACAGAAGTTTTTTGAACGGCCCCTACAGCTAGCAATATATACGTTTCTTCAACTTAGCCTCTTTAGCTTCAGCCACAAGGACACATAAACCAGGAAGGATCCCCCGATGATGGCGGGCAAATGCAAACACAAACTTTAATGGAACACCTTTATAAACATAAATCATAAAACAAGTAGTAACAGCAGTACCGATTAGCATCCCAAGTATTGGAATTCGGGGTCAAGTAGAATGTGCACTCCGTTCATAGCTCTCTACAAAGTGGTTTTAGGCATCCTCGCAATCCCAATTCAGTCGTCTGGCCAGAGCGGATGGTGCTTTATTTGCTGAGGTCTATTGAGAAACCTTGCCAGGCAGGGCTACTGGCTCCGGTGTTCCTGAGGAGATCGGCAGAAATTCTTAGTCGGGTGTTTTGTGTTTGAATAGCGACAGCCCCTCCTGATTAAGCACAATTACTTTGCTGGCATCTTGATCCTGTATATTACTTCAGACAGACATACTAGCGTACACCTTCCCAGTGACTGTAGTACTTCAGGTTCCTCTTGTGCCATGGGTTAAAGAGCCATACCTGGTCAACAGGAACAAAGGGCTGACCCCAAGCTTGGTGGCTTTACAACCTCTTCTTGTGCACACCTGCTTTGGATTTTTGGCACTTAGTGAATTGTGGGTTGTCTCGAAGCGGCCGCACAGCTGAAGCAAATACTGTAGACCAGGTTCAATGGCAATCTCCTCCTCAGGGGAGCCACCCAAAGATGAAGTTAACTGGGTTATGGAACTCACAGCCATATATAAGGGCTGCCAGGATGCCTAGTGAACCAGCTGAGTGGAAGGCCCATAAAATGAATGTTAGAAGCAAAAGCTTGTCACGGTTGGTGGGCTGACATGAGAATAGCCAGATGAGTAGTTAAAGTCTGGTGAAGTGCTCCACTACTCTATTGCTCCTGGGATGTAGGGGGGGGGGGTGTAGGGGAGACAACAGACCTTCTTGAACAGCCCAGCCTCGACACCCCTTGCTGTGGAGTTCTTCTGGTCAGGGACAGCAAAGGCTTCTAGCTACTCAGTGAGGTTGTTAACTGCAACAAGCACAAAGTAGTTGTCACCCTGGGAAAGGGCTAAGTATATCAACACTGATCCTCTGCATGGGCTCCCCTATCAGCTGTGAGGGGATGATCTGCAGGCCAGTTTTTGAGGTGCAGGTGATGCAAGTCTCTGCATACATTTCTATATACTTTATGGTACCTAATCCAGTAAAATGTAGCACGCAGCTATTGCAGGGTCTTCTGTACTCCAAAGTGTGCTGCACTCACCAGCCTGTGGCACTATGTTGTCTTCTGGATTGCAGGGGGTACCATGAACTGCCAGAGACTTAACCCTGGGTGGGCTCCAGCCAGCTGTGGTGCACAATGCCACTGTGTAGTGATGAGGCTGTTGAACCAGTAGGCATTTACCATGGGACATATTGAAGACACCATCTCCATGGTGGCAGAGACTGCTAGACTCAACCTTTCATCAAATAGCAGAAAAGGCTAGATCTGTGGCTGTTACTCACCCTACCTCAATGAAAATGGAGCAATGAAAAATGGCACTTTCTCAATCTGACCTTAAGGTTCCCTAAAGCTGAGTAGCCAATGGAGTCAATGATGCATGGTCGGTGTGCAGCCGAAATCTAGTACTAAACAAATAAGACACTGACTACTACAGAAGGTGCCTGGCTGTAGTAAGCTACTACTCACTAACTCTCGGGGCCAAACTGGAAAAATACAGCAACAATCCTGACATTACTGACATTTGTGTCCATAATGAACATTTGGTTGGGATCTAGGAAAGCAAGGAGTGTGCTGACCACCAGTGCTTTCTTCAGTGCCTGAAATACCAGAGGCACACTGCTTGCCTCACTTATGGGTCACATAATTTAGGGGTGAGAGCATGGACTTTGGTAAGGTCATTGACTTTGGCAGGGTGCAACTGCCAGACAGCTTTTGAAATGTCCAAGAACACCTCCTTCAGGTTCTTGATGACCCACTTGAGTGGACAGACAGGTCATCCAAGTAAACAATGCACTTATTTTGGGGTATGCTAACTTCGGATCTTCAGATTGAACAATGACAACATCAAATATTTCTTGTAATGGTTGGGCTGCAACTCACATTTGAGTTGTGAGTGGAGTTTGATCAGTACCACATCACCTATGCCTATTATGTGTTACACCAAATTAGTCCATGATTCTCTGTGGCAAAGATGTCACCAGACTCTGGGAGGAGCTCTACCAATAGCTGCTGTTTGCCTAGCTTTAGCCTGCTATACTGTGGCTACATTCTCTTCAGTGGTGGAGTGGAGACTAAAAATGTGCTAGTCCTTAAAGGCAGGTTGGGCTGCTGTTCAGCTTGATCTTTATTGTTGCACTGGCACCAGCTAGTGCATGTAATAACTGGCAGTGATTGGCTGGCTGACTGTATGAAGTTTGGCTGCTTCCATTTGGAAGCTGACTACACTTTAGCTTGATTCCATCATCTGGCACCCTTAACTGGCGGTGGCAACTGGCAGGCTGGCACCTGCAGCTGGCTTCTTTCTGCTGGCATAGTGAGCTGATGGTGGGTGACTGGCCGGCTGGCTCTGTGTCATCTGGCTTCTGTTGACAGCTGGCAGCAGCAGCTGGATTTACAGTTGTCATCTTGAGCTAATGGCAGTGTCTAGATGGGCCATAGCTTAAGTGCTGATCTGCAGACACAATAGAGAAGAATGCCCTTTTTTAAAGATGCTTTCACCATTCTTACGCCTGCAAGTTGCTAGCCTGTCTCTTCGTTAGAGGAATGGTATCCAAATTGCTGTTGAAGTGCAGAGTCAAGGTGGTCAAGATTTCTGTACTCTAGGGGGTGTGGACGGGTGAATGTAGAATGAATCCCAAAAAGTGTTGGGGTGCCGACTCGATCACCATCATTAATTTCAAACATATATAATTCAAGGCAGGTGTTCACGGGCACAAAACAGAAATGATAATAATGAGACCTTCTTGGATTCCTAAAGATGGTGACTCTTGAGAGAGGACGGTCCCGGGGAGCTGCATCCTTTATCAGGTTTGGGTACAAATGAGACCCTTTGGCTAGAAGGGGCAGGGCTAATCATCATCTTGCTGATGCAGAGAAAAGAAAAGGCAAAACTTAGTAACAGCACTCCCTCTCACCCTGGTGAGGTATTGCATACCTGTAATGAGCTGGGAAGGTGTTCCTCTGATGTTCTTGTGTGGCAGGGACCACATTTTTCAGGGGATTTGTGAGTCTGTCTGTCCAAGGCCACAGCAAACTGCACTTTTGCATCTTCAGGGTACCATTCTTTGTGAAATATGGCTTTGGGGGAGCAGTAACTTCATAGCAGGCCCCTCTCAGATGTTGTGGATATATTTTGCTGCTCGTTGGAAGCAAGGCTGGTACTGGGCTGGAGGGCACCAGGCATTGTATGAACAGCCAGTACAACTGGCAATATTCAAATTATACCTTCCTCTTTAGTTCAGCTGAAAGGACACATTAGAGCACTCTAGACAAGAACAGGCCATTCAGCCCAACAAAGCTCGCCAGTCCTATCCACTTATTTCTTCTAAAAAAACATCAAGTTAAGTTTTTAAAGTCCCTAACGTCTTACTGTCTACCACACTACTTGGCAGCTTATTCCAAGTGTTTATTATTCTTTGTGTAAAGAAAAACTTTCTAATGTTTGTGTGAAATTTACTCTTAACAAGTTACCAACTGTGACCCCATGTTCTTGATGAACTCATTTTAAAATAACAGTCTCGATCCACTGGACTAATTCCCTTCATAATTTTAAACACTTCAATCATGTTACCTCTTAATCTTCTTTGCTTAAACTGTAAAGGCTCAGCTCTTTTAATTTTTGCTCATAATTCAACAGAACAAAAACGTATAACTCAACGAATACCTCTAACGCAAAATGAAACATAATTTTCTTTCAATTTATTACGTTTTACTATTTTTTTACTATGGTTAATTACTCGCTGTACTGTAAAACAGTTCTATTATGCATATGTAATAGTTCCCATGAAAATAACAATCTGTTTATATTGTACGTCCGCTTACCCATACGCAAGCAGCAGAGCCACAAAGTGGCTGGCGCATAGCGCCTTCTCGGGGTTGGCAAGTGAAGCGAGCAGGGGGCAGAGCCCCCTGGTGTTGGCAAAAACAAACTAAAGCATTGTAGAAGCAGCACTATTTTGTACTCTTATAAGTATTTGGGGGTCCATATCAATGACAGGTTGGACTGGTCTCTTAACATGGAGAAACAAAGTAAGAAAGGGCAGAGCAGATCCTTGTTCCTTAGGCGACTGTGTTCCTTTTTCATGTCTTCTACAACTCTGTGATGGCCAGTGCGGTTTTCCACACTGTGGTGTGCTGGGCCGGTAATATCACTTCAAGACAAGCTCACTGAATTAACAATCAAAAGGGCAAGCTCAGTTATACGGTGAACTCTGGACCCCCTGAAGGTAGCAGAGGAGGAGAGAATAAATACAAAACTGAGTGCCATTCTGAACAATGCTGCACATCCTCTCTCTGACACAGTAACACTGAGGACTTTCAGACAGCCAATTATTCAGCAGAAGTGTGTCAAGAAACACTACAGGAGCTCCTTTATACCAACAGCAACACGTCTGCATAATGCCTCACTGTCAGAATTCAGAGGTGTTCTCTCTTTCTTTTTTGCCATTCTGGTGTATACTGAGACAATAGTGTGTGTGTGTGTGTGTGTGTGTATGTATATTTATGTATATTTATTTGTCTATCTATATCTATGGATTTATTTATTTATTTAAAGAACTTTGGTAAAAAGCCAAATTGCCTCCTGGGTACAAATAATATTTTATCTATCTGATGTAAGGTTGCTTCTCTGTCAAAGAAGGCTTATCAGGATAAAATGAATGCAGCAAAATATCCTTGAGGAAAACCTCCTGCAGTTCACAAGAAACCTGTTGTCTTGATAGAAGATTTGTTTTCTAGCAAGACAACAAGCCCAAGCATGAAGCCAAAGCTACACAGGAACAGCTTCAAAACAACAATTTTAAAGACCTGGAGTGGCACAAGTCAGATATTAATCCAATTGACACTGGCTGTTCACTCATGATCAACATGCAATTTAACAGAGCGTGGGCAGTTGTGTTCAGAAGAATGAGGGAAAATGGCACTGTGTAAATCACAAAGCTAATAGAGAATCACAGAATCAGTTCAATGGAGGTCACCTGTCTGAAGTTTCAGCTGACTGAAGTATAAATGCATCTGTATATGGAAGATTTAACTTGTGGTGAGTCAGCATGGTGGCCTAACCTATATCATGAAGACGAATGAAGTGTCCAAACAACTCCATGTAAAGGTAACTGAAAAGTAGAAGGGAGTCACTAAATATCCAGTTAAATCAATCATTAAGAACTCTAAAGAGTACAGCACAGATGTAAATCTCCTAAAGCAGGACATCCACAAATACTGAATGATCGTATGAAGAAAATGAGTGAAGGACCTCTGAGAATTATGAAGCAGTTACAAGGTACAGTGGCTGAGACTGGAGACAATGTGCAGACAGCAAATGTTGCCCGGGTGCTTTACCAGTCACAGCTTTATGGGAGAGGCAAAGAGAAAGTGCATTGTTAAAAAACACACATCTAATCTAGGGACATTGGAGACTCTGAAGCCAACTGGAAGAAGGTTCAAATGTTTTTATGAGACCAAAATGGAGCTTTTTTGGCCATCAGACTAAACACTGTGTTTAAACACTACACATTATCAAATACACACCATCCCCACCGTGAACTTTAATATGGTGGCAGCATCAGGCTATGGGGATATTTCTCTGCAGCAGGCTTTGGAAAGAATTTTGAAGGAAAAATGAATGTATTAAAATACAGAGACATCCTGGAAGAAAACTTCATAAAGTCTGAAAGAAACCTACATCTTGTAAGAAAATGTGTTTTCCAGCAACAAAACAAACCAATGTTTAAAGCCAAAGCTACACAGGAATTGCTTAAAAACAGCAATGTTAATGTCCTGGGGTGGCCGAGTCAGAGTTCAGATTCCAATCCAATTGAGGATTTGTGGCTGGACTTGACAAAGGCTGTTCACGCGTGACGTCCATGAAACCTGACAGAACTTGAGCAAGGAAGAACGGGGTGTGTTCCATGGCAAGGCCCAGGTGGGCAAATCTGATAGAGACGTGAGCACACATACTCAAGGCTGTAATGTTTGTCATTTTCACTTTGACATAGAAAAGTCTTATTCTGTTAATGTTAAAAAAGCTAAATTAAATTCATTGGGATTCAATATTGTGGAAAGGGGGATGAAAACTTTTTACATAAATGGTGTGTGTGTTAATCAGTAAGATATTAAATTAGTATTATGACAATTCCCTCTCTATCAGCTATATTTACATTTATTTATTTACAAGACGTTCTTACACATATTAAGTGTGTGCATATGAATGCAAGGGAGCATAGCACAAGTGCTCTCATAAAATAATTATGTATTGGTCAAACAGCCTGAGAGCTTTTAGAAAGGTATTCTGATGCACCAGATTTGCTTTTCCCAATTCTTATTCGCTGCTTTCATTAATTTTATGGAAATCACTTTCACTGCTGGTCTTGGGCTTTCAGGTTCACATTGTTTTACACCTCTTTACTACATGAAGATGTGGGTTGATAGATCAATATTACTTCTTTGGCCTGGGCTGAAGACTCAGGTTCAGTTTTCCCTACCAGCATTTTATTCTCACAACAGGCAGCACTTGCTACATAATGTTCTGTGTATCGGAGAAGGGTAATGTGCGCTGAGCTTGGCTTCCTGAGGTTGACACCTGGACTGCAATTACAAAATACTGAGCTGTAATCAACCTACTTTCAGCCGACTAATCCTACTAATTAATAACTGTCAAACCTTAGACGTGACATTTGGATAATTAAAATACTTGATTCATCTGTACCAAGAACTCCTGCCAAAAAAATGTGAACAAAAGAGGCAGCTCTGAAAA
Source organism: Polypterus bichir lapradei (assembly GCA_026402145.1). Taxonomy (NCBI): domain Eukaryota; kingdom Metazoa; phylum Chordata; class Cladistia; order Polypteriformes; family Polypteridae; genus Polypterus; species Polypterus bichir. The sequence goes on from JANRMT010062796.1 coordinate 75,434,300, forward strand.
GGGAGCTTAACTTGTTAGTTATATAAAAATCATGCATATGCTGTAATTATGCCAAAGCCTTTTGATTTTATAGTTCTCAGTGTTAGGGAAAGGCACAATGGTTAAGGGAACATAGCCTCAGCTTTCATGAAAAGCAATTGTCCTGACTGCACTGGGTGGTAGCAGATTTGAATAGCAATGGAATTGGTAGATGGATTATGGTTAAAAGAGCAAGCTAAGATCATAACCAGGAGATCAATAATGAATAAACAAGCTCTGGACATGTCATCGAAAATCTGTGTCGAGAAATTGTAAGAGGGGTTGAAAGCGGAAGAGGGATTATGTTGCCAGAGCCAATCCATAACACATTAATTCTGGTTAAAATTCAGAAAAGAACTTGTAATCAGGAGATGGACTGTTATTAATAATAATAATAATGAAAGCTCAGAGTTTTGGGATGTATCCACAAATCTGGACAACCAAGAATTACAGGGAGCTGACCTTTAAATTGTAGCAGTAAAGATGTAATGTGTCAAAACTCCTAGTCACTCTGGTTTGGCAACAAGGAACACAAACAAAAAAATGTCAGTTTGGGAGGAATGCAATTCAATTTTGCTTTCCATACAAACATGTTGTCAAGCCTTAGTTAAATACAAACTCAGAAATCCTAGGGGCTGACCTTTACACCCTATGACCCTTGAAATCAGCATATGACCCAACAAAGCAACCACTATGTGAAATCTGTAAATGATGTCAACCCTTGTACAACAGAAAATGGTGTTACAAGTTTTGATTGAAGGAGTCTTAAACATGGCAATAGTGTTGTGAATATGGAGTTCCTAATCTCAACAGGTTCCAAAAATAACTGAAAATGCCCACTGTTTTTGCATTTATCTGCAGATACTTTTATCCAAAGTGACTTACAAAAGAGGTAAACAATCAAGTAAACATTGTGCCTGTTTGTCCAGCAATTGTACCAGAAATAGCTCAATAGACCCCAGCTAGTCATGAAAGGGCAAACACCCAATCTTTATAAACAGAAAAATTATTTTTAACAAAAATGAACCATAATAATAAAAGTTACAAATAGCAGAAAGTGGCCCAAAAGGAGTTATCTAAAAAAAAAAAAAAGTTGATAAAATAGCAAACAAGTCCCAAAAAAAATCCAAAATAGGCAATCAATAATCAAAATTGCACCAATTCACCAATGCCAGAAGCGCATTCAATGAACCACAACAGACTGTGTTTTCCTAAGCCTTTATAGGGTTAGGGGCTGTCCTTTGACGGTGATGGGCAGGTCGTCCAGCCTTTTGGGGGACCACTTACCAAACACAAGGAACATAACAGAAGCAGCAGAGACACTGAATAATACACAAAACTAATAAGAATCACAGAATAAGGCAAGTAATTAACACAAGTAACACTACTAAAATAAACAAAAGCATCACAAAGAAATAATAGACATACATAAAAGGAATTTGAACAACAGCCAGGGGAGAAATGCTGGCTGAAATATAACAAGAAAAAAAGGGATGAAGCTTCCACAGAACAGCCTAATGCTGGCCAGAACGTACACTGGCCGAACCAGAAGAGACTCACCCAGACCAGCTTACTTTTAACAGCCACCATGAGGCTTCAGCCTGGCTTGGCAAAAAAACTGGGGACTTGAACTAAAGTTCAAAAATAAGCTGTAATGTTCCACCTTCCTCACAAGAAGGAGAACACCACCAAACTCTGGCTTGTGACCAAAAGGCAATGGTAATTCCTTTATAAATGAAAACAAAGAAATAGCAATACAAAGCTCAAAAGAGCAAAAAGGAGCTGTCTTAAGAGGTAATCTTAATAAAAACAAGTCCCAAATTACAATCCAGAAACCAATAAACAGAGCAAACAGATTAAAAACATAGAAAAATACAAATTCAGTAATAACACCTTCAGCAAACATCAATGAACAGTTGCTTGATCTTAAATAGCCAAAGGGAGAGGTCAGGAGTGATTAAGTCTGGTTGGCCCTGCCTCCTGAGGTACCACCCACAAAGAACAAGGGACATATGCAAACACAATCTACTCTCTATATATAAAATCCTAAGCCTTAAAGTGCAACGATTTTGTGCAATGATTTTATGTAACGTTTTTATGTCATGTTTTTTGTCACTTTAAATCGCGCTTATTTTAAAACCTATATATGTTTGGTGTCATTCTTTTCAGAATTTATCAAACTTTAATGTGATCTTGTTAGATTTTCAGATTTTTATTCCGTTTTTAAATTATAAACTAAAAAATATCAAGAACTCATGTCCCGCGAGATGAGACTTTGTGCCAAGAGATTTAACCAGTCCGGGGCGGAAATAAAAAAAAAAAGAGTAGGACAGCTGCTGTACAAGCTTTTAAATGTTCAAAGGCCGTGCGAGATGCAGATCATTTGTATTTGCTTTCCATTGTATCACCGTTTAAGAGGGGGTTTCGGAGGAGCGACCACGTCTCCTTGGGGTGCGTTCAGCCACCCTCTTCACATCGTGAGCGACAGAGACATTAAGTGGCTGGCAGGGGGATCCCCCTAGTTAAGTAATAATAAACAAAATCCACAGAAATAATATAAAAATTAGAAGAATAATCATTCAAAATTAACAAAAACAACAATTTATCGATATACATGTGACTTAGGGTTGTAATACAAAAGAGAGAATATGCCAAATAAATTCTACTAGATATCTGAATAAGCTAACAGTTAAAATGCATTTAACAGCACAAAAAAGATATAAGGAGAAATAGTACATGAAAAAACCTCTAGTTACCAAAGTGCAGTACATGCCAACTATAACATGTGTTTAAGTAAAAAATAATTGTGACCATTTTATGTTTTGGTCTCTAAAGTCCTCAAATGTTCAAATTATTTTTAGAGTCCAAAGAAACACTTTAAGCCAAAAGCCAGATGATGCCAGCTATAAGTTCAGACTGACAGCACTGTGATGCCATCTTGATAAGGTCACCAGCTGAACCACTTAATAGAAAAATGTTGAAGAATGTAAAGGAGAGCAGGAGCTCAGAATAAACTGGATGGCAGTTCACATCACAGCTAAGATATGTTTACCTTGGCAGGATGTAAGGTTGATTGATAGATAGATAGATAGATAGATAGATAGATAGATAGATAGATAGATAGATAGATAGATAGATAGATAGATAGATACAGTAGATAGATACAGTAGATAGATAGATAGATAGCATGAACTAGCAAATGAATGAACGAACAAACTTTATTTGTCTCCAGGGGGAAATGTGGCTTTTTACAGAACCTATTAAAATAAATAAATACATAAATAGGTAGCTAGGTAAGTAAGTATGCAAATAAATAAATAAATATACACACACACTTTGATTTGAACCAAGAAAAAACAAAGAAAGAAAACTGACTCGGCTGTCACAGTGACAGTAAGGCCTTGTGTAGACATATTGCTGTTGGTATAAAGGATCACCCTTAAACAGCAGTGGGCATCAGCTGTATTAACTGTGATGCTGCATTCTTACTGGACAGACAGTAAATATGATTCAGAAATTTCACGTGAATTCCCTTCAAGCTACAAGTCGGACAATCTGGAGATAACAAAGCTACCCAAATTCTTCAAGTTGTGATATAACTGTAAGCATTTAATAAATGTGTCTCTTTCTTGTCACAAAAATGAATTGCTTTTTTTTTTTATGGACAAAGTCACAAATCAATAGCAGCCTCACATTTCTCTGAATAGTCTGACCAGAAATTCACAAGAACACAAGGAAGTGGGAAGATAAAACAATTGGATCTCTGAGTATGTAAATAACACGTGAATTCAGCATTACATTATAGACTCTTGAGAATTGTATTGTTTGCTGCAGTCTGTGTAGAAACAATTGTAACCCAGAACTGCTTTCCGGATGGACTCCTAGGAAAACTTTATAAGGGCTGTTTTCTCATAAATTAAAAACTCGAGTCACTATATCAGGTGTCAGAGTATGCAGTGTTCATTTGTTACATTTTAATGCTCACATTTGAATTGACTGCAGCTTCACGTTCTCCTTGCTGCAAACTTCCATTTTCTAGATAGTAACAATGTCACCTTTGATAATTCAATAAAATGAAGTGTGCTTAGTTGTTCAGCCTTCAACACAGGGACAGAAGGCAAATAGACACCACTATGCTAACAGTATGCTACAGGATAGACTTAACAAAGCAAGAACATTTAACAACAAGCATGCTCAAAAAACACAAAGCAAAATAATTAACAAAAACACAGGCACAGATGGCAAACGTACTTGAAAACTACTTAGGAAATAAATGTCAAAATGGAAGCATCTGGCCACTTCAAAAAAGATCAGGAAAGCTGACACTCTCACCACGCCTCATGGCTAACGGTATCCTGTGACCGAGTTTCAGTGACAACCATTCACATGTTGCGATTCCACACAACCACACTTGGGAGTTTATGTTTTTAAGTTTGATGATTTAATTTTACTCTTGATTTATGATTCTCATGATTTGGCTTTTGTTTTTTTATTTTTTTCGCAACTCTTCCTTGTTCTATAAAAATATTTTGGAGGCCGAGAAATTGAGCTTATTTTTTTGTTTCAATGCATGTTTGAAAGGAAGTGCATTCTCCCACGGCGCCATCTTCTTTTCTAATGTGCATTACCCTTGGGAATCATTCTGTTGGCCATTGCTATGTCATTACTAGACAGTACTGAGTTTAAATGCTATTGAACATACGGCAAATACAAGTTTCCAAGTTGGAAATTCCATGTGAAAAAGTTGGACAATGTGGAGAAAACAAAGTCACCCAAATTGTTTGAGTTCTGACATTAATGCTGACATTTCACCTTAGCCAATTGTATAGAACAAAAATTATAACCTGGTCAGCCAGAAATTACATTTTTATGGTCGAATTGCATTTGGAGTAAAGTGATACACATTTAATAGATTTATTTCACTCTTTACTTCCATCAAAATTTCTGTTTATCTTTAATTGATTTGTTTTTGCAGACCAAGTAACAAATTAACTTACTCTGAATAGTCAGACTAGAAATCCATGGGGTAAGGAAAAAATTACAACTCAGTGCTCCAAACAGCACGAGAACACTTGAAAGCAGCATAAACTCACCTGAAGTATGCAGCACATGACATGGCCAGTTTGAAGGTATAAAAGTCAGCATTGTGCACTTCCTGGTTGTCCGAGTTTGTGGATACAACAACGGAAAGGCTAGCATGCTCATTGCTGATTTTGAGTAACTAATTCTTTTACTAATTAACTACAACCTTTGTCTTACGTTTTGGCTCATGTTATATAAAATTATTTTGGTTTTAACTTCTCTGCTGTGTTCTTTTCATTACAGTTTCGCTTTCCTATCCTAGGCTTGTTTATTATGTTGTTGTGTCAGTGTAAAACAAGGATGCGTCATTGCAGTCATACTCCACCTATTCAGTCATAGTTTACCCCCCAGATCATTTACCGAACAGACGTATGCTTTTCAACTTAAACCGTTTCATTGGCAAACCCATGATCTTTCACATGTTACTGGTCTTCAAGGCAGTTATCTTACCCACACTATCTTATGGACCAAAGACACAGACTACCTACAGTAGACATATAAGATTCCTGGAGAGAAGCTCGCAAAAAAATCCTGTATATCAGCAGGAACGTTAGTGTTTTTGAGGAGGCAAATATTGATACCATTGGCAGCACCATCATCAAACACCAGCTAAGATGAACAGGCAGTGTAATACAAATGCCTGACACGCACCTCCCAAAACAGGTCTTCTGTTCAGAACTAAATGCTGGTTAATGCCCACCGGAGGTCAGAAAATTAGCTTCAAGGATAATATCAGTGTCAGTCTCAAAGAATTTCCCAATAAAGTCTCTAATTGGATAGACCTTGCCCAAAAAAGAATCACATGCAGAAATATTTTACGTGAAGGAGTCATCCTCCATTAAGATGATCTCTGACAGGCTTCCAGACTCCAGCAGCAGCAAAGTAAAGAAAGAGTGGCCACCAAAATGGCTCTCCCATATTCCAATTCCTGCACCACTCACCAATGCCCAAACTGTTAGAAAGTTAGTGGTTCCAGAATTGGCCTCAATATTGGTCCACAATAAGACACTCCCAAGTGGACCATCATACTCAATTTTAAGGGATCTTTGATGAAGATGATTGTGTTAACAATCTCAACCTTTGCCAGTTAATAAAATCTCCTGATTCCATTCTTGTTTAAATACTGCTGCGGCCTGGTTGAATCAGTACAATGATGAAGATAACAGTTTGGGGTTTTTTTGTTTTGATGATGATATCATCTTACCATCATTTTGTGGTGGGGCTTTCTTTAGTAATGGCATTTTAAGACACTTCTGCGTTTTTACAAACATGTATTTGTATTGTTATATTTTTGTGGTTTATCAGTTAATATGTGCCATTTTTAAATATTTTCCATTATGTTTATTAATATGTATTGTTATTTTAAATGAATGTCTGTTCATTGATTTGTGTGAATGGAGTTTCATGACTTTTGCCTCTTTTTGCTCTATTGAGCATTTTCCTGGATTTTTTCAATTTTTCATAAATAAATCATCATTTTATAAAGATCCCTTGCCCTTTTTATTTACAAGCCTGGACCTGATTATCGTCCTCCCTGTTGTATGGATTTTTGATATATTTGTGGACATTTTGTGTCATTTTATAAGCTCTCAATTTTTGGGGTCTGCTCTGGCTGAAGCCAGCAGGTGGCATTTGTAAGCCAGCATTTCTCCCCTCCCTGGGGTTTAAAGTCGTGTTTTCGTGTCAGTTTTGTCCATTTTGTGACATTTATTTATGTTGCTTTTTCTTTTGTTTATTAAATGCATTATTCTTTGTTTATATCTATGATCATGAAATTCCTTAGTTATGTCCCATGTCCCATGCCTTGGTTATGTTTCATGTTCCTCAAAAGGTGCAGCCACCACTAGAAATTGCCCTCCACTCTAGAAATCTGGAGGCTCTCCCGTAGTTCCTGGAGGTTCATTTCAAATGTGCATTGGAGTGTAGTGTTTACTTGTGTTTCTGTTGTGCTTATTGTTATTATCTGGATTTTTAAACCTTTGCTCTGTCTTTTAACTAATCTTTGATATTTGTATTGGTATTGTGTTTGCCACAAATTTCCTTGCCTTTAGGCAATTCCTTTTTTGTTGTCAGTGGAGCTTCTGGTCCTAGAGAACATTTTTGTTAAAAATTAATCTTTGATTTTTTGAAGATTCTTCAAGGCCCCTTTTGTTTTAGTTGGGGTTTTCATGGTAATCCCTAGTAGTCAGTTTTGTAAGTATTCCGGAACTTTCAGTATGTGCTGTGGGATTCCCAGTATAACAACAGCTGACAGTATTTGGGGCCTGGCAGAGCTTAGTGAGTTAATCTGGGTAGGTTAGTCAAGGTCCAAGCCTTCTTCTTAGTTTACGTTTACAGGCCTCACAGCCTTATTGCCTTTTGGAAGACTCCTTCTCATAACACACAGCCGTGTTGTTTATAGCAATGGCATAAGGCATACTCTTGAAAAGAAGGCACCGTCCATTTTACATTATTGACGCTTTGGATTAAATTCAAACAAAAAATGTGCTGGTGTAGGATTTAAATAAGGAAATAATAATATTGTTATGAATACAGGCTCACATGAAACTCGACATGTGGGATGGCGCACACCGTGGCTTCCGTGTTTGCTTTGCTCTCCCGACACAAGCGTAATTTTATTTATTTATCAGTGTTTTGTGTATTTTAAATGTGCAGTTTATTTATGCAATGGTAAGAACTTTTGGACATCATTAAAGTTCAGCATGAACTTAAACAATGCCTGTTGGACCGTGACTTTCTGCTGCATCTGAACCCAGCCAATTCCAGCTGGCAGGACACAGCGATACCAGTCTCATGTGAGCGGTGTAGCCAATGGATAGTGCATCCAGGACGGAGATGAAGACGAGGCAAGTGAGACGGGCTACGTGCTAGGTTAAAGGCTAGAGCCACATGACCACCGCTTCCTAGCCTGTTGCTAGCTAATGTGCGCTCACTTGAAAATAAGATGGTCAAACTGAGAACTAGAACTCAGCATGAAATAAGGGAATGCTGTGCTCTTATTTTCACAGAAACCTGTCTCTCAGTCAGTGTGCCAAATTCAGCTATCCTGCTTCATACACACTCCATTCACCATGGAGTTCGTAAATTGGTCTCAGGTAGAAAAGGCAGACATTATGCAGCTAAATGACCACCTCAATAAACATGCTATTCTTGATTACTTTCAGTCAGGTTTGGAACAGCTCACAGTACAGAGACTGCATTTGTTAAAGTGGTGAATGACTTGCAGTTAAATGCAGACAGAGGCCTTTTATCTGTTCTCATCCTCTTAGATGTGATACCATTGATCACAATATTCTTAAAAAGCGCCTTAGTCAATTTGTGGGCCTCTCTGGCAGTCTCTTAAATTGGTTTGAGTCCTGCCTGGCAGGTAGAAAATTCTTTGTTAGTTGTGATAATTACAACTCAAAGACACATGATATCCTATATGGTGTTCTACAAGGCCCTATCCTGGGTCCGCTGCTCTTTTCGATCTCCATGCTTCTGTTAGGTCAGATTATCTCAGGGCGTAACGTGAGCTACCATAGCTATGCTGATGACACACAACTGTACTTATCAATACCCCGACACTCTTGGTTCACTGACACAATGCCTTACTTGTGTTTCTGAATGGATGACTAGTAATTTTCTCAAGCTAAATAAGGAGAAAAGAGAAATTTTAGTAATTGCCAAAAATGGATATAATGAGAGTATTAGAAATAAAGTTGATCCATTTAGATTAAAAGTCAGGACAGAGGAAAATAATTTAGGGGTAATTATTGACTCTGACCTAAATTTTACAGGTACATCACATAATTATCAGATTACTATGATAGCATTTTTTCTATACTATAGCAAAAATTAGATCCCTTATAACTCAGCAAGTTTACACTTTTGTTTTCTGTCGGCTAGATCAGTGTTTTCCAACCTCGGTCCTGGGGACCCACTGTGGCTGCAGGTTTTTGTTCCAACCAGATTCCTAATCAGTGACAACACCTGATAGCACTGATCTCATTTAATTAGCTAATATTATTTTTCTTTTATTCCACATTCAGAAAAGCACAGCAGCATGATTTTTACATTTTTAAGACATTTAGAAATATTTCTGCTTTTGCTATAGATTTAAATGCTTAACTCTCTTTTGTTGATTTCATTATATTTTGCCCTTTCTCTGTGCAGTTTTTTCCCTTTGTTGTATCTTATTAATGACAATTTAAAATGAGCAGAGCAGACACCCAGGCAAACAGCACTGAATAATCAAAGGCTGCAACTACTTTAGCGTCAGACCCACTAATTAGTAAATAATGGATTAAACAATTTGAACATCTAGAAAAATAGAATAAAAATCAAGATGAAAACATTGTTAAAAAGATAAAAATACATTATCACCATATAACTGCTTGGTACATTTTAATATATATATATATATATATATATATATATATATATATATATATATTGTGGAGGATGGCCGGCCGTTTATCCCAGCCAATACCCCCAAGCTGCCAGGTGGAGCCCTCCTTGCAGCATGGAGGTCCTCAGAAGACCAGCAGGGCATCATGGACAATGGAGTTTTTACGCACAGCCCTGCTGGATGCCATGGGGGCCACGAGAGGGAGCTGCAGGGAGGACCAAAGAGTTCTTCGTGCCCTATGACCCGGAAGTTCGTCATAGGAAGAGCGACGGGCTTCCGGGTTGAAAAAAAGTACTATTTACCCTGACCCGGAAGGAATAAGGACTTGTGGATTGTTGGCTAGGAACACTTCCGGGTCAGGGAGTATAAAAGGACTGTGGGAGCTCCCAGACGGCGAGCTGAGCTGGGTGGAAGGGTGGCAACGTGTCTGGGAGCGGGAGGATTGATTTATTGTTTAGTATTTGTGATTTATGTGTATTGTGGAGGAGAGTGTGCTTTGTACACTGTGGAATTTAAATAAAGTCAACTTGAGGACTTTTACCTGGTGTCTGGAGTCGTGGACAGGGGTTCAAGGGAGCGAGAGCGCCCCCTATCTACCACTATATATATATATTGTGAACCTTGCCCCGGACACAGACAGGCAGACACGTTAATGTCACCCACAAACACAGGTTTATTTTTCATCTTGTTTACAACTCAGCTCACCAACCCCCAATACTCCTCAGTCCAGGCCAATCCAATGCCTTCTCTTTCTTCTTCTCTCTCTCTTTCTTTCTCTCTCTTTCTTTCTCTTTTCTTCCGACCGCCTCCTCCCTTCTCCAGACGTTGCCACTCTTCCACCCGACTATTGTCAATGACTGGAGGGAGGCGGCCCCTTTTATAGGAACCCGGATGGGCTCCAGCTGCTTCCCGGCAATCTCCCGATGACACACCCCCGTGTGGCGGAAGTGCTGGCTGTGCACCCGGAAGCCGTCCGGGTGTCCCCTGTCGTCTTCCCTCCGGCACTTCCTGGTGTGGCGGAAGTGCCGGGCTCCCGGGATAATCAGGCACTGGGGCGCCGCCTGGCGGTGGCCACGGGTCCCTACAGGGCTGGGCTTCCAAGCACTTTACCCGAGGCCCCCTACATAACCAGGACGGACGCCCCCTTGCTGTCTGGAGGAGGCACAATACATTTTTACCAAACTTAGTTTTCTAATTTCTATATTGTTCCCAAAACACAGAACTTGGGAAATAACAGTTCACTTAATTAGTCCAGGAGTCCAATTAAAAACAGAAGCTGGTTGGAACAAAAACCTGAAGCCACAGTGTGCCGAGGCTGGGAAACACTGGGATAGATCACTGTAACGCACTCCTCTCAGGACTACCCAAAAAAGACATCAATCGATTGTAACGAGTGCAGAATGCAGCTGCTGGAATCTTAACTAGGAAAAGAAAATCCGAGTACATCTCTCCAGTTTTTATGGTGTCACTACACTGGTTGCCTGTGTCATTTAGAATTCACATTAAAATACTGCTTATGGCTTACAAATCCTTAAATAATCTCGCTCCATCCTATATTTCAGAATGCCTTTTACTTTACACTCCAACCTTAGATCGTCAAATGAGTGTCTGCTTATAATTCCAAGAGTTAAACTTAAAAGAAGTGGTGAGGCGGCCTTCTGCTGTTATGCACCTAAAATCTGGAATAGCTTGCCAATTGGAATTCGTCAGGCTAATACAGTGGAGCATTTTAAAAAAATTGCTAAAAACTTATTATTTTAACATGGCTTTCTCATAGCCTCATTTTAGTTTAACCATGATATTCTGTATAGATATTTAATTATCATTTTTTTTTCATGGCTCCAAAATCCCCTACAGATTTTATTTTTTTTCTCCAGCTGTCTGGAGTTTTTTATTTTATCTCTCCTCCCTGGCCATCAGATCTTACTTTTATTCAATGTTAATTAGTGTTGCCTAATTTTATTTCTGTATTTTGTCTTTTTTCTCTTTTCTTCATCCTGTAAAGCACTTTGAGCTACATCTTTTGTATGAAAATGTGCTATAGAAATAAATGTTGTTGTTGTAGGTAAGGTGGTATATGTGTATACTTAAACAACAGATGGTGTGAGGATGTGCAGGTTGTTGGAAAGCCCTGTTCTGAAGATATCAAACTGTTAATGGTAAAGTGTAGACTTTTCTCCTTAACAAAGGAATTCAGTATTTCTGCTGGCTGTTTACATTTCTCCACAGGTGGATCACGCTGGGGATACTGCATGATGTCATCAATATGCAGGAAACTGCACATCCACATGCAGTGCTTATTGTGGTCGGCGATTTTAACCACTGTTACCTCAGGAATGCCCTCCCCATGTGCAATCAATATGTGTGCTTTCCAGCAAGGGAGAATAACATTCTTGACCAAGTGTATAGCAATGTGAAGGATACCTATAAGGCTGTACCTCAGCCACACTTTGGTCAGTCAGAATACATTTCTGTGTTTCTATACTTGACTTATAGACAACTACTTAAGCAAGCTCCTCCAGTGAGTAAAACTATTAAAGTGTGGAGTGTGGAATCAGATCTGGTACTCCAGGACTGCTTTGATAGTACAGATTGGGGTGAGTTTAGAACTACTGCAGTGAAGGGAGATTTTACTGTTGATTTACAGGAGTACGCCGCAGCTGTAACTGGTTGTATTAGCACATGCACTGAGAACATTATCCCCATGAAATGCTTTAAGATCTGTCCCAACGATGAACCCTGGATTAACTTGGAAGTGCGGTCCATGTTACGCGCTCACCCCATTGCATTTGTTAGAGGCGATGTGGAAGACTATAAAAAGGGCAGATACAATCTGCACAGGTCAATCAGGCAGGCCAAAAGATATTACAGACTGAAGGTGGAGGGATATTATACCACTGTTATTTCGCGGCATATGTGGCAAGGTTTACTACTAGCAGAAGGACTGGTGGAGCATAACTAGCATAACCAGCAAAAATACACTCCCGGATGAAAACGTTTGGTGCCCACTTCGAGGCCCTTAACATCAACTGACAGAGTATGTTTTAGGGTATATTAAACACAATACACTCTGTGTCTTTGGTGGTGGTGCACGCAACTTTGAGAACAAACACACGGAAGGCAGAAGGCCTTGACAACACCCCCGGGGATGTACTTAGGGTATGTTTATCAGTGCTGGCCGATGTGTTTTTAATCTGTCCCTTGCCCATTCTATGGTACCCACCTGTTTAAAGTGTACCACTATTGTGCCCCTTCCAAAGAGAAGTACTGTGACGTGCTGGAATGACTATCGTCCCATTGCAATTACCTCAATTGTGATGAAGTGTTTGGAAAGGTTAGTCATGACCCACATTATAGATAGATAGATAGATAGATAGATAGATAGATAGATAGATAGATAGATAGATAGATAGATAGATAGATAGATAGATAGATAGATACTTTATTAATCCCAAGGGGAAATTCACATACTCCAGCAGCAGCATACACAAACGAGCAATATTAAATTAAAGAGTGATAAAAATGCAGGTATAACAGACAATATCATTGTATAATGTTAACGTTTACCCCCCCGGGTGGAATTGAAGAGTCGCATAGTGTGGGGAAGGAACGATCTGCTCAGTCTGTCAGTGGAGCAGGATAGTGACAGCAGTATAAAAGCATAATCCCAGTAATTGGACCCCTTACAATTTGTATATTGACAGAATCGGTCGACTGCTGTCAATGCTGCCATCCACACAGCCCTCACACACTTGGAGGGTAAGGACATATATGTGAGAATGCTTTTAATTGATTACAGTTCAGCATTTAACACAGTTATTCCACAGAGACTTTGTGAAAAGCTCCTCACCCTTGGACTGACAACCTCTTTCTGCAACTGGGTGCTAAACTTCTTGTCAGACAGGCCACAGACAGTCAGAGTTGGAAATTGGACCTCAGACATCAGAACTGTGAGCACAGGGACCCCTCAGGGTTGTGTGTTGAGTCCTTTGTTGTATACTCTCTTTACTTATGACTGTGTGGCCTCCCAGACTAATACCAGCATCATAAGGTTTGCAGATACTGTAACAACATGGTTATTGGACTAATCACTGAGGGAAAGAGACCGCATACAGAAGAGAGGTGGCAGGACTGGTGACCAGGTGCCATGAAAATAATCTCTCCTTAAATGCAGATAAGACCAAAGAGATGATCATTGATCCTAGGCAAAGGAGGAAGGAGCAGCATACCCCAATATACATCTGTGAGAGAGAACTAGATAGGGTGAAAACCTTTAAATTTCTTGGAACTTATATCAGTGAGGATTTCACTTGGTCCCACAAACACTTGCCACGTTTCAAAGAAATCACAGCAGAGACTCTGCTTCTTGAGAAGGCTGAGGAGATTTGGTATGTTAACCTAAATCCTCAGCAACGTTTAAATATGTACAGTGGAGAGTGTTATTACTAGTTCAATCACAGTGTGGTATGGAAGCTGCTCCATACAGGACAGGAAGGATCTCTAGTGTGTGATAAAAACTGCACAGTTCATCTCTAGAACAGTCTTCCCATCACTCCAGGACATTTATACTAACCAGGGTCATCAGGAGGGCCCACAATATTATTAAGGACAATACACACTCACAACATAGTATCTTCACATTTCTGCCATTAGGGAGACGCTACTGGAGTGTGAAAGGACAACAAGACTCTCAAATAGCTTCTACTCACAGGCCATCAAACTCATGCATAATACATTCATCACTGCGCCCTCCACTTTCCATCATTTCCATGTATTGTTTCCCTGTCTGTAGCATGAGGTACTTTATTTTTGTATTTTTTTCTGATTTCTGTCTAATTATTACCTTTAGGTTAACTCCTATGTAATTTCTTGTTTGGTGTAAGGGAGACTGGCAAACTAAGAATTTCATTGCTTGGTTTGAACCACTGTGTTTTTTTTCTGTGCATATGACAATAAACTTCTTGAATCTTGACATTTAAAACTAGGATTCACTTTCCAAAAACAGGTCTCAAGAAGCATGTTTTGTGCCATTTCTTTGCCAAAAAAGATGCAAACTTAAAATTTTCATAAAGGAAGAGAGAACTGTAAGAATAAATAAATAAAGAAATAAATAAAAATAACAAAATATAGTTCTTTTGATATATTTTTAGCCAGGGATCTTAAAGGTTTTAATCTGATTTTAATCCAAGGCCCCAAATAAGAATATTGGTATCATACTGGGACACAAGAAGATTATTATCATAATGACATAATTAGAACATTAGAAAATTTGTGACAAGAGCAACAAGTCCATTCTATACACATAGCTTGTCCAAAATAACATGTCAAGTAGTTTATTCCATGTTTCTATAGTTCTTTGCATTTGTGTGAAATTTACCCTTAACTTTCTAACCCTGTCCCCATGTTCTCGATGAAGAAATTATTTTAAAGTAACAACTGAGATTAGGTGCAGTAATTCCTTAAAATTCACAACATGCCAATTCAACAAGAATGGAGGAAGTCAAACAATGCTTGCTAGAAATGCACACCAAAGGTTAACAAAGAAGAGTACTAAAAATAAATCTAAATCTATGTTTTAAAAGCAACATCCACAACCGAAGAATCAAGAAATAAGGACACTTAGGAAATTTCATAGTTAAAAATCCAAAACCAGAAAATAGCTAAACAAGCATAGGTGAACTGCAATACCACAGCACTAATGCTGAGGTATCTAGCAGGGGGTAGGCCCACAGCTGAAGTATCAGGAGGGCCTGTCCCCTTAGGAACAGCACAAAAAGAACAAAGAAAGAAAGGACACCTAGCTACACCATAACAAACAGACAAGTTTATACTTTTTCTTTGTTTCTTAACTATGGATTTCATCAAAGATTTTGAACTTCTGTCACTCGTTTCTCTCATGATGTTTTGGCATCTTTTGATCCCTACTTTCAGGTGACAATTCTTTAGGCTTTTATCCATACTAATCATCACCCTCTAGTCACAAATTAATCCTTAATGTTACATGTTACAAAATTCTAACAACAATGGAAGAATATCACTTCCGGTTCCGGTGCCTAGAAGATTATCACTTCCAGCACCTACTCTGACTAATGAAGAACATCACTTCCAGTTCCTTTACATCACTCCTGTCCTATCCCTTAAAGCCGCCATCTTGACAAACCATTGTCATTCTGTTTTGGACTCGGTATAAAAAACATCTCTGTATTTTTCAAAGAATCTTTTGCAGCCAGGAATAATATACTGGTGTCTGCCCCAAACCTTTTTAAGAGTGTAAAGTCAATTCCTTTACAACTCTTAAAGGAAAATTCCATAATTCAATCTCATTTGTGTACCGTTTACTGTTGTGAATGAAATGATTTCCTGGAAATGATAAATTCAACAATATATTTGTCAAAATTATGTACCATATATACTCGTGTTTACCCTAAATACAAAGAGGACTTTTTGATTTATGTTAGGTAGATTGCCCAGAGGGGACTGGGTGGTCTCTTTTATTTTAATAATTTATAATTATTTTATTTTATTTTAATTTTTTTTTCTCCAGCCTCTGGAGTTTTTTTTTTTTTTGTTTTTTCTGTCCACCCTGGCCATCGGACCTTACTTATTCTATGTTAATTAATGTTGACTTATGTTTATTTTTTATTGTGTCTTCTATTTTTCTATTCTTCATTTTGTAAAACACTTTGAGCTACATTTTTTGTATGAAAATGTGCTATATAAATAAATGTTGTTGTTGTTGTTAAGTTCTCCTGTGTCATGGCGAAAAATTCGTCACCAGAAGGCTTTTTACCTGAAAATGAAGGCTATTAGGACTTGAGATAGACAGACAGAGTTTTAAAGCTTTATTGCAATAAAACAACACAAATAACAACACAGACTCAACCCAATACAGCCAAATTAAGCTGAGCCCCGAACAGTTCAGCAATTGAAGTTTATATAACAATTCCTTATCACTTTGACCTCGTTCAATTAGCTCATTTGCTGTTTTCCTCTGACTCCCTTCTACTCCTGTCCACCCAATTTTTCCTCTCCCTGCAGCTGGGCCCCTGGTATTTCACTGTCTATTGTTCATTTCTAGTTTCTGTTTTTGCTTATTTCTTTCACTGGCCAAGGCTGGTACAGACATTCATCTTCCTTATATGGGCTTTCCTCTCATCACTTCCTCTTTCTCGAACTTTTAAGCTGGTTTGTCTGATGCTCAAAGCTAAGCTTTAATTAAAAAGAAATATGGTATATGCTTTCATTTAATCATTTGCTTGGCATGCTTGATTTGCCTTAATTTCTATGCTAAAGTTAATTTCTAATATATTCTATATTTATTGCTAATGCCTGAATTTACTAATGTTTCTCTCGTGCATTACATCATTGTGACCTTGCTTACAGCAAAAGCCTTTTGTTGCCTTTCTGCTGATTCACCAGTCCAGTTGGTCTCTTACGTGCCTACCAGAGCCATCTTCTCTCTGTGGTATTTTGTTCCTTTAGCTTCCCAGCCTTGGACACAGGTGTTCTCAATCTTCTTATCCTGTTCTAAGCTGGTTTCTACATGTCATTTTTGTTCTTTTTCTGTTGTTGCCCACATTAGCAATTCTGCTGTAAGCTTAAAAAATAATGCAAAATGACTGTTTTTTTGATTAACTATTTACTTGACCTATCTTATTTGCTTAACATTCTATTTTATGCTTAATCTATTGTTTTAGAAGCTTTTAATTACTTCATATGGCTCTTTATGTTAATTTGCTATTTTTATGCTAATATAAAAATTTTTCCTTCTGCACCGGGACTTGATTTTACAGTATAATTTCTGGTATTTTATAATGTCGCTCGTATAAGTCAAATGCAGAAAACTCACGCTATTAGTCCAAGAGATTATGATATGCTAACGGCCACCTGAGAGAGTAACCACGGAGCACACTGCCTTTCTCTTCTATGTGGGTGCAGCAATGCACTGTTATCAACACGTACTCCTAACCTCTGTCTTTCTCTCTCCTGTGCCTACATGACCACACTGTAATACCCAAACTATTCCGAAGTGACGTTTGCACTGATTTGTGTTTTTTGTATCTCACACACTCATACACCTTTATCATAAGAGCATCCCTTATCTATGATGGAGCCTTCAATCAGAAGATAATATGAAGCTGGTTTTAAATTAAATGTTGTTGAAGTAGTGAAAGAAATTGGTAACCGCGCTGCTGCAACAAAATTCAATGTGTCTGAGAAACTGATGCGAGATTGGAGGAGGCAAAAACATGTAAAAAAAAAATTAAGTGTCACATTTTTTAACAGGAGTATAAGTCGGGGACTGATTTTATGATCGATTTTTCGGGTTTCAAGACCCGACTTGAGTATATACAGTATGTGTTTGAGATGTTCTTAGTATATGACTGCATACCTGATGCCGATGTTATGCAAAAAGTAATTGAAAATTTTTTTTCATGGACACTTTGATGTTGTTTACTGTTGTTCAATTTAGGGTCTCTTTGAAGCCCATCGTATTATAAATTTGGTTATCTTCATTCTCATGAGACTAAATGCTCTCTCGAACATCACTACAAAAAGTGCCTGGAAGGAAAGGTATAAAAATGATCATTTCGGGTGGAGTATTCTTTTAAGTAAGAGAAATACTGCATCTGAGCTGAAGAGGAAAGAATAATACCACCTCTGAGAAGAGTAAAGAATGCAGTAGTGTGCAATCAAATGACAGTACAATGGCCGTGTGATGATCTGCTCAAGTGATAACCATGTCATTGGACTTTGGTTTCTTTTTCCTCAACATTCAGGACCACCTAAACTCTCTCCCCCCACTACTAGGAATTTCATGTGTGAACGCTGTCAATTGTGAGACCCACAGGGTTTTCATTATAAGAAAGTCCTACAGATTTTCTGCAATATTCAGCCCTGCACAGTTCAGTGTTCCAAGTTGGAGCATCCGTCACAGCATGCCCATTAACCACTGATTGGCCTCTTCCCATGGCAGGAGCATTTCTACATTATTGTTTTTGCATCATGTTAATTATCACATTTTACATGGTGAGAGGAGATTCAAGCTGTTTTTTATTATTTTTTTTATATAAGTGCTCTACATGATCTAATATTAGACGTACAAATAATTCATATGGCCACAATGATCCTGCACATTTATCAAAAAGCTTTCTTCTCCAAAGGAGTAGCTGTTGAGAGCTGATGGCATGCCCTCTGCACTGTAACTCATCAAGATGCAATTTCAAATACACCTTAAAATGTGACCCTGAGCAAATCACCTAACCTACCACTGTTCCAACTGAACTGAACACAGATTCGTAACTCACGTTGGGCAAAAGTGTCCACAAAATAATCACTGTACATGTAATAATATAAAATTTAGATTCCATAAAGTACTAAGGACAGAAAACAATCAGTATCTTGGAAACCAAGAACAAAGACATAGCATGCTGTTCAGTTGCCTTTCCGAGGCCACAGTTTTCACATTTGTTGACTGGCATGGCAAAAGAAGAAGTCAGTTTAAAGCAAAATCAGATCTTGTAAGGAACCGTGGAGACAAATGAGTGAGCATTCTAAGATGATGTATGAATTGGTCTGTTTTTATTTTATTTGGAGGCTTCATGATGATCATTACAGCAAAAGGAAATTCACATCAAAGTTTATAAATGGAAATATATGGCAGACAGTAAAATCATTATTAAATGTCACTGCTTATTGATCATTACACTCTTAGAGGAGAGACTCACAATTTCCTATGACTGTTTTTTCATGAGCAATAGTCATTGGTTTGTAGCGATTTTTTATGAGTTTGTTGTGAAAGGCAAAATGCAAGTCGTGTTTCACACAGCATAGCAACGCACTGCTCAAATACTACCAGGCCAGCAGTTGTTCAGAAATCAAATACTGTTACTGTACACACACACACACTCACATATATATGTATTGTGGGGTACAGCCCAGACACAGACAGGCAGACATGTTGGTTCACCACACACATTTTATTTACAGTCTATTTACGGTGCACAAACCCAGTGCCTCAGCACCAATCACCCCTTTCAGTCCTGGCCGCTCACAATGCCTTCTCAGTCTTCAGACCGCCTCCACTCCTCTCCTCCAAGCTCCATCCACTTCTACCCTACTCTTGCCATCCTTTTATGCACCCCCGGATGGGCTCCAGGTGCTTCCTGAGGAGCCTCTGCCGTCACACCCTGTGTTGCGGAACCACCATCTGTGTAGCCGGAAGCCCTTCGGGTGTCCCTGCTCCTTTTCCCCTCAGCACTTCCTGGTGTGGTGGAAGTGCTGAGGTCCAGGACTCCCAAGGCATTGGGGCGCCCCCTGGCGGTGACCACAGGCCCCTACAGGGTTGGGCTTCCCAGCCCTCTACCTATGGCCCCCAACACAACCAGGGCGGTCGCCCCCT
The DNA here is from genome assembly GCA_026402145.1 of Polypterus bichir lapradei. NCBI lineage: Eukaryota > Metazoa > Chordata > Cladistia > Polypteriformes > Polypteridae > Polypterus > Polypterus bichir. The sequence goes on from JANRMT010062796.1 coordinate 75,454,192, forward strand.
TGTGGTCGGGAGGAGGCACAAGCCCTCCTCCAGTCCTCCTGGGCATCCTGGCTGGGTACCACCCCCAGCCGCATGCCACAGTATATATATATATATATATATATATATATACACACCGGCACGCCAGAGGGTCACCTTTCAGGTTCACTTAAGGTATATGGGAACACCCTGGTATGAGAGGGGGCACTATTGCTAACAGTCTTGTCTCCTTTTTCCCTTACAGCTTTGAGAAACTTCACCATGAGGGCAGTGAAGCCAAGGAAACCCTGCCCCTTGTGGTCTGCTCAGTAGTAAAGGGAGACGCTCCCAGAAGGTATCATCTCATTTCATACATAACCACCATAAAGAGCATGAGAGAGAAAGAAAGGGTGTACTTTATAAAGCAATGTTTCAAGGCAATTCTCCCAACCAGAGACTGCCATCGAACATGTTTTTTTATTTAAAATTATCTTTTTTGTTGGAATTAAGTAGGTTTTTGGTTGATTGGCACCCAAGCATTTGGCTTTTGCCCTGCCTCATACTTCATATATAGTCAGACACATGAGAATGAGACGTGACTTGTGGGTATTGGGATTGAATGGAAATACAGGGAAGACTTCGATTGTAACATCTAGACTAACATGGTTTCTGTTTGCCTTGGAGTGGAGGAGAACTTTTACAAGGACCCATGATGTCAGTTTTACCTGAGAACACAATCATCCCACCTGTTCTAGCTCTGCCAGTTTAAATACCAACTGACCCAAGAAATTCTCATCATTGTTAACCAGTACTCCAAAGATACAGAAGTCAAAAGAGCAAACAATCATTCCATATCCTGAATAATGGCATTTCTTTGCAAGTTTACCTTGTTTTTTTGTAACAAAATAACCTGGATATTAAACAGGGAACATTACCTGGTACCCCAACTCTCCTTTTGTCTCCTGCAGCATTTTT